>PTEX01000124.1:612153-838613 GCA_003342815.1 Eudromia elegans | reverse complement strand
GCCGTTGGCGGGGCCGTTGGCTCGCGGGGCCGTTGGCGGGGCCGTTAATCCGTTAGCTCGCGCGGCCCTTGGGGCGCCCGCCGCAGGTAACGCCCGCGGGCCCCGCGGCGCCGGCCCTTGCCTGGCGCTCCTGAACCGCTCTCCCATTTATTTAATTAACCCTCACAAAAAAAAAAAAAAAAAATTAAAAAGTAATAAAAAAGTTTAAAAAGTTTTTTTCTGCATCGTGGATTTTTTTTTTCTTTCATTAAAATGACTAACGATAATGAACGTGTGCAGTCGGCCCTCAGCGTTCCCCGCTTCGCCTCCTCGCCGCTTTTTCCCCAGGTGCTGGAGCAGAAAACGCCGAGGCCGGAACGCCGCTGTCGCCTCGTTGCGTTAATGCCCGGCCGGGAAAGTGGCTTTTTTCTCCCTTTTTTTTTTTTTTTTTTTCCCGTCGTCGTCGCCGTTGTTAATACGCAGAAAAACGGTTAAAGCCCCGTTGTCCGCTCGTCTCTGCGAGCGGGGAGATGCAGCCGAGGTGACGTGCGCGGCGGCGGCGCGTTTGCTTCGGGGACACCGCGTGCCCGTTCGCGTGTGGGAGACGCGGCGGGAGAGCCCCGCGCGGGGCCCTGCGAACGGCCTGAAAACGGGAACAGCAACAGCAACAAAGTTTGGAGTCCGTGTGGCCTCTCCCGGCTCGGCCTTTTCTGCTCGGCTTTGCGCACCGGGAGGGAAGGAATGGAAAGGGCTGCCCGGAGCCACTGCGGAAGGGGGGCGGAAATACGAGAAAACCCTCGATTTCTTTATACGTGTTTATATTTATATTATATAGAGGGATATACGTGAAGAGCCTCCCGCAGCCGGACTCGCTGGGAAAGCGCCGGGGAAACCTGGCGAGGGGACGGCGGCGGGGAAGGCTTAGCGCATCCCGACGGGCTTTTTAACCGCTATTGATCGGGACAAGCTGTTGGAGCCCGCGGTAACAGTTAATCTGCCTGTTAATCAAGGCACTAAGGAGCTCAATGCGGGTTTTATTAGCGAGCCGAGAGCGCGGGCGGCGAGGAGGATCAAAAGCCTCTGCGCCCTCGGCGTTTCTCCAGCCAGACCCTTTTCCCTCCAAAAAAAGAATAGCATATATATACATATATACATATATACACACACACATATATGCATGTATGTGTATATAGTTTAAGCTATTAAACGCACAGCCCCGCCAGGAGCAGCGCGGAGGGCCAGGCCGGGCCGGGCAGCGGTGCCGGGACCCACGGGCGGCGGCGGCCCCGGTGCTCCGGGCCCAGCGCCCTCCATCAGGTTTAGCCGCCCGCACCCCGGCAGCTCCGCAACGGGCAGAAACGCGACTGAAACGGCGGAATAAACAAATAAAAACCTCCCCACGAGCCCAGCCCGCGCGCGACTCCGTCGTTTTGGGTGCCAGCCGGTCGCTTTCCCGTGTCACGGAGCGTCGCGCCCGTGGCGGCTCCGGTCAGAGGTAATTATGTCACGGCGTTTCCCCGGCGTGACAGCTGGATAAACACCGCTCCATAAACACCCCTAATGAGGGAGGAGGACCGCGGGGACGCGCGCCGGGATTTACTGCCCGCGGAGCGCGGCCCGGCCCGCGCGGCGCGCAGGTGAGCGGGGCCCCGCGGCGCTCGGGAGCGGCGACACGAGGGGACGTGAGGGGACATGACGGCTCCCCCGCCCCCTCCGCGCGCTGCCCCGACGGCTGCGGCCGCGCAGGGCGCTGCTTCTCCCCCCGACCTGTTGCGCGGACGGGGCGCGCGCAGCCGGGCGGCGGCGGTACCTGCGCGGAGGGGGCGGCGCGGGGCCGGCGGGGCCGGTCTCGGGGCCGGTGTCGGTGCCGCTGGCGGTGCCGGTATCGGGAGCGGTGCCGGTGCGAGCGGCGCCCAGAGCGGGGCCACTGCCGCCCGCCACTAACTTTCCTTAATACCCGCGCGGCGCCTCCCCCCATTGGCTGCGACGCGCCGGTGACGTCACAGCGGACGGCACTTGGCCGAGGAGGCGCCCGCGGCCGCCCCGGCCCTGCCCGGCCCGACGGCGGCACCGGCACCGCGGCTGCCTCTGCGGAGCCGCCGCTCTCCCGCCGGGGGCCGCGGGACACGCGCGACGGGGCGCACACTGGGGGCGGCCTCGGCCGATGCTGCCCCCGCCTGTGGCCCCTCGAGGGGGCGGCCCAAAACCGCGAGTCCCGGCGTCCCGTGTGGCCGTCGGGGAACCGCGGCGGGGCCGGGTGCGGGGCCAGGAGCCACGGGAGCTGCGCGAGAGTGACCACCGGACTGCGCGACCCTCCTTCCCCTCGATGGCCTCGGGGCAGCGGGAAGAGACAACGCTCTACGTGGCTTCTGCCCCGCCGCCCAGGCCGCGGGGGAGCGGGAACAGAGAGAATAAAATAAAATAAAATAAAATAAAATAAAATAAAATAAAATAAAATAAAATAAAATAAAATAAAATAAAATAAAATAAAATAAAATAAAATAANAAATAAAATAAAATAAAATAAAATAAAATAAAATAAAATAAAATAAAATAAAATAAAATAAAATAAAATAAAATAAAATAAAATAAAATAAAATATAAAAGCAGAGCATCCCTGCGGCTGGAGGCAAAAGGGAGTCCGCGGCTGCTCTCTGCCCGCTCTTGATGTGCGACAGGCCCCGAACCCGACGGCGCAGGGGGCCAGGCCGCCCTCTCCGCCCGCCCGAGCAGAAGGAGCCGCCGGCGGCCTCGGAGAGGGGCTTAGGGTGGGGAGAGAGGCCTGTCCCTCTGTGCCCCCCTGTGCCCCATGCCCGGCCGTCGAGCCCGCGCTGCGGCCGGAGCCGGAGGCATCCGCGGGCGCGGGACGGTGCGGGGCAAGCCGAGGTGTTCCCCATTTACCAGCACTTCCCACGCTTGAGTCACACCGTGGTGCGAAGTGTCGTCTAGATTTGATTTTATTTGTATTTTATTTGTATTTGCATTTTATTTTATTTTATTTTGCAGGCTGTCCCAAACCTAAGCCCGGCTCGCGCAGCTTGAGCGATTCTCGGCACACACCGCAATAATGAGCTTTAATTCTCTAGCCAAGCAGAACTTGAGCAATAATAATAAGCACATCAGGACAATTTGTTGACTGCGGCATCGCACGGGCGGCCGGGGCCGCGGCTGCCTGCAAGAAACGGTGGAAACCCGCGGAAAATCCGCTAGGAAGGGGGAAAATCGCAAGGAGAGACGTGGTTCGGCTTCCCAGGGAAGAGGCGCCTGCCCAGCGCCGCAGCTGGTATGGATTCCCTGCTCCAAGGTGCGTGTTTTTAAATACTTTCTTCCCGTTTCCCTACACGTTTCTTTCCTCGCCTGCCGCCTCTCCCTCGCCTCGGGTCGGCGTCTATACCTCGGCACAGAAATGTCATTTCGCTCGGATTTGGGTTTATTTCATTCTCATTTGTGTCCCGGCGGCTCCGTCCTCCCGCAGTTTGACAGGGAGTGGGCAGCTGCTTCTCTCCAGCCGAAACCCGCCCGGATTAGGGCTGAAACGGCCTTTTTTTTTTTTTTTTTTTTTTCCCTTTTTTCCCCTCTTTGTTTTTGGCGCGTTCCGCGCTCCTGCGGCCCCACGCGGGGTCTGCGCGGGGCGGCGGCTCCGCGCCCGCGGCTTGTGCAAACCCGCGGCACGAGCGCGCGTGTCCCGGCGCTTGGACGCGAGGGGCCGCGAGAAACTTCTGCGAACCGGAGCGTCCTAAACCAGAAATGCGGCGGGGACAACGTCTCCCGTGGGCAGGGAGCCCCCGCCGCTCGCCGCCTGCGAGGACGATTGTTTTCAATGCTGCAACTTCGTTTTCACATTACAAATAAAATAAAATAAAATAAAAAAATTCTTCTTGCTCATAAAACAAAAAGAAGAAACACGGAGCTATAAATCATTCTTTATATTCCAGCTTTGGAGCCGGGCTTTCTCCCTATATTTTTTTTTCTCCTCGATGACTCCTAACGGTATTAATTTGTCTAAAACTTTATTCTGGGCTGTCTCGAGTTATTTCCCTTCTCTAGCCTTTTAAACATTTTCATAATAAGCGTGGCTCCGGACAATGTTTGATTTGTTTTTCTCCCCTCATCCCGGTTTAGACTGAGACATTAGCTGAATTCCCTGGGGGTGATTGGATGCAATTCGCTGAAAGTCGACAGGCACGTCCTGGATGTTAGAAATTCACTTTTCCTCGACGTGACAAGGCTGAGTTCGATCTACAATTGTATTTGAAAGGGCAACGAGCGGAAAGATCTCCCATCATTAAAGGCTCCCTCTTCTTTAGCGAAATAACAAGATACTTCATTTGCACACAAACACTCCGGAGGGGGGAGGAAATCCCCAGCCCCAAACCGACCCACGGTAACTCTTTAATAAAACGCTATCTCGGCATAATTCGGGGAGGGGGCAGGGGGCTCGGCATATCAAAAGGTATCGGAGGTCCCCCAAAGCGCCCATGTGATCGGGTTGACTTTTTACTTTAAATCTTGAATAAGACGTGAGTTGTAACAAGGGGATTTGCACTTACTCCGTGACCCTTGTAATTGGATTAAATATAGACTGAGACGTACAAAAACACACCAAGATTGACACCTGCCAACTGGACTCCCTTATGATTGATTGTGATGCTTCGTGCTGGCAACAATAATGAAATAAATTGTATGGATAAAGCGGCGCATTTGTCATCTCGGCGCGGGCGCGCTGCGCGCTCACAGCGCCCGCCGCGGACCCGCCGCTGACAAGACAAATTATAACTTGTCACAACCCCTCCCAAGTCACAAGTTTTCAATTAACATATATATTGCTGCCGCCGCCGCCGCTCCCGCGCCCACGCGGGGCCGCCCGCCTCGCGCCCACGCGGGGCCACGCAGCGCGGGGTGGGGGGGGCGCCCAGGGGGCGGCCGCGGCCCCGCGCCCGGCGGGACCCGCGCGGCTCCCGCGGGAGCCCCGCGAGGCGACATACGTCGACGTGTAGATGTGTATGTGTGTGTATATATATATATATATAATGTGTGTATATATACATTTACACCATATTAATATATAAAATATATTGCATATCACACATCTTCTATAATTATTAATAATTCATAAATATCTTTATTTCCGCCCCCTTCTCTTTTGTCTGCTCCGGAGGCGGCGGACGGCACCAGGCAGAGCTGCGGGGCCCCGGCCCATCCAGCCCCCCTACTCCCCCAAAGCGGTTCCCCCCCCACCCCCGGCCGCAATTACCGCCCCTCTCAGCCCTCCGAATTAGGCGCCGCGAGCCCCGTGTGAAGGCGGCGAGCAAGTTCCGCCGAATTAGGCGGCGGCCGCGCGCCCTCCCCAGCGGCCGCGGCCATTAACATTATAATCTCCGACACCGTTTGGGGATGTAACGCTATTGTGAGGGAATCAGCTCCGCGGGTCCGCGGGGACGCTGACCCCCCCACGCCCCCCCGGCCCAGGCAACGCGGTGAAAGTGTGATTATCTCCGCGAAGCGCGGGCGGATCGAGGAGATTACGCCGCAACTAAATCCATATCGATGCTAATTCCGGGCGGGCTCCAGGTGCTCCGCGCGCTGCTCTTTCCGCCGGGCGGAGCGGGCCACAAAGCGCACGGGGGGCCCGAGGAGCGGAGCCCCCACGCAAAATTGCACCTAAAAATTGCGCCTAAAAATTGCACCTATTTCTCTCTTTTTTATTATTTTTTTCTTTTTTTTTTTTTCTACAAAAACCTGGTTCTTATACGGCAAAGTTAAACAAAGCAGCTATGCTAAATTAGCGTTAAATAAAGGCTAGTTTAATGCTCGGTTACAGTCAACTGGTGTATATTTGATGGCTAATTGTCTATCAAAATGAAAAAGAAAAGAACAAATGATTCGTTATAAGAAGGTGTTAAAAGCTTCGACCAAGGGACATTTCACAAATATAATATCCAGGGGGAGCGACATTGTCCCTCCGACGCTTTCTTAATGCACTAAAGGCCTTGGGACTCCCGAGATATGAATAATGGGGAGAAACGTGCGCTTTTATGCGCAAGGAGCCTCCTCCGAAGCGCTCGCTGGGGTAAAACCAGGGGGGAGATATTATGGGGGTGTGGGGGGAACCCGCTTTGGGGCCGTTTGCACCAATAGAGGCTCCCTGGGGGGGAAAGGCGCTTAGATGTTCCTCGGTTTGGGCTGCGGGAGCGAAGCGGAGCGGCCCCGGCCCGCGCCGGCCGGGCCGAGAGGAGCAGATTGGGGTTCTGCGGGGGCTGCGCGCCCGCGCAGGGGCAGCCGCGCCCGAAGGACTCGCGTAGGGCGAGGGGGAAACGGGAACGCGAAAGGAGACGTGAAAAAGAAAAAAAAAAAAAAAAGGAAAAAAAGGGGAAAAAAAAAAAGGTTTAACAGGAATATTGGGGCGAGGGAGAGGCGCAAAAGCGGCGCGGGCTCCGGGCGAGCGCGGGAGCCCGCGTGTGCGAGAAGCCCCGGCTAAATCAGGCAGCAGGAACCGCAAACCGTCTGGAAAATGGACCCACGGAGCAGCAGGAATGCACTTTTTTTTTTTTTCTTTATCTCTGACAACTTGCGTCCTAAAAAAACTATCTTGAAGATAATTGAGATGATTACAATTCATTGCTGCATTACTCCGAGTACGAACAGTCAAATAATGAAATCTTAGTAATACAACAAAAATGCAATTTACATTATGCCCCTGCTTGAGGTTTGGCGCTTCTTTTCCCCTTTTTGCCCCCATTTTCTCTATTTTCTTTCCTTCCCCCCACGATGCCCCGGTGCTTCCCCGGCCGCCTGGCGCCCCCCGGCCCCGCCGCATTATTCACGTTCTCGGGGTCCCCCCCGCTCGGTGTCTCGGCCGGTGCCGCGGAGGCTCCGCGCGGGGCGGCTCCGCCCCGGGTGGCTCCGTTTCGGGACCCGCTCGGGGTCTCCGCGAGTGGACACACAAACTCCCCCCGCCCCCAACACACGAGCATTTTAACGCGTTTATTCGCGTTTTTGTGTGTCCGCCGCCACTGATCGCCGCTATTATTTTTTTTTCCCGCCTGGAAAAGGCTCCCTGGGAGCCGCCGGGGCCCCCAGCGCGGCGCTTCCGCGGGGGCCCGCGCAGGGAGCGCGGCCCCGGCCCGGGTGGCCCCCCCGGGTCCCGTCTCGGTGCCCGCAGCTTTTTCCACGCGCGGCGGAAACGGCCCCGCTCGCGTTCCCCTCCCCAAAACTGCTCCCAAGGAAAAGAAAAAAAAAAGGAAGAAAATGGGGAGAAAAAAAAAAAAAAGACCATCTGGTAATTGTCTTCCTTTAGATCTTCCCTTAATTATGCTTTTAATTAAAGATGGTTCAAGGCATTGGACCACATGAAGGGCAGTAATTACAAATTACATTACAAACCCAACAGATGTAGCTCTATCTGCTGGGAAAAAGGTATCGGAATAAAATTTGACTAAACTTTGGGATAAATTAATCCGCCGCCTTGAGAACAGAAGCACATTTTTTATTATGCAGACTCTAGCCAGGATTTAAGTTCTCTGTCATGATTGTTTTCATATTTCTTTGACATCTATTGATTTGGAGGCAGCTGCAAGGCTTTGTCACAAGAGAGAAGAGCAGTCACAATATATTAGCTTGATGGCATAACTCGAATATGAGTAGGAAGGATAGAAACATGACAGGGAGCCACGTGACCCAGCGATGGCTCCCCAGCAAAATAACAAAATTAATTTTTAATGGAAAGCTTTGCAGATACCGCAGCCGGCGCCGCGGCGAGGGCGGCCGGCGGGACCCGCGTGCGCCCGGCCCGGCCGAGGGGCCCGGCCGCGCGGAGGCGACGCCACGGCCGGAGCCGCGGGGAGGCGGCTGGGCCTGGGTGGATCCGGGTGCTGGGATGCACTCGGTGTCGGGATGCGCTCGGCGTCGGGATACGCTTGGTGTTGGGATGTGCTCCGTGTCGAGATGCGATCAGCATCGGGATGCGCTTGATGTTGGGACATGATGTCGGGATGTGCTCAATGTCAGGATGCGCTCGACGTTTGGATGCACTCAGCGTTGGGATGCGCTCGGTGTTGGGATGGGCTCGGCGTCGGGATGCGCTCGATGTCGGGATGCGCTCGACGTCAGGATGCGCTCAGTGTCGGGATGTGCTCGAGGTCGGGATGTGCTCAATGTCAGGATGCGCTCAGCGTTGGGATGCGCTCGACGTCAGGATGCGCTCAGTGTCGGGATGCGCTCGGCGTCGGGATGTGCTCGATGTTGGGACACGCTTGGCGAGCAGGCTGGTTGCTCCCATGGGCCCTTAGTCTGCACCTTGCTTCACTTCCTGTCGCTTCAGGAGGAAGCAATCCATGGGCAAACCTGTCCGTGCTGCCTGCAAGGACTGACTCCAGGCTGAATGGGATGTTCCTATGGAAATGTCCCGTTCTCCTCTGGATGCAGGCACATGTAGGTGTTCCTCGCAGCTCTGCGCGTGCAGCAAGCCAAGGCACATGTTCAGGCTCACGCCCCACTGCGCTCCCCGGGAGCACCCCCTTTTACACAGCTTCCCTGAGGAAACCGGGGCCCCCAAAGCGAATCCACCTCTTGGGGACAGCACGGAGCTTGGCGACGGCCTAGGAGCTCTGCAAGGCCTGAAGGTGACGGTCTTCCCAATGGACCGTGTGCATCCCTAGGGTTTTCATGGGAGTTCCAGTACCCTCTGCAGTGACATCCTGAATGTCCCTATTGAAACAAGAACCGGCCACCAGGTTGTGACCGGCTGCTCCAACGGGCTGGGATGGCTGTTCGGAGGGGACCTCTGCCTGTCATGGGGTCACGCGTGGTGGGGAACACGGAGACCTCCCATAACTGGGAATTTGCAGCAGCTTCCCGTGGATTTTCCTCCCCTGGATCCTGCCCGTTCCCTCATTTGTTGCGCGCTTGGAAGAGGGGACAGCAGCAGCCGAGTCCCTTGCAGGGCTCGAGGACTCCTCTCTCTGCCACTGAGCGGTACCCATGGGAGTAATTGTTTTTTGTTGCGGAAAAGTCTTCGTGTATCACAGCTAATGAATGCATCATCACGGTAACAACAGAGGAAAAGCGGCCTCTGCACTCAGAGGTTAGAAATGAAATGGGCTCAGTTAATTTTTTAGCTTGCTTTGCAGATGACTTTTGTTTTATGTTACACAAAATGATTTTATTTTATTGATAGGAGATCCCCCGCAGGAATAAAGGCTCCCTCCCAGTGTCTGAAGCTGGCTCACCACCAGCAGTTGCTGTTGAGAGGGTGTATTCCTGTTGCAACCATTAACTGAGCCGTGCACAAACCAACCAGCCGAGAAAAGCCACTGAGAAAACTGCAGAAACGTTTCTTCTATCGTGCTCCGTTTCAGCACAAAACTCTCCTGCAGTCGCCCGTTCCCTCGCCAGCGATTCCCCCGGTCACCGGGGAATCCCGGCGCCAGGAGGAGCAGCCGGACCCGGGCAGCCCCGCGGCAGCCGCGGCGCCGGAGCCGGCGCGGGCTCCTCGCCCCACGCGCTCCGCTGCAGACCGGCTGCTCCGGCTCGGTTCCTTCCTGCTTTGCAACAGTGACGCGGCATTGCAGATTGCACCTTCTCAAATGATTTGTTTTCCAATATATGAATTTTTTTAAAAATATCTAATTAGCATTTGAGTGGCAAGAAGTGAATGAATACAGCCCAGCATCTCAAAATTATCACCGTGCCCTGCACTGGATTACTCGCTTTAATCCCCAGTGTCTCTGAATTCACTAAGTAGGTCAGAGCAGTAGCGAATACAGATGTCAGAAGATAAGGCCAAAAAACGCAGGCAAAAACTGCAGGAAAATAAACCAGGATCCCCAAACTCCGGCAGTCCGGCACTGCTGGCAGCCCCTCCAACACTCTCATCACGAGCGATGTGAAACGGTCGAGTCCCATTTCAACGCCAAGACACAACCTGGGGACAGCGGGAGGTGGCAGCGAGGTGGCACCTAAGGAGAAATAAGATGGAATGGGGTTAATTTGGGGTCTGCCTCTCTCTAGTGCCTGGCCTGGCGGGCAGGGTGTGGGACGTATCTGCATCCCCGGGGCCTCTCTGCAGCAGTGGGGCCACTGAAGACCCTAAAGACACATTTAATCCCGAGCCGGGGCCTGTGGGGACTCAAGAACAGGGCACACGGGATCCGTGGGGTAGAAGCGGGACCTGTTGCGGGAGCTTTTCCTGCAGCTTCCTCCCCGCTCCGTGACGCTCGGGCGCGCAGAGCAGCCACCAACGGCCTGGAAAAGCTCATGCTTTATTGATGGGGGCGAGCGGCGCAGCTCTGCTCCAAATATCAACAGGGAACGTTGCCTTTCTCTCCTAATGAAAGGCTCTCTAATGGCAGTTGGGAACATTTCCCTTTTTCCCCAGGTACAAACACTGGGAACTCAAATAACCAGGAATATTTTTGCAAATTACCAGCATGGTTAGGAGCTATAAAGTGTGTAAAATGTCCTGGCCTTTGGAGAATATTAAAATCTAGTGCTGGTGCAGGCACAAGCTCATGTTTCAGCAAAAAGCCAATAGGAAAAGCCCTCCTAGTAGGAGATACGGCACGGAAAGGGATACCTAAGGGACAAGGCAACTCCAAGGGACGTTTTAGAAACAAATCCATTAGGTTGGGCCCTGCTGCGAGGTCGGGGCCCAAGTCCCTGATACCAAGGACTGCAAACTGGCATTGACTCCGATGGGGTCTCGGGCTCCCAAGTTAAATATTTATGACTTAGGACTTTTATTTTCCTTTAAACATGGAGATTTCCTCCTTCAGATACACCAGTATCTTTCAGCTTCCCCTTCTATCACCTGCTGCAGCAGAAGAAAGAACAGGAAAGTGGGTAACGCTGCCCCCCTTTAGTGAGGGGGTGAAGAAAATTTCCCCTATCTGCTACAGTAAGGGATTTTTTTCTCCCAAATATCCGTGGGGAAGCACTTGGTGTATGGATTCAGAGAGATAAAGCAGGGAAAATTTAAAGTATCTCCCCGCAGCAGCCCCGCGGTGCTGGACGCAGAGCGGGTTTCTGCATGGGACGGGAACGCCGTGCGCGGCTCCAGCAACGCTGCAGGTCCCCCGTGCCGCGTAAACGACCCCGGGACGCTCCGAAGCGCCGCTCCGTCACCTCGCTAGGCAGCCGAGTCCGCGCGGAGGGCGGCAGCGGGCCGAGACGGTTTAGTTCTCGTTCTGACGCTCGGGACGCGCTCGCCCCGCTCCCCGCTGCAGCCCAAGGCTTCCCACAGCCCGCGAGGGGCTTTCCCATCGTCTCGCGCCGCTCCGGTGCTTTTAGGGGGGTTTAGCGCAGATTAGATAAGGCCCTTTTAAAGCGGCTAGCGGCGAGGCCCCTTCCGAAGCGGCATGTGATATATTACTGTGCATCAGGAATACATATATCCAGGAGGTGAACTGAACCAAACGGAGGCAATTCTGTTTTCCCAGCATTAAGCTTCAAAAAATTAAAAGTCATCCAGGCTTGAACCTCAGATCAACAGGTAATAAGCCGTGACAGCACTTGAGCGGCATCCGCAGGAATAGGCAGGCAGAGCTGGGTGTCAGCCATATAAATATGATAATCAGAGCCAAGCCTCCGACTAATGCCGCCAAGTGCGAGCACGTCCATGGGAACGCAGGCGGGCCGGGGGGAGCAAGGGGAAAAGCAGCCCAGGATGAGTCCTGTGCGGGCTGGAGCCTTCGCTGAGAGCCGCAAGTCCACGGAACACGTTCCTGTTATAAAGCCCCGGGAGGCCGGTCCTGAGCGCGGAGGCGACAGGGGCTCCCCTGGGGCAGGAAGGATGATGAGACCCCGCTCAGCCCCCCAGGGCCGGGGCTGCCTGAAGCCTCGCGGCTCTTTCGCAGCCAGCGAATGGTTTTGCCGAGCCTGGCCCCAAGGCGGCTCTCCCCCGCAGCGCCCCGTTCTGCATGACGGCGTAGGATAATTTCTCATTACGCGGGCTCGCACATGGGTGAACACACGCAGCCGCCCGGGTCACGTCCCGAATGCGCTTCAGCAGGTAGCGACGCGTGCCCCATGTGCCCCATGTCCGGGCCTCACCCGCGGCTCTGCTCCTGGGAACCCGTCCCCATGGGGCTGCCCCACACTGCCCCGTCACGAGGCCACCGCGGCCGCTCCTCTCCCCACCTTCACCTCCAGCGGTTTTTGATTTTGTGAGTCTAAATCCCTTTAGTGAAAAGAGGTTTTCATGCCTTTATATGGAATTGCAAACCTGTATTAAGCCTTAAAAGATGCTTTTATCAACGAATCTAGACAGCTGCCAACTTCCCTAAATCCCAAACTATCATTACGCGTTTGCTCAGACAGGGGATTTTTCTGGATCTTCCCTCCTGACCCAACGATAAAGCCAAGTTGGTTTGAGATTGAAGATTCATTTATCTCTCCTTGGCAATTATCTCTATTACAGCCCACAATCCTTCCCAATCTTTTTAAACAACATCCTGCTATTAAAACCACTTGGCAAGCATTTAAAGCCCTGGATAAGTTAACCATGCACAAAATATCCCACTCGGGGAAGGATCCAGCTATAAAAATAAATGGTTTACCTTCTGAAGGCCACGGTTCAGGATGGGCATTCTTCACTTGTGAAGAGAGGTCATCATTGCTGACAATAAAATTATGTAGGACCTGATCCTCCCCCACTGAGCTCAATAGCAAAATCCCTCCTGGCTTCAATGGTGTTTTCCGGGGTCAGTAGCTGGGAAAGCCAACATTCCTCAAAGTTGCTGAAAATCTATAATTGGATATATTAAGAGGGCTTTCAAAGACACGTCAGATTTGGAGGCTTAGTGTAAACTGTTTTTTTCTCTTTTTTTTAATAACTGAATCAATAAAGCTTTTTTAAAACATTTCTTTTCGTACTCCATCTCTGTGGGCGGAGGCGCTCGGCTCCGGGGACTTACCCTTCATGTAGCCCAAGCCTGGAGACCCACGGGTGCGGGCTGGGAACACCCTGGCAAGCGACTCGACTCAGGGCGAGCTGGAAACTGGAGGATTCCCACGGTGGGAACGTCTGCTCCCTCGGGGCTGTGTCACGGGGGTCACCTGCGCGCGTGGGGATGGCAGGAGACGGCCCCTGTTTCCGCAGGGCTGCTGGGCTCCCATCGCAGCAAATCCCCGTGGGGACGTGACGGGCGGTTTTGAAGAGTTTGCCTTTATTTAGTAAAAGGAGGACGACTGAATAGTCGGGGAAGGAAGAGATTATAGCAACCTGCTAAAGATGGCTGTGAAGAGGCGGCCTTCACAGAACCACGGCACCATTAGGGCTGGAAAAGACCTTCAGGATCACCGAGTCCCACGGGAAACCCGTCCCCACCATGCCCACTAAGCCACGTCCCCAGGCCCCTCACCTACACGGTTCTTGAAGGCTGCCGGGGATGGTGACTCCGTCACCTCCCTGGGCAGCCTGGGCCAGGGCTCCACTCCTCCTGTGCAGAGATTCTTCCTAATGTCTAACCTAAACCTCCTCTGGTGCAATCTGAGGCCATTTCCTCTTGTCTCGTTGGTTGTTACCCTGGAAGTGGGTCCCTGTCTCACTACGACCTCCTTCCAAGCAGGTTCTCCCGACCAGACCATCCCAGCTCCCACAGCTGACTCGGTGTTGGGTCTACCCTGGGTACCACAGGAGTCTTCCTGTGCAGCCAGGAGGTTCCCCTCACCCCCGACAGGACCATTTCCCCGGCAGTGGGGCAGGCAGCACAGCGCCCCATCGCTGGGACGAGCTGAGGGAGCTTTGAGCAGGTCAGAGACACCTGCCAGCCAGGACACCGTGGATCTTGTCCCGGGGCGGACACGGCCTCTCTTCTGCCCATACGCTCAAGATGAAGAGGATGAGCCGCCTTCCTCCGTCTCTGCCCCGCTCCCTCGTTACCTGCTCTAAGCTCCTCTCAGAGATAAGCAGATCTTGGGCAAAGCCGCTAATTCCGTCCCAGCAAGGCCAAAAATAAGGCTGGATCTGAGAGGCTGGGGGAATTTTGACAAGATGCGCGTCGAGGTTGGGCGACTGGGCTTAATTAGGCCATCTTTGTTTACATTTGATGTTTATCAGCTAATTGGCATGGCAAGGTGTGAGTCACACAGCTTCCCTCTGGCGCGAAAGCACTTTGCGGGAACAGAAAAAAAACTGGGAGAACAAACGATCCCAATTATGAGAAAACCCACTGTGCTAATTACCAGCCCATGGGAGAAAGAGGGAGCCTCCCACCCTTCCCATCACGGGCTGCGTCTCCTCCCTGGGAGGAGGGACCCTCGCCTGGGACCCTCCGACCGCCAACAGCATCCGAACCAGCCCCAGCCCTTCTCCTCCTCCCACCTTTATGAGCATTTTTCGGCCACTTTAGTGGCATGCAGTTTCTGTGCGTGCACTTGCACATACGGATGCATCTGCGTGCTGCACATTCCCATCTCTCCGTGTCCCCATCCCTTCGGAGGGGGCCAATGTGCAGGAATGTTCCTCGGCCGCCCCGGAGTTGAATGATGATGCCGGACGCTTGGAAAAGCCACAAAGCTCAATGCTCCCCGTCTCTCTTGTCTTCCCTTCTTAGCAGGGGTAACAGATGGCTGAGGCTTTCACCAAGAGCCCCGAACACATTGTCACTCCCCACTGAAAGTGAAATATTCAGTGGCATTTAAATTAAATAGACTCTAATGCTTCAGTAATATTAATTACGGTTTCATTCATGCCTGGCCTAATAAATCAACACGTAAGGATGGGATGATCCCGGGGCTGGCAGCGGAGCGGGGCTATTCTGCCCTTTGTAAGGTTATGCACACAAAGCCCCCATTCTTGCCGGGACGCCGCGGCCCCGGCAAACATCTGTGCTCAGCACCACTTGAGGGGGAGCCAAAGCGGTAACATTTTAACTTTTCTTGTGCAATTTGTCCACGCAACGGGGCTCAATTCAGCGAGAACTCGCAAGGAAAATTATAAAACCCGTGCGAAGCGGGGGACGACTTTCCAGCGGGTCCGCCGGGGCGCACGCAGATTATTCCAGCAGCCGGACCGAGGAGAGGCCAAATCCCCTACCCCGCCTCAACCTTTGCAAGGCAGTGAGGCCTTGAAGTGCTTGGAAACCTCAGGACACTTAAGTTCAATTTCAGTATTTGGGGAGGCCCCAGGCAACAATTTTTCACACAATTTTTGTGTGTGTGTGTGAATAGCACCGGGGAAATAGACTCTGCACTTAACCCACAACAGGTTTCTCCCCCTTACTGCCATACATATGTAAAAGGAGGCTAATAAAACGGGTGAATAAAAGATCACTGCTAGTAAATCTTCCACAGACAAAACCCTCCACTTGTGATGCTTCAAAGCTGCCCTGAGCTACCAGTTTGCCCCAAAGTCCCAACTCGGGGCTGCTGATTGGGAAATAAAAAGCGCCCTGCACAAAACCTTCGCGGCGGTCGTCAGGCGCTGAATGCGGCGCTTACGGGCAGCAGCTTGACTTGACCAAGTGACTCCCAAGCCGGAAGATGAAAAGCTTGACGACTCTGCTCTTCAGCCCCTTTGCAAAGGTCCGGCTAGCGGAGCCTTAGAGGGTAAAAAAGAAAAAAAAATAGATTTAAATGACAAAGCAATGCCGTATATTTTAAGTGCATCGCAGAGGAAGGGTCTCCCTCGCACCCCACGTCCTGCTCTGGGTGGGATCTTGAAGCAGGACCCAGGGGCAGGGAGGGTGTTTCTGACGGCGCCACGCAGCAGGGCCGAGCAAACCCTTGCCAGCCGCTGCCTCTGGGAACAAGCAGGGCCCAGATTAGGCTGGTTGTGCCCCACAGCCAACCTGTATTTAAGTGCTTAAGAAAGGGGTTTTCAGAGGCAATTGCCTAAGCAGAAAACTATTTAAACTACCCTGAGACTAAAAGCTGAGGAGCCTACCCTGAATTAGTGCAGGTGGAGGTGGGGGATGACACTGCTCATCTGCGCTTTGACCCTTGTCACTCGTGCGGTGTGGCCACAGCACGGGGGTTTCTAGCAGGTACCTGCAGCCATCCGCCTGGGACTTGCCTCACTAACACCCTGGCAGTGCTCGGGTAACTCATCAGAAGTAAATGCTGCATTAGTATTTTATGCCATGCACTAAGTGTGTGCATGAGAAACCAGCTGGTGCCCATGAAAAGAAAGGTGCTGCAGGAGCTGTGGTGCTGGAGACGCCTCCCCACTTGCCCTCTTCAGCTCCCTCCTCCTTCTCCTCTTCAGCTCCCTCCTCCTGCCCCTTCTCCGTCCTCTTCTCCCGGCCACCCTCCTTGCTGTGTGGAGCGGGGCGGCTGCCCGGCTCCGGCACGCGGCGTTCCCGGGAACGGGGCTGACAGCGGCAGCTGCTCCTCTGCCCCGGGGCGCCTCTCCTGGCCGTGGGGCTGCTCGGCCTCGGCCTGCAGCTGGCCCCGGGAGCAGGGCTGCTCCGGCGCCGCTCGCTCCGGCTCCAGCTGGCCGCGCGTCCAGCGTGTCGCCTGGACAAGCAGGACTTACCTCTGCGCCATGGCCCAGTTCCCATCAGCCAGGGAAAACTGCACCCACTAGATGCACACAACAGGAGCATATGGTCTCCCAAGCCATTGGCAGCCTCTGATCCAGCTCCATGGGAAGCAGCGGGGCAGGCGCTGCGGGGAGCCTCGCTGCTCATGCGGAGGGCGCAGGCGGCCGCGCATCGGCTGCTGCTCCGCTGCAGGGCAGCCGGCACCCCCGGGCCAGGCAGCGTGCCTGCAGGTACAAAGGGAGGAAGAAACACAGAGGAGATCTGTGCATTGGGTAGGGCTTGAAGACGAGTGCCTTTGTAGCGGTAACCAGTCACACAGTTCATAGCAATCGTAAACAATTCTCCTCTGACCTACAGTTTGGGGGAAAAAACCCCAAAAGGCAGCAGGACTCCAAAACTGTGTGCTCATGCAAACCCACTTCCGTACCACCCCTTCCTAGAAGAGGTTCCCTGGAAATGCCCTGTGCTGGTTGCATTCCCGCGCTGGCAAAGGAAGAGCCGAGCGAGCCCTCCCACGTGCCGGCAGCTCTACCACGGGTTGACCTGCTGCCTAGGTCATGTGCAAACACTTACGGACTTGCTAAAACCATTACTGTGTCACAGAGGACAGATTCGATTCTGAAATCCATCTCCGTGGCCGGGTCTGCAGACAGCAGAGGAGAACGGCCTAGAAGGTCTAGGGCCCTAGCGGACCACTAGACCACCAGCCCACTAGGGGCCTAATGGACTTCCTCAAGATCCAACTGAAACATCTGCATGAACAATGTTGCTAAATTCTGGGCCAAACATAACTATATTTCCCCAATTTTAAGCAATGAAACGTTGTCTATGGTTTATAGAAACAAGGAAAACCAAAGCTCCCCATTTCTCTCTGAACAGAAGCTGGCAGGGCCTTCTCAGTAACAGAAAAAGCATATGCCAGCATTTTAAAGACATTAATATTTGGAAGCTATTCCAAAATAGCTACCCTAAAGTACAACACACCATGTAAAGCTGTTACTGTTTCTGTGCTTGGGCATAAACCTTATGCAACCTGTTAGGGGCTAACAGAAAGACACGTTGAAAGCAATTTTAATATGACAAAGATTAGTAGAGAACATTTCACTGAATTTATCTCAAGATATAATTTGCTAACATCTTTTTCTTCATTGCTCAAAGCGTTCTCTGGCAGTTATTTTTAGTAATGACATATATGTTTCCTAGTAAGGCGCTTCGCATTTAATAGTAATAAGAAATAACATTATCTACTTTTTATGATTGAAGATTAAGGAGTCTATTCTAATAGCTTCAGTTGTCAACACAAAGTCCTCTGGTACTACGTTTCTTGGCTTCCCTGTTGTAAAAGAACATGTCTACGTAGATATTATTAATTTATCACTGCACAAAACAAAGTTTATGAACACTTAATATTTAACGTGCTGTGAATTTAATAATAAAAAATTAAGACTCTACCTTACATCATTTTTTAACTATCTGATTTTTATTCTTCTCATTAGCTCTTTATGTGCCTACTCTGAGACATATTACCACGGCTTGGGTTTAAAGGCATTTAGTTGCTTCTACTGGAAAGGTAAATACTTAATCCCTAGCTCGGCTGAGTATAGGCACAATGCTGTGATTAAGTACTACGATGTTTCTACTGCACATGGAGCACCAGAACACATACATTGACCTGCAGTGAAGTCAAAGCAGTTGTGTCGACTTACAGAAACTGCAGACCCCATTCCTCTGATTGGTAAATACAGGAGAGTTGGGTAAATTCAAAACAGCTCGGATGGGTTGTGCACTTGGACTTGGCCTGCTCAGTGGATACGGACTTCAGTCCAGCTCCTCTACAGGTCTCTGCCCCTTCTGCTCTACCTTCTGCTTCCAATGGAATTACATGGCCTAGCCTCATCAGAGGGCCTGACTCTGCTAAGTCTCAACACACATAGGCTTATGGTATAGGATTTTGTTCCTACAATATGATTCATTCTAGTACAGAACATGATTCACACCAATTTCTTCCTTTACGTTTGTATGAGCTAACTTGAGGGTTTAGTCAACCATAACAATTACTGTTTGGTCGATGGTCTGGATCCCAACAGCTCACATTCCCACACACCGTTCCGAGACAGCAAATCCCCCGCGACAGAGATGAGGGGCAATCTGCAAACGTCAGAAGATGTGACTGTAGGTACTGACGAGGTATTTAGGATTGTATGTAGTGACCATGTGTTTAGGCACGGGGATCACCAGACAAGCTTTCAAGGGGACGGTTGGCCATGCAGCTACCTGCCTTGCACACCCAACACGTGCGCGCCGCTTGGGGTTCGTACCTCACGCAACCCAAAGTAGCCGAGTTTGTCCGAGGAGCTTTAAAGGAAGCAAAACAGCCTTTGCCTTGCTGAAAACTTGGCACCGTATTCACTTTCTTTTTGCTAAATGAGACAGAAGGCAAGTGTTCATCCAATGCCAGCCATGAGGGAGAGACACACAGCAAGGCAGGAGAAGGGGCCCTCCGTAATAAGAAAGGGGAAGGCACCCCCCAAATGCTCTCACCACCGCAGCAAAATGACTCAGTTCTCAATTACGGGAGTAATTAGTGGCCTTCAAGGCAAAAGCAACCCCACAGCTTGCTCTGTATGTTAGAACTGTGATCCCAGGTGGGAACAAATGGGTGGGAAAAGCAGTCTCTGAAAACGTGGGGCTGGTGGAGCAAAGGCAATGACCCCTCTGTGACAGCAGCGACTCTCGCCAGGCAGTGGGGACCTGGAGATTCAAAGGATGCTGCACTGGGAACGTGGTTGTTTTGGTTTCCATACCACATGAATACTTGTCAAACTACTGCTCACCCTTTCCATTTTCTGCTGTTACTCCGAGCAGGACACGTTCAGCCCCTGCAAGAAAACATCGTGGTAACCTGAGTGAGGAGGGATTTTCCTCTCATGCTGTGTGTGCTGCAGAAAGAAATTATTCAGTCCCTCCCCTGTCTCCTTGGGCTACAGGACAACCCCTCGTACAGCTGGTTGTTGACCTGTTCCGTGCAGGTGACTGACAGCACAACACCTGGGGGACACATGTGCAGAACACTGCCAAAGGCAAAGCTCCAGAGGAATAAACAGCCTCCACCACACAGGAACGACAGCACACGGGTTTTTTAAAAGGAGTATCACTTACCTGCATAAACGAAAGTAATAGGTGTTGGTTTTTTTTTTTTTTTCCACACCCTGCAACCCTTTGAGCAGACTTCTGCTTCAGCAGAGGACTAGGCTGCCTGGAACCGAGCACCACGCTGCGTTTCAGGGCCTGCCACCCTGAGGCTGTGGCTGTGGCTCACCCGCGCACCGGTCAGCTCTGCCGGGGACTCGGTGTCCCTCACACCCAGCTCGTCTCTGAGACGCTCGGCTGCTTCACAGCCCTCGGCAGCAAGTTCCTGTCTCCTCCCTCTCGCAGCTCAGCAGCACACTACGCATTTAAAGATGACATGCAACGCCTCACCATACGGACTAAGGACTGAATGTCAAGCGTCCTTTTCTCGAAGGTGTCGTGGCTGAAGTGCTGCCATGAAATTTTGGAATATACGTGCGCAACCGTGTCCTGCAAGTGTCTTTCTAAAGCCAAGCCGAACCCTTTAATTGCAAGGCTGGAGGGAGCTGCTTTGTAATTTCCAGAGGGTTTGTGTAATGCATGTACATATTTAGTGAGGGGTAATGAACCCTCGCTCACCTCCCATCCAATGAAGCATTAGCACCACCAGTTGGTCACCAAGCCTGAATAACACCCGCCTGAGCCGCTACCCTAGCGCGAGAGCTTTGCTCATCTCCAAGGGCGCCGTGTTGACTCATCGGATGTGCTGCTTAGCTGACCTGGAGCTGAGGCAAGGGGCACTGCAAATGCACGGGGGCACTCTGCCCTGAGTTTGCTCACCGCACCTGAGCTCTTCCAGCTTGAAATTTAAATGATGCTATTTAGAGAATCAGAAAACTGTAATAAGGAGCTCTACTATAAACTCCAGCCTCTCAGCACAACCACACCTTTCTTTAGTTCATTTAGGAAAAGATCCAGAGGAAATATTATTAGCATTTGGGGCTTCTGGAGCATCTCCTACCCAAAGTGGGCCAGACTTGGGTGCTGATTTCCAGTTCTTAGGGCAGTAAACTGGCAAGCAAAACTATTTCTGTGTGGCACGTGGCTAGACTGCCGCGACGTGCAGTCAAGTCTTGATTTATATACACGCACACAGTGACGTCCACGCCTTCAAAGATGATCGTGCCTACCTAGCTGCCTGCAGGCCAATGTTGTCCTCTTCAGTATCATAATTCACATGAACTGGAAGTCTCCTCCCTTTTCCTCGTTCTCTCTCTCCTCCCTGTTTGATCACAGGGACTGGTATGGGTGATGCCCGAGACTTGCAGAGATTTCCAATCTCTTTCTTGCTTGCACAGCAGATCCTGCTGCTGCCAAAGACTTTTTTTTAATTACTTTGGTTTAATGATGGCCACAAACCAGCAGGAATTTGAAGCAATGAGCAGACTGTATTGAACAAACCTGCACTGAATGGCACTTGGCCCTGCCACAGGTCATTGTGCGGCACCAGCGCAGCCAGGACACTGAGATCAGGCATCATCAGCCGGAGGAAACAAGGCCTTGATAGGCAAGGCAGATGGGGGGAGAAAAAAGGACTTGCCACTTACTTTTCCCCTTGGAAAATCCATTCCTAGTGCCATATTTACTGCATGCTTTACGAAACACTCTCCCCATTGACACTCTATCTACTCGTACAGAGAAAGGTAACAATACATTATTCGAATGGATTTTCAGGCTTTTCTCATAGTTGAGAGGAGCTTTGATTTGAGAATACTCCCACAGAAACATGTGTAATACCTGAATACAAATGATCACTGATGCTTTCACCTACTAAGCCAGTGTCGGGGGGTGAAGATACGTATCAAAACATCACAGTTTTCAATATGACTTTGTTCTGATCCCGGCACAAAATATTTACAAACAAGGAACTCCACCCATGCGAATAAAAGCAGAATTCCTCACCTGAGCAGGTATCGGCAGCACTGGAGCCCTGCACTTGCCGTAGGTATAAGGGTTTATGAAAGGTTTTCTTTCAAGAGCTTATTAAAATTGAAAAATTACGCAGCCCATCGCGGAGCTGCTTTACAGAGCTCGGGGAACGTGTAATTTTGGTAGCCTGCCCCTCAGCGCGCGGGCCCTTTCCCGCGAGAGGCCGGGCAATCTCCAGCGCCGGTAGCGCTCACAAGGGGCGCTTAGACTGTAAATATTATATGCTGCTGTAAGAACATTTGAATGGTAATACTCAAGCAATTACTTTCCTTTCAAGATCATTAAACACAAATCTGACTTGTATTTTAATAGGACTGCCAATGTATTTAATGGGGGGCAGTAAAGGGTATTTTTTTTCTAATGGATGAATGTTTATATTATTATCCATTCTGAGAGACCACATTAGGAGAGGACTGTATAACGCTCATGTGTTTTGCCTCAATCCTCTTCACTCTGCTACTCATTTTTTTTTCCCCAATTCTGCATCTTGTGGTATTAAGACAAACTGCATCGACAACAAAACCCATCACGATATTCTGAGTACAAGGGAGAAAAAAGAAAGACCAAATATAGTCATGCTGAACACACTCTCCAGTTTACAATACTAGGTGCGTTTCCCTTCTGTCTGCTAAAACCTTAGAGCCACCTTGTGCTTGGCAAGCTGACGGGGCTGGAGGGTGAACCTGCTCCTCGGCCACGGGACAGGCCTTGCGTTACAGAGAGCACTCCTGGCACCTGCACAGCCTCTACCAGGCCCGTCGCAGGGGTCGGCAGGGGTTTCTGAGGCTTCGTCCAGCCCCACGTGTGCCCGGTCTGCCAAGAGGTGCATGAGCTCCCATGAGATGGGCTGGGACTGAACTGCAGCCAGCGGCTGCCCCGGCTCCCAAAAGGAGAAGGTTCGGGCAGGAGACCAAGGCAGCTCCTCCTGGGATGCTCCACCTTGGTGAGCCTGGAGCAGCAAACCTGGCAGCTTGTTCCACTTGCCAGCTACGCTCTGAAGACAGGAGCGGACTAGGAGGATGCTGCACTAACGGCTGGCAGTCGGTAACTCCCAGACTTAGGAAACTTTGACTGTTTTTTGCTTCCCACTTACACACTTGCGTATATCCATAAACACAAATGCTCTTTCCCTGCTGACTTTAGCAAGCGGCCTGCGTTAATCCAGAGCAAATGTGGTTCCCTAGATGGTACGTTACCATTACCTGTGTCTGGGGCTGAGAAACACGTTTCTTTAAGCTCAGTGCTTCCTGACCTGAAGCTCTACTGTTTGAGTTCCCCCCCAGCAAACAGATCACCTGTTTCCTCACAAGTAGATCAAAGTAAGGTGCAAAACTTGGTGGCTCCCGGTTACTTTATTAAGGGCTGTAGTTGCAAATGTACGAAGTAGACTTTCCCAGATTTTTATTGGTCTATATTGCAAACATTGCAATTAAAGAGAGCACTAAACGGTCACTGAAAAGGGACTTAGTGTAAAAGGCGGGAGCAAGGTAGAAAGCTTTCTATCACTATGCATTCTAGTGAAGAACAACCAAAGCTAACCAGGAATTGTTACAAGGATCAGAATTACAAACAGGGTGTATCATGATGATAAATAGAGCAATAAGGGGCACGAGTCTCAAATCCTGCCTGCTGTAGGTGCAGACGGGCGTTTCCAAAGGTTTCTGCAAGTCACAAGCAGAGCTCATGAGGAGGGACTTTCAGCTCCTTCCCTCCTCGCGGAGGGCGCATGGGGCCAGAGCGCTCAGTGCCCCGGGACCCGCCGCGCTCTCCTACCTGCTCTGTGTGGCTGCTCTTTGGCAACACCTCCCTGCACACCTGCTTGCCGGGAGCTTCAGGAAAACAGCGTTTCGGAGGCAGCTACACACCTACAAAGCAGAGAAACGTGTAGAGCACGGCAGGCAATAGGCACGATGGGAACACAGCGCACGGTCTGCAGCGCACGGGCTCCTGGAGAGGGGCAGGTCTCCCACGCACCACACAGCACAGCACCACAGCAGCAGTGCTAGGGACTATTACTGAGGAAAACGGCTGGTGTTTTCTAGGTGAAGGATGCTTATCTGGAATGCATGGATAATTTAGTCCTTTTGCTTGCAGAAATACTTTGATATGCTCTTTAAATAAGCATATAAAGAGATTGATGTGTGATGCTTGTGGGTTCAGATGTTCTGAAAAGTGACGTTCCTATATGGAAGAGAATAAGGCTTAAAAGGGGATATTATTTATAAAAGCACCACCATGCACAGCCAGTGTTTATTTACCATTTAAATGCCTCATTTCTGTTCTGGCTGTCTGTGCTATAATTTGCACAGGCACTTAAACTTGAGTATAAATAAATGCAAAGAAGCAGCGTTTATGCAGAGTTAAGGCGAGGAAATCAAGCGCTAGAAGATGGAGGCCAACTCCTGCAACGTCAGCTCCGCCATCTTACCCACATCTGACTCCCGCCGGGGCTCCCGCGACCGACGAGCAAGAGCGTGTCCATGTCTGCATTCGAGGACCTGCATCAGAATGAAGACGCGGCTGAGGTTTAGCGAGGAGGAGCACCACGTGGCCAAGCACTGGAAGACATCTCGTTGCTAGTGAGAACACCCTGGTGGAGGAGGCTCCGAGCCTCCCATCCAGGCTGGGATGATGTTGCTGCTGTCTTGCCAAGATCCTCGAGACAGGCCGTGATCCCTGGGCTCCTCAAAGCACTTTGCTCAACTCAACGTTGTCCAAAGTGACACACAGGCTCTGCTCCTGTACGAGTGCAGCAAGCCCTAGGAAAGGAAGATCACCTCTAACTTACTGTGTGTCTTCCAGGAAAATTTGTAGTTATTTTTCTTCACATTACAAGAACTTCTGTTCCGAGCTCCTAAGAAAAAGCACAGTCAGTAAGGAGAGAGATGGGCAGAAGGAAAAGTTAGACCACTTATTTACCAAACGCAGCGCTCCCTGCAAGCCTTGCTAAGCATCCCGAGGGAGCGAACGCCAGCGAGGCAGGAGGAGCAGGCGGGCAGCGGGTGCACCAGCATCTGGCGTGCAACTCCAGAGTACCATCGTCAGGAGATGCTCCTGGCTCTGGAACAAACCACAGCTGGAAAGTGGCATCTTCCTTTTGCCTCTGCTTTGATGTCACCAAAAGTAACGGCCAGCAGAATGTTCGAGGTCAGTAACGTTACAAGAAAAAAAAGAGGAGATGCTGTTTGGGTTTCTCATCAGCACAAAGTGGGAATCAGGCAGTGTCAGTGTCATACTGCTCTCTATGACTGTTTAAACTGTTCGAGGGGCACATTATACACCCACCCCACCCCAACATTTTCTGTTAATATCTGTACAATGTTATCCAAGTACATGCTGGCCCTACAAAAGTATTTCCTTAGGTCTTATTTTCATGGTAGGAAAAATATTTAACAACATACACACATATACACACACACATATATATATATATATATATATATTATGGCTAACAGAAAGCGCCTGTTCCTAGATCAGGCAGCACATAAGCACATTTCCACTTTGCAGTATCTACAGGACTTACAAGCAAGGCTACGAGTACTGAAGTGGGTTATTTTATAAACCAGGTGTCTCAGGCCGCTCCAACTAGCAGTCATGTCTGCGAGGTATTTGAGCGAGGAAGAGAAGCTGTTAATGATCAACAGGAAAAATCATTTTATTCTTCCTCTAATGCTTTCCTAATTACCCTTGAGCTTTGCCCAGAGCACTTGTTTGGAGTCACAGCCTGATTTGCTTACGGCTAGATTTGGGAACAGCCCTCCTCATTACGGACAGCCACGGTACGTAGCCTATTGACTTCAGAGGGAAGGGAATCTCACTCCTTCTGCGTGCACATATGTGTGCGAGTGCCTTTTCAAAAGCACTAGGCATACATTAATACTAATAACTAAGAACGCTCTTCCTCTGCATGTTTCTGATAGGCAGCAGGCAGAGTGGGAACCATGCTATGTATCAATTAAGTGAAAAATAAATAATAGGGAGAAAGGAGTATCTTTATCACCGTATTCACTGGTACATGCATATTTATTAGATATCAAATATAATGTTGCTCATATTATTACTTATGCTCTTCACGAAGCCCTAAGTCATTTATGGTATCATGGTTTAAATGACAAGAGTCAGATGCAGCAGGACTGAAATATTCCTCAAAGCAGGCTTGCTGAGAAAGTGCTGCTCTTTATCTAGTGACTTCATCCCTCTACCTAATCCACTATCGATGTTTACCTTCCCCGTGGCAACAATTTTTTTCAAACCAGGAGATGGGAAAATCTATTGCCAGACTTTTTTCAGGCTGCAACTTCCCATGCAACTTCCTCCTACCATCCCATCGTTAGGGACAAACCAGGTAGAGGCAGACAGAGCAGGGCTCATTGATGGATGGGTAACGTGTGGGTGAGGTGAATCAGAAAACAAAAAAACCAGACGTGCAATTTGCTGGATGTATCAGTAGCAGAAGAACTGCTACCAGAAACATGGTTAAATATGTAAACTCTGCCTAGGGAAAGTGTTTATTTACCTAGATTGACAGCGATTGGGGTAAAAAGCACTCAGGATAAGTGGCTCTTTAGCCAACTTTAATTTGTTGATGGATGGATTGATGGGAGGATGGTCAAAGAAATGACAACATAACTCTCTGTAATGGAGATATCCTGTCTGCCAGAGTTTGCAGTACCATTTGGTCTAATTATTCCTGATCCAGCTATGAGAAAACTTTGCTCCCAGTGAGACAAGTTGTTGTTCTTTTTCTTCAAATAAAGATATGAGGAGGTAAAATTAAGAATAATTAGAGCAAAAGATGACGGCACCTTCTGCAGTCAAAAATATACACAAAATCGTACCTATTGCTTAAAGACAGTTTACTATATTAATTGAAATACTTGTGCGTTCTATTATGCAGTTCATACAGAAACAGATGGCCCACTTCACGGATTAAGGCTTGTCTTTTTGTGTTGCTTCAGCAAAACCATGCTGAATGAACACTGCTATTGTGAACGAAGCTGAGCCGGAGCCTCGTAGTGTCAGCACAGGCTGCGCTTCTCTTGGGGAAGGTAGAAAACAGGCAAGGAAATCGAGGAGAGGCAACTGCTTGCAAAGTGTCCTGCTGCACCACAGAAACTGTCTGCTGGTACAAAGCCCGCCAGTCAGCAGTGGAGATGCATGTCCTAGATTTCTGGATCGGGCTGAAATCACAGCCTGCGCCAGGACTCGCAACACAAGAGCAAACAACAGGAGCTGCTTTCCTAGCTAGAGGAGCCGCTGCCCCCACTGTAATTAAGGGCAGCCACAGGATCGCTCCGAGTCAACTCGACTAATTGCAATACTCGCTTTCTAGGGGTGGGTAGCCTGCAATTTCTGAAGAATCAGCTCTGCTTCTGCTGGGATTTCCAATATTTGAGTTTTCCCAGTTCAGTATCACTCCTGCAAATCACGTCCACAGTTGGGCTCCCTCTGTGTGGGGATGAGTTGAGCTTACCCTGGCACAAGGATGGACAGCTTGACTAAGAGATACGCTTAAGAGCAACTGCACTTGAAATGGATGCTTGTGTCAGCTCACGTCGTAACGGAAATCATCACCACAAGCAACTTGAGCATGAACTCTGCATGGGACTCTCGGAAGAACAGTCGCCATGGCGCGGGGGGTGGGAACTCCATTACTCCGCTGAAGCAACGCCCCTGCCCGTGCTGTCTGCTTTGCTATCTGGGGGCTTTGTGGTGACATGAGGGTCTCGCGCAGAGCCAGGATCCTCCCCCGTGGACGCCTGCCAGCAGCACGTGGCCCTCCGGCCGCAGCCAGCGGGCACCCTGCAAGCGCGCGGCCACCGCGAGGACCCCGCTGGTGGCATGCAGTCCCATGGGGCAGGCGGCCCTGCCCGCGAGCGCGGTGCCCACGGGCACGACCCCGCGCACGGCGCTCCACCGCAGCCTGGATCGGCCCCAGCTACACGACAAGCACATATGCTGCTGCTGGAAATTTAATGTGCGAGCAACTAGCCCGGCTTCTAGTTTATAGTTCTTTTCAGCAGGACTGCATGAAGCTAATGACACAGAAAGCCATTTGGGTTAAATTGTGAAGCTGAAAGATGTGGCACCTGCTTTTATGCTTCATGTGTGGCTAAAAATACTTCTTCCTTTCTAAAATGCAACACAAATGACACTAAGAAAGAAAAGTCTACGGTGACATTGGTGACATTACGAAGGGGGGGCTTCATCAGCATCCTTGGGTATGGAAAATGAAAAAAAAGGTCAGAAACAGAAAGCATTATGTCATTGCTTAAACCTTTCTGCAGCCATACCTTAAGTAATTCAAGTGCTCCTGATCTCTCCATTTAAAAAAGGGATGGTGATAGGATTCAGCTGAGTGAGATGAGAATAATCGAAAGTACGGAAGTTTCCATCTGGGGAGAAAATAAAACAGCACCTATTTAGCCTGAAAAAGAGACTCTTGCAGGGGAGAGCATGGCAGAAAGTTGTGAGAGAGGATGAAATAGCAAATGAAGGACTTGATAGCCAAACGAGGGAGGTTTAGAAACAAGCAAAAGAGCGTAACTGAACCGCAGACGGAGCATTTCTCCGGGCGGTGCGGAAGGCAGCGGTTCAGAAGGGCTGGGCAGACGAGAGCCGCGTGTTGGCTCGCGAGGGAGAGCGACTCCGCGGGCGGCGGGAGCGGGCCAGGTCCCGCAGAGACGCTGCCGGCAGCTCCGCGGGAGCCTTTCCAACACGGGAGCAGCTCACTCCGCTCCGCGGCTGCATTTTACTCTCCAGAATCAAACACACACAAACCTGACTGAAGTAAAATTTTTACCAGTGGATAGGGACTATTGCCAGACATCGGCAGAGATTTTACTTCTGCTGTTGATATTATGGGTGAGATGCTTAGCTGCCCTGATAGGATGTGACAGTGTAAGAAGGTAGAAAGAGAAATGGAAAAGTTACTATAGAAACAATGTCACCAGGATAGCCACTAATATTCTTGAAATTTGCACTTTTTAAACTTAAGTATCTCATTATTTATCAAGCAGGCTGACCCCCCCATGTAAGGAGTCTGTATTTTTTATCATTATTCTTGTGAGAGAAGTATATGCATCCACGGCAAAGGGGATATACTCGAGAGCTCCAGAAAAGGAAAAATCTCAGTGGCAGAAAACGAGGCAGAGAACTGAAGTACTCGCACTTGGGTTACAGCTTCGGATCTCGTCAGACCAAGAAGGCGCTTGAAATCCTGGCAGCCACTTCCCAGGCCAGGTTTCTCTCCCACCAGGGATTTCCAACACAGGGCACAGGTCTAGACACAACCCTGCGCTCCGTGTCCCCAGCTGGCTAACGCCGGCGCGCGGCAGGGCCTGCGGTCGCTTTTTGGGCACGTGTTTCTCTCCGGGCAAGGGGCAGCGCGCGGGGCCTGGCGCTGCAGGGCAGCTTGGCTCGGCGGAGCGTCTGGCTCCAGCGGCTCTGCTGAACCCGCCCCCCGCGCACCTCGGCTCACGGAGCTCAATCAGGTGTCACCACTATTTATTCTTTAAAAAAAAAGAAGTTCTTTCCATACAATTGCTGAGGATTGTGTGTCAAGAGACACTAAAATGTCTTTCACTTCAGTTCATTCAGTTCAGCAAGACTCCTCACTTCAACTGTAACCCTCTCTGCTACCAGGGAATGTACTCTGGCCACTACAGAGTTAGAGACCTCAGAAATACACATTTGAAGTGACAGCACGAAAAAAGTGAATAGGGGTGAAATATAATTAGCTGAGGCAAGGACAAGGAGGAAAGTCTGCACAGCCATAATTTATGGGGGATATTGTTATAGTTATTACCATGCAATTTAACAGGAATACACCAGAGCCATCTTTGTATCTTAAAACATGCACATGCCCTCACACACGTATGAGAAAAGTCTCAGAACTCAAATCATCCAAAATAATCCAGAAAGTTATTATCATAAACAGCACAATTAACACAAGGCCCACAAGGGATGAGCCTCCATTTCTGACAATCTGAAAAGAAAATGAAAGCCTTACTAAACTTCAGTGTAGAAATGGCAGCTACCTTCACATTTCTAGGTGTGCCATCGGGTCCTCTTGAGTCGTTGTCACTCCCTCCTTTACCATTTCTTTGCCAGTTCCTGGAACAACAACATTTATGCAGTTAAGATCTCCTGAACAATCACAGGATACAGATGGTACTACGAAATATTTGTAAAATACTTGGCCTGACCTCCTCCTTTGTTATTTATTTTTTTTGGGTGTGGAGGCAGGAGTAGAGGGGAACGGCCTTTGAGTACTTAAGAACAGGTATGGAGAAAATGATATTTATGAAATCATCTAAAACTTGCAGGTTTCCTTATATTGTTTTTGTAAACATAGGCTTGCTCTCATCAAATGTACAAACAACTTTTCCTGGTAACATGAATTGTGGTGCTATCATTCCAACCCAAAGAGACGCTCTTCATTTTAATTCTCACTTAAGTTGCTGAGGATTATCCACTGTCCATTAGATCTCAACAACATCCAAACCCAAGCTGTTCTAATCGCATGCCAAAATGCAATAACCGCCAACTCTCAGAACCATCTGAAGAAAATCTGTCACTTCCACACTGATCACATGTCCATCACCATCAGAAGCGAGCACAGGGATCGCGCCTTTCCAAATAGCTTTTCATTTTCTGGCCTTGCAAATAGGTGCTGAGGGTGCCTTCAACTTGACAATACGCACTAGGTCCTGGACTCTGCACTGCTGCCTACTTAAGGTGAATAGTGTGCGTGTGAATATATGTATATATACGTATGTTTTATAAGCACAGGCCAGTCGTCCCTCAGTAATTTCCTGTTCCTTTTGAGGTTAGAGATGAGTACGGGGCCTCCTCTACTTGGTCTCCTGCGCCTTCCAAAACAGCTTCTGCTTCCCAGTGAATGACTCTTTGCAGTCAAAGCAAGAGCCCTATAAAATTCCTGTAAATTACAGTTTATGCATGTTTGTTTAGATGTATATTTTACATGCATCATATAAAGGGAGATTATTATTTTATTCATGCTTTCTTTCAATTTTTTTTTTTTTTTTTTTCTCATATGATACCAGTCCATGCCTGTAAAATCTTCTTCCCTCTGTTTGCTGAACCATGCCTGGAATCCATATCAGAAGTCAAGTGTAAAAAGAGAGAAAAGGTGGTGCTACAGGCAGCTCTTGCTGCCAATGCCCTTTCTTCCTCCCTCGCTCCCCTAAAAACATAAAATTTTGCTAGGTCTCTGCTGCAGGCTTGTGGTTTAGTATGTTATGTGCTCTCTTTAACACTAGGAATTTTTTCACAGCAGCTCCAGTAAAGCTACACATTCTTGGGTGCATTTGTACTGAATGGAGGCAGCAAATAACGTAGTGATGGATGGGGTATTCATAGCATTCCAGAATCAAATGTTACGAATACATAGCTGCAGCAGAAAGTTTTATAAACCAGGATTAATTTGAATAAGCAGGAATATTCTGACACCATCACTAGTCAATAATCAGACTGCTACCTGACAATTCACTATTCCTATCTTGGTAAGAGTCATTATCCTACTCCTCAAGCACTGCGCAATGCTCCTTAAATACAAAGCAAGGCAGGTGAGCACAATCAAGTAAGGAAGATCTATACTTCCACATATATACAAAATATAAATATGTCGTGTAGCAGCATCCAAAGTATTTAATAAATACATAATTCTCCCTTCCAGACCAGCTCTATCTTTATTCCTGTTTCATAGACCTCCAATCCAGTAATTATGTATTAACATGAGGCAGCAATGCGTTTTTCTGCACTTTCTAACACATCCCTAGCCAGGGCGCTCAACTCGGAGGCTAACGACAGTATTTTCCTCTCGTATTAGCAATGCACAGAGCATCGTTTCAGGCGATTGGGTTACAGAGGCCACACGGTGCTCTCTCTGCTTGAACAGCACCAACGCTGTTCCATTTGCTGAGTTAGAATTACCGTCGTGCCTCGGCTGCCGATGGTGGCGTGCACCAGCACCAAGACGCAGCGGGGCCGGCTTCTGTCAACAGCTCTCGAGACTTTTGCCAGCGCCCCCAGTTCCCACACCATGGTTATGGATCACTTCTCCCCCTGGCAGTCCTAATACGCAACCCTCTCACGATGCAGGACACAGCAACACGGCAACCTGCCCGTTCGGTGTACCTGCACCTTCAGTGAAAGCGCCACGTCTCTGCCATGGCCCCAGCGGGTAAGCTGGGTGTTTACACTAACACTACTCACACTGAGTGAGCTACTAACACATCTGCAATCCACTGACGTTTCTCATTCAAGACCATGGGGAAACCTGACGGGTATCCGGTGATATGAAATAGCAGTAAATAAAGAATAGTGATTTTTGCAATACTGCCTAACAAGTAAAGGCTAAGCATTTCCTTTAGGCTGTTGACAGTAGTCTTCACTCAGAAATTACCAGGGAAGGTCCCCAGACAGTTAATCACAGTGTGGCTCCAGAAGCGCTTTGCGTTTTTCTTCCATAAGGAAGCAAGAGGCAGAATATTGACATGTGCTCCTCAACCTGCGGATCAACTTGCCAACAGATCTGGGTTTAGAAACTGTAATTTACAGGGATCTAAGGAGAGATTGGACAACCACTTGAGAGAGATCTGTTGAGGCCTATTAAACACACAAGAACTATCAGACTTGGGGAAGCTCTGGAACAGAACTAGTCTTGAGTCTAGGCAGAGGTATCCTATGGAAATAGCATATATGGCACAGTCTGCTCTTATGCTACCCCAGGCACTTATCATGACCACTGCTGGCCAGGATGTACCTTCAGCCCTTATGACTATCCTTATGCTCCAGGGCAGTCACATTAAAACTCCCACCACCAGGAAGAACAGGCCATGAAACATGTGTTTGACTGTCCATTTATTTTTTGAAAGGTATTTGCTAGTCTTCGGTGTGTCAGTTACCTCATAAGTCTACACCTACAAAGCAATTACTTCATAATTATAGATAAATGATTATACTGCTGGATGTTAGATTTAATCTCAAGTGCTTCAAATGGCATCAAGATGCCTTCCTCCAAGCTTCTCTGAAACTCCTGGGTCCCAAATCCACAGCAAATTCTCCATCTTGCAGTTCTTGCAACATACACATTGTCATCTCGTATTTGCTTTACTACTTTATTCTATTTTTGTGTATGTTGCCTTTACTTCTCACTAATGTGAATTTACATAAGATGATTAATGCCCTCTGACTGCGTAATGACTCTGTCTGATTTGTGAAAAAATAATTACAGAAGAAAGAAACCGCCCTTAGAAAGGAACGTGAGAGCAGCTGGAGAGGTACGCCTTGAGCGTGGGAAGAGTTGGGGACGAGTTTTGGGGAAAAAAACACTTAGGGATTTTGCTCTCCTCCCCTACTTGCTCAGCGGTGACCTCAATGACTAAGGTCTTTTCTTAATTATCTGCTCTGTTTCTTCTGTAAAAATTTAGGAGGGAAGCTCAATAGGGAACTTTCTTGGCCAACGCATTCACTGGAGTTAAGCTGCTTCAAAACGTTTGACCCACGGGGGAAGTCCTTCCCCATAGCTTTAGCATTTATCCAAGGGTTTGGTTCAGGTGCAGAGTACAAATCATCGGGCTGTCATCTCCACACCCAGATGGGAGTGAAATACAGACCAGTTTCTGCCAAAATAATAACAATCACAGCGAGATGTTGACTCGTATTTGTGCTCAACCACTTCCTCCACCAAAGAAAGAGGAAATAGGGGGATGAGTTTCGAAAACCAAAAGCAACACAATGCCACCTACCGGCACGTACTCCTGTCACCTTGCAAGGGGGCTTCACACTCCGGAGCACAGATTGAGGCCTCCTTTAGTTCTTTAAACTGAATGTCTGAAGAGGGACGTTCTAGTGAGGATACAATGTCTTCTCCAGTCTATACATACTGGGACGGACCTCAATGTCCTATTGCCCACTTCCGTGGGAGTTTGGAAGGGCAGCAGGGAAGTTTGCGGGGCTACAAGGCTGGCAATTCTCCCTGCCCAAAGAGCTGCAGTCAAACACTTACAGCTTGCTTTAGATAGTACATATATGTAATTCATCTAGCATAGCAAGGGAGATCTTCATCCGTGTAGATCACCAGAACTGTACGGCTTTATGTAACACTGAGCCATTTACCACAGATGACAACTACTCACCATCTTCTCATGGGGATACACTGCTTAATATTTGGAAATCCATCATGCCCACAGACTTTTTTGCTAAGTTTCCTCTGAGAATTCAGTTTTAAAATGGGTCTATCCTTTTTTTCTGAGCCCACGATTGTTAATACAGTCCAAATACCTTGGCTTTTCTAGAACAGAGCTTTAAATTTTATTTGGTCTGAGCATCTCATGATTAGGATAGGGTGCGTAACAAGCAATTTCCTTTAGTTGCAGTCCGATTTCAGAGGCTTGCAGCTAGAGACATGTTAGAGCTAGAATCAGTTTAATGCAGGTCTGAAAATGTGCCAGGCCAGGCTTTGATGTGGCGTAAAATATTTACCTCCAGCCTGGGAATTTGTGTTGCAATTGAAAGAGAATTAGAAGACCTAGTTGGTATGGTGTGCTGTACGTGTAAGGGTTCTCCCTCTCCCTTGTTTTGCTATTAAATCTTAATTTTGTCACAACACCATATTGGTTTCACAAACACACACACACATACACACACACACATATATAAAAAAAAGATCATGGGCTACACTTTGGATCTAACTCCACAACCCAGCACAGCTAGCATGAGAAGGAGGTTGATTCCTTTCAGTCTAACAAGAACTTTCTATTTCCGCATTCCAGACAATCTATAGAGCTCATTTAAAGAGAAGTGATGAGAATTCCTAACCTTAAGAAAAAAATTCCAAGGATTCTTCAGCTCGCAATTTCTCTACCTGTCCTCACATTCACTAGCTTCTCCAGACATGGAAACAAACGCAAGACATTCTGTATTTGCGGCACCAGGAACAACATGGGATTTCAGTGGTTCCATAGCACTTGCTAGTTGAAAGCAGCAGCTGTCAGGGGACAAATCTAATACCGATTAGCTGTTATATTAAATCTGCCTATTAAACTGCTTTTTTAATTAGATGGCTAGGTGTGTAGGCATCACAAGGTGATTTCTTCGCTTACACTTAGAAAGCATGTCCTAAGAGTTTCATTCCATTCTGGAAACTGACTGGCAATGAAAAACCACTGCCAGTTAATGACACTGCATGGGCCTGCGAGGGACGGGCAGCTCCCGCACGCAGCGGTTCAGCAGCTCAAACTGACCCTCTGCCCGGCTCAGTGTCTGGTCGCTGCTCCCCACTATGGCCCAGGTGGACAGCAACCATGTCAGGCTTTTGGAGGGCCATTTCTCCTTACAAAGGTGCTTCAGATGCACCTGACACACCAGCCATCACTCACACTGTTACGCTATTCAGTTGGATTGGATGTACTGATGAGTTTTATCAGGTCTCTGCCGGCTTAGGCAAATTTCTTAAGCATGTGTTTCTTCCGGATAGGGAAACGCTGGCTAACAGGTTACCCTTCCTAGGAGCAAGGGAGGCCTGCTCATTGACCAGGCAGAAATTCAGAAGCTAGAGAAGTGCTGGGATAAGGCCCGACGACACAGGCGCAGGGAACAGACGTCGCACCTGGCAAACCTGCAGCAAACATTCGTGTTGGTTAGAAAAAGGGGGCACGAGCAGAGACATCAGCGCAGGACTCCCAGGGAAAGGACGCTGCGAGCCAGAGGGCGGGTGGGCCTCCGGAGGAGGGGAAGACGCCAGGAGGTTCCCTCTGCCGGGCACCGCGCAGCCTCCCGAGCGCCTCTCCAGATGGGAGCGCTTGCTGGAGACGGCCACGCTGCTCCGAGCGGCTTCTGGAGCCCCGTGGCTGCTGTCAGGGGAAGGAACGGTACGTGAAATGTGGCGCCGTTTCATTTCACTATGAGGAAGCACATAACACAATGGATAAAAGAACCATCTCTATGTGTGGCTGAATACTGCTGCTGAAAAGCACTGAATATACCACATCTGCAATAAGAAAAACAGAAAGTTTCCAAATGCTTCTCAATTGCATTGCACAGAATTCCCTACACTTCCTCCTGGCTTCTACACACCATGACATATAAACAGGTGACGCAGCGCCCCTGCTCCATGTACTTTGCTCTTCAAACAACTTGCCTGCTCTCCCCTTTCGCTCGGACGTTAGAGGCGTCACGTTCAAAAGGTGAAGAGCCTTGGCAGAGACTTCATTCACAGAGGACAGAAACGCTGGGGCCCCTTGACTTGCTGTGCCTGCTCTCCGGAGACCTGGTCCAGGGAATGCTCTCAAGCGCCTCTAGCACGTGGCGAGAGCCAGGAACCTGGTACCTCATCCCAGGAGCAAGACCAACTCCAAGGTCTTCTCCAGTCTCCTAACAAACGTTCTTGCTAACATTCTCCTCTTCTCTTTGGCCAAAGAGTGGGATCTGACCCATATTCTGAAAAGTGGCCAGTTCAGAGCTACCCTGAACATCACCTCATCTGCAATATGTGAATGGAGCTAGACTAACTGCTTAAACATGAAATTTAAAGAGTTAACTCGCTGCTTTCACACTCTCTTCTCCACTATGGTTCTCAGAAACAGTGCTTTGGATTTTCAGATTGAACGCCAGCATTAGAGCAGAGTTCACCCGGCGTCCTCCCTGAAACACCGAAACTGCCTGAACTTCAGCAAGGGTTTTGCAGCGGCACAAAAACCCTGCCAGATTTGCCGCATCGGTGAGAGAAAGAGCAGAGCTGTGGTACGTGTTAACAAGCCCGCTTCTCCACTGAGGATCTAAGGTGAGCAAAGAGAAAGCCTGGAAGTTTGTCCTGCAGTGAGAGCCAGCGTGCGAGCTGCATATTGACAGGGCATCTTAAAACAGTTACAAAATTAAGTGAAGGGCAATGAAGGAGGGATATTCTGTCACCTAGTCGCTTCTCCTTTTGTGAAGCCACACATAACACAAAGTTAATTAAAGCTTCTACTCTGAGAAGAAGGAATGTTCCATTTGGTAAATTTAGAAACAGCTGGTTAGTTTTATCCATTACTTTTGTGCTAACATCAGTTGAGCTCATTCAACTCTCTCTTTTTATGAAGCTGTCCTTCCTATGCTACCTGATAGCTACTAATTGCTGCAACTACATTTCTGAATTGCAAATTTTCTGCACTGATAAAAACTTTGATTGCCTGTCAGCTACACATAAGGAAAAGATCACCAGTGCTAAATGAGGTGTTCCACGCTTGGATAATAATGCCTAATGAATTATTCAAAAAAGAATGCTTGAATGAAGCAAACAATTTGAAGGGTTACTAGCAGCCGTAACAGTTCAACAGCCAAAAGAACAAAAGTATCATCCTGAAAATTACACTAATGATTAAAAAATGCGTATTAATTCTACATTTGGAGAAAAAAGAAATGCCAATCTGATTTTAAAGGTTAATCATTATTTTTTCACGAATGCTCTAATCTCTGGGAAAAACACCCTTTACCAATATTTTGGGATATATAATATTATGACATAACGTATTTCTATAATTTTCCAGGCATTAACCCTCTCCACAAGTTTCATATCTCCCTGTGAACGAACTGAAAGCCCTGCCTGAGAGCTCCTCCTGCCCACTAGACTCTCTACAGCGCTTCACATGAGCTCTGGGCTGGGCCCGGGACTAGTTGCATCACGGTCCAGAGCGCGATGGCCACGAAGACGCCCAGCACTGACCAGCTGCTGAGGCAGACTCCAGCCTCAGGCACCCTGGAGCACAGCCCAGAGGCCGAGTTGCTCAAGACTGACCCTGGTGTGACGAAAGTCGAGCTCCGTTCTCACCACTCGCTTTTGGAAAGGACGGGCTGGCCAGCACTATGGGTGACAAAAACAAGACTCACACATTCAAGCTGTAATAAAAGCAATAGCTATATTCAAATACTGTGAGAATTAATCACACTTTCCAGCCTGCATTTGATTGTTTCTTTAAAAAACGCGGATACCTAATGGGGAAAGAAATATTTTCTCTAAATGCTGTTGGCTAAAGGGGAAAAGTAAAAGAAATCCTTAATAAACCATGAGAATTTCATGAATGTCCAATGCTGACACACTTTCAGCTTTCATAAAAAATACATTTCCAGCACCAAAAGTGATAATTTGTTATGACAGACACTCTCTGGCTGTCAAAAAGAAAAAAAAAAAAAAGAGAAAAATACGAGAGCTAAATCCTAAGGAGCATCTCCTGTAAAATATAAGCATTAGGCTTAATATAACAGCACAACGGCAGCGATATGTTCATTTGCGTTACTCCTTAAAAGCCTCCCCATTGTTACACCTGAAACGGAGATAAATGAGACACCCCATCACAAGCAGGAAAGTCTCACGACGATAATGCGACGCCAACCACACCAAGGAAGGATTTCAAAATAGCATTTCTTAAAATGAAACCCAGTCAAGCCCTCAGCTACCTCTGCTGTGATTCTACAGCTATAAGGCCTTTGGTATCAGACGCCAATTAATGATTTTATTATAAAGATGTTCAATGTCAAGATAACACTTCTTCTTGTTTCTGGCAGTGACACTGAATGGTGGATAGAAGAAATGACTTCAGGAAAGCTTAGCTGACCATCTGCTTAGGCCTGCTCACTCACTGATGATTAATCCTTTCCCTCGAGGACAATGTCTCCATGTGTTTCCCTTGCTGTCTTTTCGATGTCACAAAGAGGTTGATAAACACATTCAAGTCACAATTAAAAAACATTTTAACTGACCAGTTGCCACTGATGATATTATTAGACAGTTTTAGTCACTGTTGTAACAATGCGTTTAGTGGTGTTGATGTGAAGCGGGGATGAAGTTCCTTAACCGCGCCTCCTACCTATTTCTACATTTAAGTGACACTTCCATGTTTACCGAGCTGCTTGCAAGCAGTCAGTTTGCGAGGGACACACGGTGCTACAAGGGAGAGGGTTGTTTTTTACACTACAGAAGCCAAACCTCTGGAAAGCCCATCTGACAGCCAGCGAGGCAGCTGCTCTATTCCCTTGCTGGGGGTTGGCAGAGGAGGTGCTGAAAGATCTTACAGGGGTTTTAAGCAGCTTTGCAATGGCTCGTTCTAGATCCACAGACGCCCTACCTATATACACAAGAGCTCAGCTTAACCTGTATGCACTGATTTGAATTTGAGCCTCTCCACACAGGCCAGCTCCGAGTTTCCGTTTTCAGGCCTCCCATTAGATGAAGGGATGTAGACTGTCCTGGAACGTGGTGGCATTCCTGTATTGCTGGAAGTTTCTGCAGTAACAGTTTGCCTTCAGATATCAAAGGCACTCAATGCCTTCTAGCAGGAATTTAACTCTTGAGTACTGCTATTGCACTTGCAGTAGCAAGGAGAGACGGGGCCCATCAGGCGCTGGTGCAGTTCGTTTCATCCTCCTCCTCCTTCAAGCAGACAACCCTCAACAGTAATTTTGCTCATGAAATTGATGGCACGATAGGGCCCTCACTGCCTTTACTATTCCTTTTGTTGCAATGTCATCATCTCACCTACACACATAAAGCAACCTGCAGCTAGGGCAGCACACTGAAACTACCCGGTAAAGCTATTAAATTTACCAATATTTACCAATAATACCATCTTCAATGTGAAAATGTAAAAGCCTCTCCTGATGAAAGAGAAATTACCATCATTTTAGTTCAAATGTGCTCCAAAGTGTTCTTCACAGAAAAAGCACCCTTTCAGGCCTAAAGACATTAGAAATTAATGTATGAAAGATGTGACAAGTCACTAGGTTATTAGGGAGGATGTAAGCAGAGAAAAAGTAAGTTGAAGGTATTTGATTTTTTTGATTTCATGACAAAATATGGAATGGGCTTCTCCAAAGCCCTGCAGTTATTCAGAACACTGAGGCCCGCAGACAAACAGGACGTCTAACTCCCACCCCTGGAGGATGGACCTGAGTAGAGTGAGGTTCAAAGCAACACGCGGCACAACAGACAGGAAAGGCCAAGCAGTGTGTGAAGACGAGGAGAAAACCCAAGAGCTCGGTGTGGCTTTGAGGAGATGCACTGGAGGAATAAAAGAGAGGAGCAGATTACCCTGGTGAGCCTTTAAGGTAGTTTTGGCAGACATTTTTTCATGCAAAGGGGACAGGACCAAATGCTGGAAACTTACTTTCTCAGTAACCAAAACCATAGATATTAAGGATGGGAATTTTAAGTGTGTCCCAGTGAGAAAAAGCTGGCTGTTGCATACGATTTGTTTAAAAATCATCAAGATATGTACACCATTTTCCAGTGTCATCACAGATGTTTTATAAAAGGAGAAAGCGAATAACTCTTGTAGAGGCTCTCAAGGGATGGTTGCTGACATGGAAAGCCATTTGCCCCAATCAAACTTTTGGTTTTAATTTGAGATGAAAGATCTAAGTCACTTAAGGGTGTTTCTGTTTAGCCCTCAAGCCTTCTGGAGGCAAGAGAGAAGCTTCTGTGATCAATACTATCAAATGGCATAAAGAAGGATAGAGCAATATACACTAATGTACTCTTTTTTCAAAAGCAGGGATCATCTACTAGATAACTGGGCTGTTCTCACATCACAACCTACTACCAGACAAACAGACCAATCCATTGCAGCAGTAGTGGATAGAAAGCCTGACTCCTGGTTTATCATCAGAAATACTAGAAAACAGCTTAAAAAGTGTATGCATGTATTAGCCAATTTTAAAATACACTATACTTCATTGCATTAAAATATTTTTCCAGTGATTAACTACTCTGTTTTATTATCACAAGTTACTTTTACTTAAAAAAATCCCTTATTCTAAGAATTTTTATAGAACAGGAAACAAAACTCTTCACAATAAAAGTTTTGCTTTCTTTTTAAAAACAGATCAATGAGAAAAATCCAGCTAAAATTTTATGAAAATTCTTGACTTAAAACCTTTTTGATGCCAAATTATTCTCACGGAGACTATTCAAAAACTGAGATCCCTAGAGACCCAGATGTGAAAAACTTAGGCTTTTGTTTTAAAAAGTCCACGTGAAGTCCAATCTAAAATTAAATCATAAGGTCAATTGCACTGACAAATGCAACTGCAGGAACAGATCTAGCCTATGCTGTTGAACCAGAAACCCATTATTAGCAAGGTGTATTTTAAGAGCTGAATTAAATGCAGATTACAGTACAACTGCATTTTACTGCACTGAAATCCAGGGGAAAGGAAAATATGCCACAGAGGTAAGCCTCTTATTTTCTCTTTCGGTGTATATTTGGACTGGGAGATGTTTCTGAACCATAAGAAGAGGACTTTGTAAATATAGTCTGCAATGGGATCCTGAGAAAGGGGCAATTCCTTCTCTTCATGAAGCAAGGCTCAGAGTGAAAGAAATGAAATCAAAATTTGAAAGACTACTGACAGATTTTCATGAAGACATTTCAAAATGTTGACACACAGAATATATTCAAAGAGATTAAATGGCTTTGAGTAGTCAAGAAAGAAATCACACAGATCTGTCGTCAGCAGAGCCAGAAGCTGAAACCAAAACCGGCTGAAAAAGCAAAGGAGGATACAAAGGAGGAAGTAAGTCTGCATCCACCAATAGCACATAACATGACTAATTCTGCTAAGAAAAAGTGATAAATTCAATGAGTCACACAGCTAAGTGCGTTATGACTGTGACTGGGGCATCAATAATGATTTATAGGTGTCCTGTGGTCCTTAGGACCATCCAGAGCTCGTGCTTGTGCCTGGAGGTCTCTCCATTCAGTCCTCCCACAAAACTCTCCCGAGCACCAGCTTCTACCACCACCTCTTTGCTGCAATCTGTCTGTGACCCAGGACAGCATCCTATGAAATAGCCATTTTCATCCCTCTTTGTATTGCTTTCACTACATAAGGGTAGATTGCAATTACTAAGGTCAGCTTTTGCTTTGAGCTAAAAAAAAAAAAAAATCTAAGAATGGTCAAAAGTGATAGACTGTAAAAGAAAGAAAACCCAACATCTGAATCACTCTTCTTTGTTTAGCCCTTCAAATATTTCTTTGCTCGTGTACATCCTCTAAGATAGCTATATTCTAGAAAAGGTTGCTGTGCTTAAGTGTTCTAGATCTTGTTCAGTTCCAGAGATATCAGGTTTGTCATCTCTGTATCCAGAACAATGTGCATTATTCCACATTTCTCAGTAATAAATTTAATTTGCCATGTGTCAGCTCAATTACTGAGTGGATCTTAAGGCACAATGAATATTTCTTGCCATTCATTCTGTGCTCAGTATGCATCATAATTTAGTACCATCAGCAAATACAGTTGAGTTTACAGCAGATCTTTCTAAGTAGGTAATTTATTTAAAATCAAACAGCATGAGTCCAGGTATTAACCACAATTAACTCCTTCTTTCCTGAGAATGAAGATCCCTCAGTACAGTAAAGTCATTTTCTGTCATCTATTTCTCTATCATGTCCTTCCCAGTCCCTGTTAGCTTCACCTTCAGAAACAGCCTGTCATGTAGATCCTTATCTGAGATTTTCTGAAAACCTGGATAAAATATGTCACACGCACAGCAATTATCTACTTTATAATTCCTAAGCTCATTAAAGAGGTCAATTAGTCATTATTGGCTTTTTAAACCCGCTCTGGCAGCCTCGGGTTAGGCTTTGGCTCCTTAATGCAAGCAATACTTGAACTAAGCAAGTGCTCCCAGGAGCCAAGTGCTTCTACAGCCCTAGCACAGTACCAGCACTTTGTAGAGGGGCAAAGAAAAAAGGGAAAAGGAAGGCAACTGCCCACTGTTCCACTCACATATTAAATATTGATGCAAACTGAGAAAACAGAGCTGGAAATGTAAGGAAAATGCAGCTGAGAGAAGAAAAAAAAATCACAGAGAACAGGAGGGAACAGGGGGGAGTAAGCACTGCAGAGCACTTTTGTAAGCAGAAGCTGAAGTTAGCAGGGGGGTTATCTATTTGTAAGCAGAACAAATACAATTAGATGGTGCCCCTGCTAATTCTGGCTTCTGGTTGCACAAGTGCTCTGCAGCGCATGCCCCTTCGTTACCATTTCCTCCCATTCTGCACTTTCCTGCAGAGCTCTGTGATTCAGCGCTCCATTTGGAGCGCTGACTGCAGGCTCCTGCCCAGAGGAATTCCCAGATGTTTGCTGTGAACAGCGGCACGCACAGATTTGGGTGATTCCTACCCTACCTTCCTCATGGCACTGCTCTGGGGGGTTGCGCTGCTGGAAGAACGATGCCACCAAGAGGTCTCAGAGCTGGCTGGTCCTCTCTGGGCCCAAGTCTCCTTTGCAGTGGCCTCCACAGTCAGTCGCCCACACTTGTCCCCAGAAGGGGGAGAACGAGCTCAGTGGAGAGGACGGGGCAAGAGAAAGGTGTGCCCAACTCCTTCTGAAACTCCACATGGGACCCCTCCGGAAAGCATGCCTTTCCCTTGGCCTGCTCCATTGCCAACCCGCCTGCTCATCTCCTCCAGCTGAGCTTGGCCACGCGTGTGTTGAAAACTGGAGGGGAGAAACAGAATGAGTAAGAGAAGGAAAACTACTCCTGGCTTACTCTCACCATCTCTGCTGAAAAAAGGAGCAGTCACGGCAGCGAGACAAAAAAACTCTGAGGAGAGCTCACTCCAGGCAGGGAAAGCAGCAAGGGAGGCAAAGCAAACGCTAATATGTGCCTCCCAACTAACTGCATGCTAATCTACTACTGCACTGTATCATACTGTTATTAATTTAGAAGTTTCCAGCTTCCTCTTTGTAGTCTATACTTCACAATTTACTAAATTAGATTCCTTTTCTCCTCCTCTGTTATTTTCTGAGTTTGGTTTAGATATGATCACATTTCCTTCTATTTGCAAGTCTGCTCTATCAATATTTCACAGTTGCCATCGGGCTGTCCACTATCTTATTACCGTGTGATAAGTGGTATCTGCTGTAACTGTACATGAATTCATTTCTCTCTGTTCCTTACATATCCCTTCAAAGTTGGCTCACCTGGAATAACAAATTGTTGTCTTGAGCCTGGCAATTATTACTTTGGGTCTATTACTTTTGATCTCTAAGTTAATTTAATGTGTAAGCTTATTGGAGTCCATCGTATCCAGGATTCTATTAAGTCAAATCTGTTTTACTTTCTTAGCTATTCGTTGTGACCTAGTTGGGATGTGAATATATCATAATGAAGCAATACTTTCCCAAACAAATTACAGCATCATTTCCTTGCAACTACGTTTTAAGGACTTCCCAATTAATGAAGACAACTTCTGTGCCGGGGTACATAACACTTGTTATACTATTTCTGATAATATCCTTTGTGTTTACTTGAATAGTTTAGAGTAGCCCTATAATAGAAAGGTTTTGTTCTACAGAATAAGCAAAATCGTGTACCGTGACAGACTACCTAAATTAATATCATAATACCTGTGATGCATTGGGTTTGTTTGTTACTTTTATATTCTTCTGCTACTTATGTTCTTAATCCTCCCTGTTTCATCCATGCATGTGGAACTTGATATCCAGGATGGATCCCATGAAAGGCCAGAGGGGCTTTTCAGAGATGTAGGATACACTCTTTTGCAGCCAAACACACTAACAGCAGAGTTAAGGCAAACAACAAATCAAATTCTTTCGCATTGCTTCCCAGTAATTAAATAATTATTAACCTTGTTTCCAAATGCCTCAAAATGTATAGAATATATTTCTTTGAGCTAAAACCTTTTATGATCTAAAGCTTAGAAAGCTGACGTAGCTGAAAGTACAAGCCTGAAGCCAAATCAACAGCAAAGTACAGGAAGCTGTTTGCATGGTAGCATCAGGAAGAGGTAAGCATATAAACAAACAGGTAACAAAGTAAATCACACTTAGTTTTACAACTGGGAAGATAGAAGAGCAGCATGAAGGTGAAATAAACTGTGAATACGGCCCTTCATTGCAAGTAGGTTTTGTGTTCCACTCCTCTTTATTAATACACCCAGGATGACTATGCCGTATTTTAAAAAAATCCTGTATCTAGTCATTTAGATTTCCAGCAGAGCCCAGACTTGCACCTCTGAAATACTGAAACCACTCAACACTCTGCTGCAGTCTGAGAAGCCAACTCCTGTTTTACTAACTAAAGCCATCTTATGCACAGCCCTTGCCAGGAGCACGAGCACTAAAGGAAAGTGCTACGTACATCAAATGCGGGCTCACCTGCCAGGCAGCATATGCTTTGCTACTGTCAAACCCAAGGGCTTTGTGAAGAATTGAGACAGATGCTCATCTAACCTTCTGCACCTTTCTGAAAGATCAAGTCACAGCATCCACATCTTTGGATGCTTTACTGTGAAACAAAGTAGCCTCTTTAACACCAGTTTGCCAGCAAGCTGAGGCTTACCGGTAGAGGTTTTCTGCCATGCCAGCCAGCCGTGGCTAGCCTAGGTTCTTCCTAAAATGACACGCTGGAATTCCCTCCATGCATACCAACCTGGAGACGTTTGAGGTTCAGTGAGTTGTACACTTTCACAACTGATTTACATGTTCCAGGTTTTAATACCCTCTCAATTCTTAAACGTATTAAGGAGGACATTCTTTAGCTACATTTGACAGAGATTATTCTCGACATGGCCTATTTTTCACAGAAGTCATTTATTGTACTTGGTAATTAGCTATATGGCCTTTTACACTGATTTTTCTTTCTGGATCTGCTTTAGTCCTGCTCCCTAAATGCTGGATATGGTGCCCAGTGACACTGCTTTTGTTTATTCTGCAATCTGGCATATTTGATAATTCATTCATTTCTTCACATGACATAAATTGGCAGTGAATAAACTAAGGTTGGAAATAAAATTGTTTTGGCTGTCACAGGATAGATAAAAGCCCTGGAATGGCTGCCCAGTAACAGCAGAACCCAGGGCCAGAAATCCAACTGCCTTTTTTTTTTTTTTGGTTGGAGTTTCATCAGTTTCTGAGAAGGGTTGCAGAACTTAACACAGAGCCTACGATAACGAGGAACCATTAAACAGAAGGCCTTTTTCCAGGCATATGCAAGACGTGTGTACACAAACACACAAGATGATGCTACGATTTTCTGTGATGAGACTGTGGTTCTGTGAACACATGTGGCAATTCTCTTTTTTTGCCTGCAAGTTTCCCTTCTGTCTTGGGCAGGCTAACACTGAACAACTACTGCTTCTGGATGGAAGCTGAATGTATAAGAAGTTACAGGGCACATACAGACAACTCCGGACAGAGCATGTACTTGCAGTTTCTGCAACTGCCCATTAAAATAATCATGCAGACTCTGAATATATGCTGTTGTATTTATGCTACGTGTGTTCATGTGTATACAGCTGCTACCTTGCTATTTTGATAACCAGCCTGTATTTCTTCAGGTTTTCAGACTTGTCTAGAGATGGATTCCAGAAGTTTGGCAGATGCAGTACACAAAAAATGAAAGCAGTGAAGGAAAAGCACACAAACTGTATCTTATTATCCAAGTCCTTGCACAGGATGACCTTCAAGCTCCCAGCAACAAGAAGCAAGCTTCAGTGAAGACATGGGAAAAAGGTCTGACAGTAAGCTTTGGGCATACACCTTCCCTTCCCAACCTGAAAGAACTGTATATGGAGCTGTATTTGTCCAGGGTGCATGCACACACTGCATCCTGATTGACGAAGGAACCTATGAACCCCACTGGTCCCTGTGCATCACACAGGGACGCTGGTGCCCAGTGAGACAGTTTGATGCCCAAGGCCCCTGGCAAACCACCAGACACACTGTGCTCTCTTAGCCATGCCTCTGCCTCCCTCTCCCACCTTTCTCTCACCTCTCAGGCTCCTTCTAGCCCAGTCTGCAGCCATGGACCATGGTTTTCTTGGGCAGGAGCAGATGGTAGAACTCAGGACATATTCCCTTTTGGTACCTTCTTCACTTTCACAGTATCTCTGGCATTACTGGACAGTGCTGAGAACACCAGTAATACAAAAAAGCACCCTTCAAAACACAAGCTGGTTTAGCAGAAGAGTCAAGTAATACCCACCCCTCCCAACATATGATACACCTGCAACTCCTGTGCTGGGATTCCCTCATGTAGCTCAAGAGGAACGGAATTGACTCCAAGTTGTCTGTCACAAAAGCAGGAGGAGCTTCAGGCAGGGGCATGCCCAGCTAACACGTCCTGGTCCCTGCACCCACTACAGCCCCCCCAAAGGGAACGGAAAAGCATTTCTTGCCTTCCTTTTGCCACCTGGACAACCTGATGCTCTAATTTTATATGCAGTTAAATGCAACAGCAAAACTAATGATGACAGATCCCATCACTGTGAGTTTGGAAGCGCTCCCCCAAGACTCCCTGTGAATATCACAGTGAAGGTGAAAGGCAAACACAGGCTGTAAAAGGCAGCACAGAAATGTCCAGTGTAAGCCTTTAACTAAGTGCACAGTCTGCTCTCCCAAAGCAAGGTCTCCACGCAGAGCACGAGGGTGGCTCAGTTCCACACATGCCTTGCCCCTTGCTCAAGCCACTGCCATCGGTTACTTCTCTGTCGGCGCCGCAGGGACATCGAGTACAGTTTTCAGAGGTGTGTGAGACGGGGTGGAGCAGAAATTATCTGCCATTACTGGCACAAATGAAGAACCAGGCGGGAAAGTTAGGTAAATATCTTCAAGAAACCTTACAGTGAACAGTTTCTGTGCCAAATGAGTATCTGTAAAGGTGTCTTTGCTTCACGCAGTAACAGATCTGGAAGTTGTTTCCATTTTTCCCCCCATTCAGTTGCACATACTAATCCAATCTAGACATGCTTTGCCTTCTATGGGAATTTAGGGAATAAGGAAATAGGAACTTACCCCTACTCAAATCTCGGAGGTCTCTGAATGGAGACAAGGCTTTCAGGTCAGAACTGTCAGTCACAGAGGCAAAAGAAAAGGAGTTTTACTGCTGAGATCTAATCTGGGAGACAGGCTGTGGCTGAGCCCTTCTGTAGCCTCATTATTTTCTAGCTGCTTCTTGGCATGTCAAAAGCGAGAACAAGCTAGCATCACTTAAGGACAAAGAAAACTCACAGCTGGGACTATCCCGACACCCAGATCATCACCATAAAGTGCCCCACAGCTTTTCCAAGCTCTACCCTGAGTGTCCTCATTCGGAGTAGGGGATTTGCATCGGTCATCACATTTAGTTACGAAAGTTAGTTCCAGTTCTGTGCCATAAAAACATCCCTCCCCAGCCACCAAATAGCCAAGAAATACTAAAACCCTGTGCGATTCTAGACTGAAGATGGACTTGAACTAATATAAGTCTAGTGGTAAGAAGGTACGTATCCCCCCTCATCTTAAGTCAACGTGCATCATCAGATCTGAAAGAAAATTAATGTGATATAACATCAAGTCAAAACAAAGTCACCCGCAACATCTCAGTATACTGTTTAAACATGATTATTTAAAATATTTAATGTTGTAAATGTGAAGAAAATACAGCAGCTGAATTGAAAAGCAGTATTAGGATGTGACAATCCCAGTAACGGAATGCCTCTGCGTGATGCACTACTAACGCCTTACATAACCAGAGGCACAATGAAAACGTCTGAACATTTTTTCTCATGTATCAGATAAAATATTGAACACTAAGCATCCCAACCAGATGCTGTTCCTTCAGCACCACCCCACCTGCAAAAGCTTTTGAAGGAACAATACACAGAAGCATAAGAGGGAAGAGAAAGACGGAATGATAAAGATGTGAAAAATGTCTGTTCAATTACGCTACGGATTTTATCTCTTTATCTCTATCAGCACTCTCCCTCTTCTCTCCAAGTCAAGGAACTGGCATGTACTGTGTTCTGCAGATGGATTGACACAGAGAAAAAGAATTGGCCATGTCTCCTGGCATTAATCTCCCTCCACAACAGCCTGTGATTGAGTCAGAGCTATTATTCTCACTTTCAGGTCTGAGTCACTACCAAAAAGGATGGTATTTCTCTTACATCCTTTCCAGCAGGGATATACCCTGTCTGGCAGAGACAGTACAGAATGCTTCATGTTCTACAGAATTTATTCTGGCTCTTGCTTTTGACCCGATCACGGATCATTCAGCAGAAAGCACAAAACCACAAGGAGAGATAGGGAAATAATACTGTGCTTCCAATTTTGTCCACATCTACTTTCTTGCTTCCTTCTCCTCCAGTTTATCCCAAAATGGCTTCTAAAGTGTTATCTTCCTCTGTCACTGTGGCCACAGTGCTATTAAATTTTATATCTTACCTTTAACTTATATCATCACCTCCCATTACAGTATCTCATTACTCCACTCCTTTGCTTTGCGCTTATGAGCACCTGCATTCTCCTCGAACATCAAATGATATCTTTATTCTACCAGTAACTTTGGGTACCCTTTAACTGTCCACCTTAAATACCCCCCACTTACTCCTGACCCGAGCCACTGCAGTAACCCACAACGTGTCACCCTGTGGATTGTGGCTGAGCTCTACAGAGGCCACCAGGCACTCAGCAACAGCAATTCTCACCAAATGCCCCCTGGCTCCACCTCTGAGATGTCCCCAACCCTGCCCCAGCGACCTGAGGAAGCAAGAGCAAGCCTGTGTGCAAGGGGGGTGCCCAGGAGAGCACGACATGCTGCAGGGTGCGGGTCCGAGGCTTTACCCCTCCGAAGCAACCGCGGAGCTGCTCGTGCAGGTGCCTGGGAAGGGCCTCACATCATGGAGAGGGTCTCCTCCCCGGGTTCCCCAGCAATGACCGAAGCCTCGGGGCAAACACATCTGCCATGCTGTGCACAAGGGCAGACACCTTTCCACCTTCCCCAAAGTGACGGCAGAGGACTTCACACCTGCCCAAGGCAGCAAATTGTACTCCGATCCTCATCATCACTCCGCTCTACACTGAAGCTGAAGAACATCTACTCTGTAGCCGAGATTTTACATTGTGCTCTGTCTTCAGGAAAACATCGGAGTGCTTTCCTCAAGAAAAAGTGAGAGAGCACTCCAGCATTTCCACCAGCTGGTGGGTATTTTCCTAGAGAAATTGGCAGCCAGTGCCCAGGGCACCCGCCCTGAGTCCCACTGCCTCAGCGGTCAAACATACCTGTGCTCCCAAAAAGGTCTCTGCTCCCAAGTTTAGGATGGGACCCAAGGAGCTGAGAGGGCTGTGCTTCACTGCTCTGCATACCTAATTCCCTGCTGTCTGAAAATAAAAAAGGTTGAGCAGCTGCCTAGGTGCAATTTTGAGTCTGGACAAATCTCCAAGAGCCATCACTTAGCCCCTTCATTCAACATCACACTTCACTTACATGACTTCTCAGAACCAGGCCTGTACGGAGCTGACTGTGAATATTCTTCCCTTTTGTGACACCAACTAGTCTTGAAATGCTGTAAAAACGCTGACAAAAGAAATACCAGAGAATGGGTTTAAAAAGCTTGTGAAGGATCAGTAGGTCCAGAGGTGTTTTTCAGCATAAGAACAGCTAGGGGACATTTAAAACTAAACGGAAAAAAAATCTAGAGGCCACACAGGATTTAGTGTGTTTGAGGGAGTCACCAACATGAAAGGTAGCATATTTTGGTGGAGGCTGCAGGGGACAGCATCTGATGGACAGTGTGTCAGCCCCACAGTAGCAACGGGGAGGGCGGGCAGGCGGCACCACTGGGACGCGGGGAAAGCAATGAAATGAGAAAGGTAAATGAAGCGAAGTGCAGCATCAGGCAGAGGCCCCAACATCACAAACAGAGTCACAGCGCACAGGCTCATAGATCCCCTGAGCTTTACATTGAAGAGAAGTGACAAAATCATCAGGAGAGAAATGAGAATGACCAGCAGAAGCCTGAGGAGGCACAGTGTGAGAAGGGAGTCAAAAACACTAAAGAGCTGCCTGAGGTTAGTGCTACTGGACTACGATTTATGAAAGGATACATTCAGAACTGCCTCAAAGGTTAAATGTGAAGCTTGGACATGAGAATGAGAGGAGGGAAAAAAAAAAAAAAAACCCACCCTGTCCAAGATGTGAGCAAGATACAGGGCACGCACAGCTCAGCTGGCAGAGTCACACTCTGAAACGGGAGCCCTGAACAGTGTCGCTCTGCTTTGCTGAGCCAGCGCGGCACTCCCAGGCCTGTCTCTGTCACTCGAATGCCACCGTCGGCCACTGCGACAGCACCTGGACCATGACCACGTCCTTAGAAGCTGCATGACAAAGGAAGGAGCCTTTAGGAAGGCTCTGGCAGGTCCACTAAAATCACACTGGCCTGCTAGAATTTCATTTTTCAATGCAATCGTTGGTCCATGCACGTGCTTACATTACATGTGCCTGCGTGCACACATATACCCACAAACATACAGGCTAAGATCCCATCCTGCTGAGCCGAGATCCCACAACATTACACAGTTGAGCTTTTTTCAGGAATCTACACAAAAACAGAAGATGTTTAGGGAAATACAGCCCAATCTTTGTTTGGACACCTAAGTAGCTGGAACCAAATGGGTACTTCTCAGTTGCCCAAACAAAAGACACGAGGAAGGCTTTACAAAATACAGTTCTCCTCCTGGTTTTCCCTGCGCCTTCCTTGTGTTCCTAAGAAGCCATTTCCCTGTCAAGCCATGCAGACCCACAAGCTCCTGGCTGGACCCACAATCTTCTCCGTTCCTCCTGCAGGTTTACCAGCCAACCTTGTCTAGCTAGAGACTGCTGCACGTGACCCACGAATGGTAGAACTCGGGGCCAGTTAGCTTCATTCTGCACCCTCCATAACTACTGGGATTACTCTCCTTTTCATTTTCACCATATAGCCATTTTTCACTTAGCTTTGTTACATCTTTAATTATGACCTTAGGATTAGGTGGTACAATTTGACTTTAAGAGATATGCCAGAACTCAAGTACTGACATCTCCAGGTTTCATAGAAATTGCAGGGATCATAGAAATTTAACTTGATAATTACCTCAATATTTCAAGTCAGATAATCACTATATAAAATAATTATGGGTTGTTGTTTTTCCAAATTCACTTTGCAGGTTACTGTGGGTTACTGCAGGTTACAATATATGACGTTACTTAGATACAGAAATAGAGTTGGAAATGTATAATGTATCAAAATGCAAGATATCCAACCTGACACACAAGGAATACCACGAGACACCAACACACACCTCCGTGAAATATAAATACACAGAAACCAGATCCCACGTTTCCAATTAAGGAATATCCAGATCCAGGGCTCTTTACTACCATCCCTCTTTACTACCATCTCTTTAGTCACTGAAATTTCTTCCTCCACAATAGTTGCAAAGGTGAGGGATTGCACTGGTGCAAATGGGAACAAGAATATCTTTGCACGAAACCTTCAGTGAGAGGCCCCTCAGCCATCCACATCATCTCCCTTCTTTCGTTACCAGAAATGCTTTTATCCTGCATTTCAGTAGGTTTCTTAGCACAGGTACAATCATTTGAGCTATAAGCTAATATTCACTAAGGTTTCTTTCCTCATTATAAAAAAAAGCAGTTGAAGTCCAAAAGGAGAGTATTTTACTATCCTGTAATTTGATCACATTTTGTGCAGACTTTTTTTCCCCCTTCAAACACCAATGCTTTTGTTATCTCTTGCATGTAAAGACAGGATGAAAATTACTTGGCATGATTTTCGTCATGTTGATTCTTCTGGGTTCTCAAATATTATGATCCATGGAAAGTCTGGATTCATGCTTACCTCTACTCTTCATTAAGTCAGTTGTAGTTGAATCGCTGGTAGGGCAGGCTGCTGATACAGTAGGTGGGCATGCTGAATAAAATACATACCACAGCTGTACCTGCACTTGTCAGAGAGCCAACCTGCTTTACGCCAGTCTGTTCTCCACTGCTTCCTGGTCATAGCCCATCTGTTTCTGAATTCTTAAAATGCTGAAGAACACAAATATCTGAAACTATTATAGGCAACCCGCTTCAATTAAATTCTGGTTGTGGTGCTGTGCTTAACAGACTAACATTGGTAATGTATATATTTCAGTTTTGTAAATAAAACAGACACATATCCATAGATATTTCTGTGGAATTCAGAGGCTTTTCTACATAGTTGCCCCTACATGCAGTGCACCTGGCCGATATTCTTGCAGTTGCAAATGAAATCAAACCCCAAAGTAATTGCCAAACCAGACCATGGAAGGTTACTAAGACAGATTAGATAAAAACCTACATGGAAGGAAAGGTTCCACAGTAGGAATACTCAGAGGTGAAGTAAGCCAGACAGCTATTAACCTGAAGATTACCAATAGCTTAAGACTGCTCTACTTTTCAATTGGAATCAGCAGTAATACATAATGATAGTACTTAGAAAAAGGAAGAAACTAATAAAAGTTTACCCTGTACATGTATTTTTTGCACTGAGGTTCAAATACTCAACTTTACAAGGTCAGTTTCTTAAGAAATAAGAATCAGAAAACTGACAACAACTGATTTAATAGGAACAGACTTTAAATATAGAAAGTAGATGCGCGATATATCCCCAGGAAATTTGCAGAGATTACCTACAGAACCTATGATTAAACTATCTGTCCTCTGGATGTCATCATTGCTCTTTTTATATCCTGTTGGTTAAAGGTGTATTTATGTAGAATACAACTGCAGTCCTAAGAAAGCTGGCCTGGGTGCATTATTTTCGGTGGCTCACTGCATTTCTAATTAGAACTGAATACACAAGAGTGTAGTCCAGATCATTACTATTTATAATCTACAATGAACCATTTTCTATAATGTAATGCAGAAAAGGACCCCCTGCACATATCTCATTTGATATGAATTCACATCTCTGCTTCAAGAAGCACTTTATGCCTCTTCACAAAAAATTTCCATCTTTCCATATGTGCAGCTGAGACGTAGCTGCCAGTCAGCAATAGTGTTTGCAGCATTTGCAGAAATCTTTGCTTTAACACAGAACCAGAATTTAAAATTTCTAAATAAGGTCCTTGGTTGCTCAGGGGAGGGCATAATCAGTTAGTGCTGAGGTACCACTGAGTAGAAAGGAAAAACTGAGAATACATCTTCCGTGGCAGCATCAATCCTGAGGGACTGGCTGGAAAACAGAGTCCAAAGTCAGGCATTGGAGATGTTTTCCCTTATTTTTCCACAACCTGTGATAAGGTTTCACAGAGGAAGAGTCTAAATAGAAGCAGGCTCTCAGCTGCATCATCCTTGGCATCAGGCATGAGGCTGAATTCCTACCTCTCCCTACCTTTCAGGGCCAGGTGAAGTCCAATGCAAGGGCTATCTGTCCTGGAGCAGTTGGGTCTGGTGGCAGGTGGTCTAAGCTGAGCTGGCCCCAGCCAGCTAGCAGAGGAGACCGTCACCTCTGCACTTCCCCTGGGCTCTGCCAAATGTTTCTCGACTGCTGTCAGCATCCATCCTGAAACAACTCAAACTGTGTCAATTTTAGCAGCATGGGGAACTCTCTGGAAGCCGTGGAAATACAAGCCTGATGCACCTCTCCCTTCTGCATGGCCATTCCACACAAAGTGTGCTGTCAGAGAGCGACATTGTGCCAAAAAACCTGCGGCTTTCACAGAGGAATTATTAGGGAGCTTTCAGAGAGAGAGTCCAAACAAGCTGCACAAGGTAATTGCTAACATATTCTTTCCTAACAATAAACACCCCTTCCTCACAAAACTCACCTAAGCTGAATTTTGCATCGTAGCAGGAGACAGCCTGTTGTATAAGCTAGGAACTGTCACACGGGCTATCACAGAGCCAAACATTTGGGGAAATGCGCAGTTCAGCTGCTCCCTCTCCTCATCAATACCCCACACTTCCAGACAGGCTGTGCAAATTAATGGATTACCAGTCAGACATCATTTTGTGGTGAAGTATAAAGCAGCATTAAAAAACACAATTGTTTTTAAGCATCCTCTGGAGATGCAAAAACACAGCTAGAAAAATAACTTTGATGTGCTGCCCCCTTTTCAAGGCTGAGTTTTGCTTTGCATGTTAATGTGTATGTTTTCATGCCTCAGCTACACTAACTGTACTTCTCTCCTGTTTTTATTTATTTTGGAAGCAATATATGTTTACTAAATCAGTTGAAAAGTGTTAATGATCAGTTCACAGAATACTAATGTGGATTCGAATTACTTTCACATGAATCACGACAAATTAAAAAAATACTATTTGATCATAAAACTGCTTCAAACCCATGTCACAGGGTTCCAGCATCTCAGAATAAAGATTTTTCCTGACGTTTATTCTGTGAACGTCTCATTAGGCATGTGCAGTGTTATGTACCTCTCAGCAGCCCCTGGACCCTATGTGACGGAGCAGCGTGGGGCCCTTGCTGGACACCAGGGCCCTCTCCTGCCCCCTCCACGAGCGCGAGGCTCTCCCGCCTCAACCCCGACCATTGCATGTCTCAGGCTGCCACATGAGCATCTAACAGCACCCTCTACTCATCAGTGCCCATCCTCTCCTTTCCCACAAAGGAATAATGGAGGGTGCACAGTTGTCTCAATCACAGTTACCATAGTGTCCTGACATGTCCTGGTTTAAAAATCTAAGGGAGGCTGCAAAGAGGCATTTAAATTCCCTGCCTTGCAGAGCCCAGGTAGAACATTCCACTCTTTTATCGTTTTATTTTTTATACACAATTGTGATAAAATGGGGCGTAATTTATACATGACAATTAAGAGTCATCTGGGAAACGATTGGAAGGAATAGACTCTCCAACCTAGGCTATTTTATTCAGGACAATTTTATCTAACTGATTTCTAACAAATTTAAAACATTGCCCTTATCTACTCTAGCTACCAGGCACTGGTAATCAAGTCAAGCACCATTGACTATGAGAATAGTGAACTGTAGAAAATGACTTCTCAGCATTATGTAGTGTCACAGCACAATTTAAATAACACGTTCATTATTCAGGGACTCATAATTTGTACACGCAGAAACAGAGAGAGGAAGCTAAAAGAGGCTTTCAAACCTTCAACAGTTAAATAAATAAGTGACCTGTATCATTATGAGTGTTCCGTACATTCCTTAAATACCTGATCTGTTGTTGGAAAGCTCACCCCAAATTAATCAGCAATACATAGTGCTAATGTAGAATGAGGGGCACATGTATGCAGTGATGGCCATCACATACTAACACCTCTTTGTTTTGAGGCAGGATTAAGAGAACTGTGCTTTCTGGGAAGGAATATGCACATGTCATTTGTATGTTGAGACATAACATGGCTCTTAGGATTGTGATTACTAAAATATTATTAAAGTCATATTCTTTTCTGTATTTTTTATGGATATCAGCACTTGTTTTTGTGCAGGACAGGCTATATTGCAGAGATTGTCTTGATATTCATAAGCATTTAGAATATTTCAAAATGAAACTGCTGCAAGTCGTGTTCTATCTGACACCTCTGGTAGAAGCAGAGTTGAAGAATTATCTAGTATTTTTACAGTACTCAGTAACAGTTTTCTAGGATTTCCTATAACTCAGCAACTTCATACTATACACAGATGCATGTGGGTTATGAAAAATATAGGACATGTGTTTTCTCTGTCCAGTGTCCAGTCTACACAGAAGCTCAGCTCCACCTCGGTGCCTGAAGTGATCCTAACACCTTTCACACCCTGCTCTCCCCTAACCACCTCTCGCTCCCATGCTGTCACAGCACATCCAAACTGGTTGCATAATTTTTCCTTGGTCCTGTTATCATCCCATGTCCTGCATTATAAATACTCTCTCTCCTAAAACTTCTCAATGTTACCAGGTTGGGGAAGCTTCAGTCCAGTCTTCATGAATTCCTACCATTTTTTTTCCATGGCAACTTCACTTACAAAATCTCCCTCCACGTTGACTTATAAACTGATTACTTCCAGATTTTCCATATTTAACAAAAGATAAGTTAGAGAAAAACGAACATAAAAATCCCAAACAAATAGCCTGGATGATCAGGGAAAAACACTTCCCCCAGTACTCAGCAGCCTCCACGCTGCAGTGCTTCACTTCCCTGGGGTTCCCTCGACTGCACCAGGTTGCAGGGGCCTTGTCTTTCCCTCACGTGGCTATTAACAGAGATGGCATGTATGGGTGAGGGTGCCTTAACGCAGGATGCACAGCAAGATACCCACTGCTGCCTGGACCGCTCTGCTGGAGAGCTAGGCACTTCCCAGGGCAGTCCCTGTAGCCCAGACCAACATCCATCATTGCCCAGTATTATCCCGGCTCTGAGCCATTAGAAAGAGGCTCTCGGAGCACAAGAATAAGCAGCAGAACAGATCAGAAATCCCGTCACCCGCCCTCCCAGCTTCCAGCACTCAGCTGCTCAGCGGCCTTTCTGAACTCGGGCTTGCCAGAGTGCCATCATGTTAACAGTCCCCCATGGACCTATCTCCAGCAATAGATCTTATTTTTGTGAACTCGTGACGTCCTGTGGAATGAGTTCCACGAAATAATTATGCCCTGCATGACAAAAGTTTGCTTCAAATTCCGTATTACATTGGGAAGCCCTTAGGCCCTGAGTTGTCAGAAACATAGCATTAGTCGCTGCCTAACCACTTGCTCCGTGCCACTCACTGCTGCGCCCCTCTCAGGCTTTCCTCTTGGTGTATCCTCTGAAGGCGCCAGCACAATTCTTTGTGCTCTCCTTGCTGTCCTTCTATGCACCGCTCCTTAATCCATCCCCTTGAAAGGCAGCGATCAACTGAATACAGGAGGCAGCATGGGGACACTGGGAATGTGTGCAGCATGGATTTTAGCACTTCGACCAGTCTTTCTTGCGACTGAACTGTGCAAGTTTGGCCACAAGAACAACAAAAAACAAAATAACAATTAAAATGGTATTGGCTAAGAGAAAGCAGTAATAATAAACAAGCTGGTTTCTTAAGGAATGGTGAGAAACTGTAAAAGAAAAGGTGGAAGAAAAAAAAAAAATCCAAGATTCTTTGTAAAAACTAAAGAGTTCTTTTCCTGACACCTAGTGAAAGCATCCTCACACTGGCAGTATTTTCCCCAAGAAGTTTAGGGCTTCAGGGGATGAAATATAAAAGGAAATGCAGAGCTGCCTCTCGAGGGCCCTGTTACACAGCAGACAATTGCAACTGCTCTGCTACTGACCCCTCGCATAGGGCTTCAGAAAATCCATGCATTTAAGCAACACTACATGACAGCTTATTACTTGCTAGAACTGTCACCTACCTCTGGCTGCAAGTGACTCAGCTGAACAAATATCCTCTCATACATTATGATGTATCTGTTAGCAACAAGATTGGTTTTCTTATGCATGGTCAGCAGAACGCTTTTTCTCTTCTGAAGGCAGAAACTAAGGCAGACTTATGCTGCGGAGCACAGGATATTAATAAGGCACTTCCAGAGGCAGCTGTGCCTCCAGACTCTCCAAGGCACCCGTATGAGGAGTCAAGACTTCCCAGCATTGCTGCTTTGGGCTGGCTTGCAGGGCCCGTGCAAACCTCTTGTACTATTTTCTGTTCATTACTCTCTTTTTTGCCCTAGTGAAACAAAACTTTTGTATTCAAAAACTAGGTTTTACAGCCAGCAGTCAGCAACAGATAGACAGGGCTACTCCACTGGGATCCGAAATTGCTTCCTCCTAACAACCATTTAGAATAAGCCTCCTCAGTGACCTCTCCAGTCAAGTAGCCAGGCTCTTGTTTGGTGCACAGAACCTGTGCAGGTGACACAGCCAGACAAGCTGTCAATATTTACACAAGGAAATACCCCCATGTATCAAAGCCAGTGCAGCCAAAAGCATTGCCCTTTTCTCTGTTCTTTTACATCAGCGGATATTTGGATATTCCCTGAAGAGAGACTAAAAGGTCAAGTCTCCTTTATTATTGCTAGGCCAATTAAACACCTTAAGCAGGCATCTCTTGTTCTGCTGGCTTTACTAATATAAAAGCACTCATGCCAATTGACAAACAGCTGTCTCAAATTCCAGGAAATATATATGTGAAAATAACTTCTTTCTCTACGCTTCTGAATAGAAATGGGAAAAACAGAATCCATTGCTGCTTATTTGTTGCTGGATAAAAGTTTCCTATTTCCTCTCACGAAATGAGAAATTCACATCCAGCCCCAGTGACTGGCCACACCAGAGCAAATTGCAAACATACTTACCTATAGAAAGGATCCAGCCAGAGGCTTTTGATCCTGATACACCATTTCCTTCTTTCTTGCTCTCACCTCAAAAATTTAGCTAATTGTTTTAGTAATAGAATTAAAGCATTCTTGGGCAGCAGGAAGGCCTTGTGTCCAGATACAATCACCCCAGTTAGCGTGAAGGTAAAGCACTCACGAGCCGCACACCAGTTTGTTGATGGGACAGAATCCATTCCAGGCTACGCTAGTTCATATCATCTGTTCTGAAGCACAAGGTTCTGAAGTAAGGTACTATTTCAACTTAATCTGCCCAGATATAAGCGGATGTTGCACAATATACTCTAACTTAAGGGACTGGACTTTAAGGGACTTTTAAGGGACCTGTTCACAGGGTATGACCATGAGAGAGCAAAGAATATCTGTCTGTCAACTAGTATTTTTGTTAGCTTGTGGTCTGCAATGCAAGGAACCAGAGTTCTGATAATCATCTATATGAAATAATCTATATAATATAAGGTAATCATCTATATAAAATGTCTGGAGAATAGGCTTTAATACAGTCTACCAAAGTGTCTCATGTGAAACACTTGCAGTATGAATTAAGGGAAGACTAAAAGTGAAAATGTCTTAGTGAAAAGACAGGAGAAGATGATATAAAAAAGGCAGGCTTAGGGCAGCTGAATTGCCCTTTTTTAATTATTATCATTTTTCCTAACAAGAAAGTGCTTCTGACCAAGAAAAATGCAAGTCCGACACAGAGAAACACATAAAGTGCAGAGGAGCATTTGAACTAAGCATTGGGGCAAAGATGATGCTTAGGAGACATTACCATCAGAAAGAAAAAAAAAGCTTAATGTCTAATCAGTGTATCTGATGGGAAGCGTTTTTTAAACAAGTACAATACCATTTTTTTATTTGTCAGTAAGTCTGAGAGTTAAAAAAAAAAAGTATTGCTATTTTGAGTGCATACTTTTGAGAAAGTATTTGCATTATATTCTGTTAAAAAGAAACACCAGACAGAATATATAACAGTAAAATGTACTGAAACTGACAAAAATATTTTTATTAGTTATTGTATCTGAATATTGATGCACCCGGTAGTATTTCTAATGTTTGTATTATAGTTCTGTAAAATCCTCCTGATTAACATCAGAACAGAAACTGATGGAAACACATTTATCTCTCTAGGAGGGAAACTAAAACATTATTTGCAACGGTATGCAAAGAAAAAAATTGGTCAAATAGCCGTTGCAGAGGTAAAGACTGATCAGTTGTAATGTCCTATTTGGATCACCTTGTGAAACCAAGTAATTTTTTCAAACAGTTTTAATGCAGGCAGACACAAAGTCAGATATGTCAAAAGAAAGAATGTAGGTCACACTAACAACATAGAAGACCACATCCTGAAATGCAGTGACACTGAAAAGGACTTCAGAAAATCAATTTGCCATGAATTCCCTATGCAATCCACGGGCTAAGGTTAATGCAATACTTGCATGATTATGCAGGAGATGATAATATTACAGGTATGTATCACTGAAGGGACCACACTGCTACGTCCAGTTTTGGTATTCAATTTCTAGACAATAACGATACTGGAAGGGAATAAAAAAATGAGCTACTCAATGATGGAAAATCATGGGCTCCTACCTGTGTGTGACAAATGTGAGATGGCCCCTCCGAGGACGGCAGAGACAACTCATCACAGGGCAAGGGACGTGCTTGGAAGGAGCAGCTCTGACAGCAGTGGAGTTTCAACGAGGAGGCAAAGGCATAGAAGTGATTAGTGCTCAGGTACAGAAGTCAGACTAATATAGACTGGAAAAGATTTTATTTTGGTCTTTTTAGCTTTTTTTTTTTTAATAAATTAAAGTAAGTATTAAGGTAAAACTAAGCACTTGAGAGCAGTGAATGTGATAAACTGCTGTCTTTGCAGTAAGAATGCCTACCTTCATAAAAGATTCACTGCAGCTCAGCTGGGACCGAGGGGCTGAAATCACATGGCTGGCATTATGCAGCAAGTAACGCTAGATATTGTTAATATCCACAGAACCACAAAATCATAGCACAGTCACGGCAGAATGCGTATTCTGAAACAAAGAGGGAGCAGGAAGCAAGGAAAAATAAAATGCTTTTAAATGGTAAGCTATTTACTGCTTAGTGTTCAGAGCAGGGAAACCTATATCAACTGCAATGAGCACAAAAATATACAAGGGGCTAAATGCAAGAGGGAAATTAGGTCCATCAAAATAACTGCAAAGCAAGCAGCCCCCCCAAAAGGCAATTCTTTCCTACAGGCACACAGGTATATACCTGAGAAGCAGGAGGACTGAGAGTAGAACAAACGCGCACTGAGTGATGTGGGCAAAGGTCCTAAATATTTTATTTACATCTATGTTCAAGAGAGAATTTTAAGACGACATTTCAGCCCATCTGCCCTCCCTTGTAAAGAAAAACGAATCAATATTAGAGCTTAAGTTGTCAAGGCAGAAAGTGCTGCAATGTTTGCGTTGGAGAGCAACATATCTCCGCAACTGGCTGCAAGCAAACATTTTTGAGGAAGTGTCGGAGGCACTAATTAAAAAACCCTACATGCTTGCTCATTAGCATCTTCTATGGGAAAGCTGGATGCGGCGTTCTGTGTACTAGCTTAAAAAAAACATGTTGAGCTAGACTTGAAAATTGCAGCCTGCTAAATCTTACTCTGACAACAGAAAAATGCTCTTGAAAAGAAAATAAAGTATGAAAAAAAAGATTATAATGATATAAAAGACAAACTAGTGCCTTTAAAAAAAAAATCAGAATCTACTGAACTGTTTTAAATACAAGCATATCTGATTTATCTAATGCTCTTTCCAAAAAGAGCTGATAATGTTCCTTGTGTCTCATGATAAAAGGAACAAAACCCACCAGAAAAAGAAAAATCACCAAAGAGGAAGGCAAAAAGGCTTTCACCTATCAGTGACAGAAGCCTCTGAGAACTCCTAGGGACAGTGCTGTTTTAGATGTCAGCAAATAGGAGAATAGGCTTCAAAATCCAGCTGATAGCACTGGAATTAAATACAATTACTGAGATTTGTGCAATAATATGAGAATATCATGACCCACCGTGGAGGGCCCTAATAAGCTAAGCAAATAGGCAGGGAGACAGCAGACGAAGGTGAATGCACACTAAACAGAATCACTCCCGTGCAGTTGTGTCAGAGGCTGCAACAACGCTGCCTCCGAGCTCGCACAAACCCACGCTTGCATGCTGCTCCTGACATTGCTCCAACACCTCTGGAATGGAATTAAAATGCTTGGCCTGAGATCCGCACTGAATTTGTGACCGTTGCGGAGGGAGGTGGAGGGGAACAAAACCGTGGGCAGCCAGCTAAAATCCGCTGCCGTGCAAGCACAGGGAAGAACTAAAGCAAAACAAAACCCGCTCCGTTGGCTCCCCGCTAAACAGCTCCAGCACTGACAGCAAGCCGAGGCTGGCGTGGGGACCAGCGGGTCCCAGAAGAGGCCCCAGCAACGATTTACTCGCTGAGGAGCGAGCGGAGTGCAGCTTGCCCTCCTGCTCTCCCGGGAGTCGAGCCGGCAGCAAGGGCTCCGGGCAGGAACGCAAGGGAATCCTCCCAGGAGCCAGGCTCCATGAGGCCTCGCGTCGGCGGAAATCAGGACTGCACTCAGGTCTCCATACCCAACAAGGTAGTTGCTTTTGCAATATAATAACAGGGTCCATCTTGATAATGCACAAAAATAACACTTTATTGCAACCAAGTTTCTAGAGACATGGCAAAAACAAACTCTTCAATATTTTCTAGCACAATAAGCGGATCCAGGACAGAATAAGAAAATATCTGGGTGTTTCACATTACGCTTTGAGTGCATTTAGCTGGCCTAAGAGCTAAGCAGCATCTGATTTGCACCTAACAATAAACACAAAAAGGCCTGCCAGGGAAGAATGTGGGGCATCTATTTTTAACAAAATGTTTTTAAACTTTGGGCTAAGTACGAGAGAAAGGCACTGCCATCTGATGGACAGAGGCAGCCAGCGCAGAGGCGCGGGCAGAACAAAAGGGAGCTCTGGCGCGCGGCCCCGCAGAGGCACAGGGGCAACTCCTGCTGGGGGCAGGACGGGCCGGTAAAACCGTCCGGAAGGATTCCCAGAGGAACCGCAGCGGTGACAAGATGCCTTTGAAATACCTTTGTGGTGCTTTCAGATTGCCAGCGCCCTGGCTCGGGGTGCAGACCTGAGCGAGGATGCCGGGGGAAGCCGTGGTGCGGTACATCCATGTGACTCCAGTCATGGTGGCAGAAGCAGGAGTTTTCCTTCCTCCCCATCTTGTGAGTCAGCGTTTCTAGCGGGGAGACTTGGCTCCTGTATCGCCTCCATGGATGAGGACAGGCCTGCGCTGGGCACGGACTGGGCTGGCCAGGGTGCTCTGATGCGACTGGGGCTCGCCGAGTTTGCACTCTTTAAACACACAGCCGCGCCACGGCTGCAGTCAAACGCGTTTTGACAGCGGCGCCGAATTCCGAAGCCTATGTACTTAACATGTAAATAAACAGCACCCTGTGAACCATGTTCTTATCCCAACCTTTCTGGCGCTGTACGGATATACGGATATTCTCATTTGCGCGTGCATGCACACACACACTTGCACGGCAGCACCAACACGCCCATGCAGCTCAGCTAACGCTCCTCGCTCTAGCTCTTTAGCAGGTCACTATTTTCATCTGCAGGCCAAGGTAGGGCAGCGGCATCCGGATATCAAATACGCACACACCCCCCCCCCCAACTGAGGACCTGACACATCAGCTAGGATCACATTGATGGTTATTCAACAGAACCGCAGTAGCCGCTATTTTTGCTCCATTCCCACAGCAGCAATAAAACCGGAGCACAAAACAGAAAGTGACACACCAGATACACTGAACAGCAGCTGCCCTTAAAATCCAAGCGGCCCCCATGGACTGATTTGCCATTTTGCAAATAGCTACCTTTTTTTTTGTTGTTGTTCTGTACTGTGTGGCTGTAATTAAAGGAGGATAGGGAAAAACAGGATTGTAATAGTAGGAAGAGTGAAGAGTAAGCAATGATACCAAAACCCCACTTCCTCAGCTGAGTATCTGTGCTTGCAAAGATGCTGCAGGGAGGAACACATCACCAAGGGGTTTTCTTTAAGAAAAGATTACCAGGAATAGCACGTGGACAATCCCATACTTGACTGTCTAGTCCCTGACTGATACAAAATCCATGTTTTATTCAATATCAGAACACGCAGTTGTATAAAAGGCACATAAATAGCCACAGCATGCCTCAAATGTGCCCTTGGGCAAGCTTCACATGCAGACTAGCTTTTGGAAAAAAAAAAATCTTTTGATTTTTTAAACAGATAAAGATACTTCGAGCTAAGTCCGGAACTTATTCTCATGGTGCTCCCTGTTTCCAAGATTACACATCATTGGGTACAAAATGAAACAAGCTCTTTTCTGGCACCAGAAAGGAGGGGGGCTCAAAAGTCCCGCTCACTGAAGTGCTGTTGCAGCTGCTAGTAACACACACTGCATTTTTTTACAGCTGAACTCTTAAGACTGTCCACCTAAAGCTGTCCAAGGCTCGGACTGTAACCATAATCATGCTGTACTCCCATAGTAGGGTCTTCCCTTCTTGTGAATGAACACACGCAAAGCATCAGCACAGTACTCTGTGGGGAGTCAGAACGGAAGAGCCCACTGAAACCCCAGATGCTGCACAGGTCAAGCAGAACCAGCACCCACCCTGTCAATCCATAGTTTGTGGTATGCACTTTTCTTTGTAACATACAGTCATCATCATCTGCTGCCAGACTGGTGGAAAACAGAGACTTGCCCATTTTCCCAGGTTCTCCATGTCTTACTCCACATCCAGCAGCAGCATTACCTGCTTCTCTTCAATCTGTTGTGCCTGGCACATTCTAGTAAATCTCATTTATAATAAAATCTACGCCCTCGATATTCATTTGCCTTTAAATATGTCTTTTTTTTTTTTTTGTATGTCTATTAAGCTTTTTATTCTCAATTAAGGACAGAAATCCCTCTCTCTATCCTGTCAAACCCTCAACAATTCCAGTTACCGTTTTACTTGATTTCAACGAACGAAACAGACATATCTGATACCAGATGAATATTTACCCATTCCTCAGAAAGCTCAGCTAAAAGGCTCCTGACAGGCACTCCTACCTGGAGAGCTGCAAACACTTTGGAGTTCCTGTGACTGCTCTGCCTCCAGAGTTCAAGCTCATCTGCTAGGCAAGGCGCGTTTACTCCAGGGCTGCTACACCAACCCCCTGGAAACCTGAATCCCTTTGGACTTTGGGATGGCTCAGTTCAAGAGGTACAGTTGGCAGCATGAAACTACACCTACGTTCCCCACGTGCCAGCAGGGACTTCTCCCAATGCACTCCAATCAAGTCCAATACACTGGTGCTTTCCAAAAGCATCTTCAACATCCTCCACTTGTGCTCTTGTGGGTATGTTCATAAAGAAATACATGAAAAAGTACAAAGCACACAGTTTTTACGTGAGGAAACCCCTCATATAAACCGTAACATTTATAATAACCTTACTATAGCTGAGTAAGAACAGCGATGGATAATGTTAGGGGTGTGAGCAAATATTCATAAACCCAGAGCACAACTTAGAGTGACCAGGTAGACTTTGCTGCTCTCAGCTAAGCTACATATGGGACTTTTGATGTGATCATTCACATTTACTACGACTGCCAATCCAACATCTGCTTTTACCATATTGGACTGTGAATATTTCAGATCAACAACTGAAATCCAGATGCGTTTGTGTCATGAACTCTACGCACTCTGCTTGAAATGATTGGTCTTTAAAACAGATTTAAGGTGCACTCACGCTTGCAATAGTGTCCTGAAATGGTCCTTGCGCACAGAAAAGCTTTCGGAGGAGAATTCAGACACCTGGGTCCAAATTCCCAACCACCTTGGGCAAGAGGCACGTACAGACGGGGCTCGCTCGCTTCCCAGTGCCTCAGCTGGAAGAACAAGACAAACTCATTGCATCCTGAAAAGTTATTCTTGCCGCCTTTACCTCTCTCTCTCATTGCTGAGCATTAACGTGTTCGCTGGAGCAGCCAGCTCCCACGTACACCGCTTCAGAGGCGAGGGTGCGTTTGCTGAAGGTGCACGGCGCTCCCCGTACGTTGAGAACAACTCTGTTGAGAGACACAAGTGTTGGTAAGTGTAAGTGCTTTGAAAAAAACAGTCACAAACCACCAAGAGTTATTCTGATAACAATTTCTCACGGGAAAATGCTGATTAATAAAATCAAGTCCTTTTCTTTCACTATAAAAAACAAAATAACAAAAAACACTGTAAAATACCGTTTGGAAACGTGTCTGCCAGAACAGCTCTAAGTGTTAAGATGCCCGGTTCCCCTCCTCCGAAAACAGCAGAGTTTATCCCACCAGAACGGAAATCCCTATTTACAGTGATAAATATGCTTTAACTATCCCTTTGAAGAAAATATAAGGATTATCAAATTCTAACATCCCTAAGTCTGAGGAAAACTCCCAGTGACTTTATTAAGAGCTTTGTCTTGATGAATAGCGATTTTGGAGGTCGGGAGGTGGCCCTGAAATTTCAGGGTCAGGTCTCTTCAGCAGCGCAGCCGAACACAGAACAACCACAGCTCAAAGGAATCACCCAGGACGCTGAAATTCTTTTCCTCCCCCCTAGGGCATCATGAAGCGAAGTACAAGCTGCAAATGTAGTGTGTGATTTGTCTTCTGTTCGCCAGGATTTGGACTCCTTTTCTGATCCGGACTGCCGTGCTGTCACACTGAACGCCACGAGGATGCTACAAGCCTACGGTTTCTCAGGCGCTGCATTTCCCGTGCAGCTAAAGAGGTGCCTGTCACTGTTTGCCTGCTTGGTAACTGCCGGGCTGAGGATATGAGGAATGGCAGTCTCGTCAGCGGCCACTCTGGGCATTCCTGCTGTCAGAGCTGAAAGCTCATGAATGAGCTGCATGGGGTCAGTGACATGCAAATGGATCGACCGAAGCAGGAGGCTCCTCTACATGGGGGTTCTTCCTATCACGTATCCAAACCAAGCAAGAAGCAGGAATCACACAACACACGTCATCCAAGTCTTTTCTTCTGCTCAGTGAAAACACAGTTTACTTGCCTTTCAGGCACAATATCAGACAGACCCTGAACTAAAGATGATTTTTTGGCAAAGCTGTATCAAAGACGAGCTGATCCCCTTTTCACATAGTAAATCCAAGTACAAGATGTGCATAAATTCCTATAAACCTCATTAATAGTTACTAAAAAATATATATAAAACAAAACACAGGAGTACAAGCAAATGAATTCAAATGTGCACATTGCTCAATTAAAGCTCAGCCAGAAATAGGCCTGGGCAGCTATGGCCTCAGTTCAACAAACCACTTAAGCATACGCTTAAAACAGGCTCTGGATCAATTCCCAGTGAGGATTACCGCAGATTCTTGAATGCTTTGCTACTTTGGAGCCCCCAGAATGAAATAACCCTGAAAAAGCCTTAAAAAGTGAAAGCTCAGTTTTGGTGGCTTGTTCCTAAATTAGCTTAAGCCAAACTGAGTATTGTAGACCAGCAAGCTTTCCACAGACAAATGTTTATTTTTCTTCTATAGCACCTTGTGTAATGCAATTAAAATTTGAGAACGTATCATGGGGCAGCCAGAGGGGAAGATGATGACAGAAGGTGGAGGTTAATGCAGAGGGACTGTCGGAGCTTTCCAAGTATATTATAATAGAAAGCACATGAATAGGATGGCTAGGCCGGTAAATAGTGATAAATCAATGTACCGCTATTTCTGTGGCTCTGCAACATGCACATGTCCTGACACTCCTGCTTATGTATTAAATGGAGAATGTGAATTGATAGGAAGTGAAATGTTTTCTTTCCCTCAAGCTCCTTTTGTGCCTAGATGGACTGATGTTCACACTCCACTTTTTTCCTTTTGGTTAACCGAAGAAATAAATTCTTGATTAGATCCACATTATTCATGTTTCGCAGAGAATTTTTTTGCCGACACATACAAGTCCTGCTGGGGTAAGCCAGCAGAGACCTATTGAGTTAGTGTCGTAGCAAATTACATGGCCCTATAGTCAGATGAAATATTAACTCAGGGGACTGATATTTTCACTGAATCAAAGGCGGACTAATGAGAAACAGAATACTGATTTTCAAAGAGCATTTAAAAAGTTACAACAGACCAAAGCACAGCCCGCTTAACATACTGCAAAGTTGCAGTAACTTCCTGACAGTTTGCTTGCCTACAAACCTTTTAGCCCTGATTTATTAACATTAGCTGCTGTGCCAAGTTCATGTCATAAAGGATAGATGCCGTGTGCCCACACTCTGGTTGGAACTGCGTAAACACCATCATCAACTACATTTGACATCATACTCAAAACAATGCATATACGTTCAAGGTGGCAGGCAGTATCTGCGCAAATATATTAAGCTGCTCTGTTTGCATTAACAAAATTAAAATCTGTTGGAACTGATGGAAAGAAGGAGCAGTTTTTGAAAGAAATTTCAATGCTTAAGGAAGCAGATGGGTGCACAGTGGGATTTTGAGAAGCTCTTAGATGGCAGCTCCCACTGAAATCACTACGTATTAGGCAGCTAGATACTATGGAAAATTCTCATTACCTGCATCTTTAAGCACCTAAATACCTTTAAATATTTGGCCCAGACAGCTCACCGCAACGTCATCGGAAACAGAACAGTCCCTGCTCAAGAGAAAACAGTTTACTGCATGGTCAATTAATTTTCAAGCAAGAGAAATCTTTACAAGCAATTTGTTAAATAAATATGGTCAGAACTCCCAGGCTGTAGCTTCTGACCAGTATTTTGCAACTCCAAATATGTGGTATACAAAGGAATCTTGAGCAATTTTCGGCAGATTATAACAGATTACGTGCTAATCCTAAAATCACAAAATATCCAGACTACATTAAGTCTTTATCCCATAAGATAGCGAAAGATAAATGTTGAACTTAGGTGCTTGTGAAGGGAGTCAGGCTCTGTAAGTGTGAGGGCTACAGGAGGGACATACCCCCTGCAGAGAAGGCAGGCAAATGGATTTAGATCTCATTAGTCTCTGGTCTGTGAGAAAGGTGTCACCACTTGTGGTTTCTGGCCTCAGAAAGCCCAGGAACAACCTACGCGAACCTCAACCTGTAGGATTCTTAGGTGCATTTACGCCCATCATAGTGAAGGGAAGAGGGCACCCCAGGTGCCATGGAGGTGAGACACTGCATCCCACCTAACTCACTGGCATTCAGCTTTTAATTCCACTGGTTCAAGTACTAACTGAGGGGGCCCATGAGAGCAAAGATCTGCAAGGAATTCTGCACAAATCCTTCAGCTCCTGCTTCAGCAATGGTAGCTACAAGGAAAGACGGCTATCTCCAGCCTGGCTGATATACAGGCCCTGACCTGTCAGCCTGTGGTCTGAGAAATCAACCAGGTTTCCAGGCTTACCTTTCACAGAGAAGGAAAATAACAGCTCTGTTTTTGCCCTGTGCCACCTTGCAGCTGCAGACGAGAATTTCCCCTGCATCACCAGTCTGTGTATCCTATCCAAGTCATTTCATTTAATGTGAAAAAAAACAAGCAGTGACAGAAGAGGGCCCTCAGAGTAAGCCTCCCAGCAGAATGCAGCCACAAGAATTTAACAAGTGGGATTTACTTAACTGGTCACTAACTGTTAGCATTGCTTTAAAGACATATGGCTGAAAGTGTTTCTCTGGCCATAAACAGAACTGAGAGCGCAGAGAAAATGCCTGGCAAGCAAACTCTCATTTCTTTAATAGCTCTTTTTTGGCTTGTAACCCTTGAAAAAGCTTCCTTAAAGTTAATGGAAAGATCTCCCAGGAAAAAAAAGAAAAGAGAAAGATAGATTAAGTACTTAAATGTTACTGGTTTTGGTCTAAAGCAGGCAAAATTCTCTTTGTTGCAGGCTCACCTCAAGGTAGCCAGGCAGGACTACATTCACATTGAGGTCTTTGAGGCTGGCTCTGTATCCCTGGCCTGATGAGTGGCTGGCAGCATTCATGGGCCAGGTTTACAGTCCCTGTCCTGGGCATCACTTCAATGAAGTCAGCAGGAGCCCTGCACACGTTGCAGGAAGCTTCCATAAATAAGATGCAGCGACGTCTCTCTGCTGGGACACAGCAAGTTGAGCAAAATCTGTTACACGATACACTTGCTGTTCAGCCTGCACCAACGACTGGTATTTTGCGGAAGAAATGCCTTAAGTAGCCTCTGCATAGATCCAAAGCACAGGAGGAGATGAGGCTACCTTGAGAGGTGTGCTTCTAAAGCAAAATTTAAGAAGTTCCAGTGAGAAACTTAGGTGGTCTGCTCATGACGCCACAAAGGAGACTTTAAAAAACTGGCCTTTAAAGAAGGCCACTCAGCCCCAAACCTAAGCTGGGCACAACTGCAGCTGAGAGTGAGACTCCGAGCAGAGATGGCTCTATCTTGGTGCTGCCAATGGGAGGTGAGACATAGCACATACACTCCCGTGCCTGAGATGTCCTACCCTGGCTGGACACGAACGCTGCTACGAGCAATACAAGCATGACACTGTGCAGCCGGAGCTTTGGAGGCGTGGAGCGTGGCCACGAGCAGTGGCCTCCCGGCTGCCGCGGCACGAGGCTGGTGGGACCCAGCGGCACGGCAGCGCAGGGCTTATTTTTCAGGAGTGGACAAGTGATACTAACATCCTTTAGGTATTGCCTTATTACACAGTAGTATCACATTGCTAATGGTTGCTCATGCAAACCAATGCACGTAGAACAGATGAAGAAATGCTGGCTTTTGATCCGTGACTTGTTTCGACAACTTCCAATGTATATTAGTAAAGTGCCCTGTGTTAGAACTTTTCCAAACCTATGTTCAGGTGTGCTAGCAGAAGAGTCAGTGCAACACTCTGCAAGAGATTTAAAAAACTGTATTTTCAGATCTATGCATTCTATAGATTTTCACATTTTACTTTCAAATCCAAATGTTCAACAACCTCGACTTCCCCAATCTTTACTAAATGTCTATTTTGATACCTTGCAATCCCCAACATGGTGTAGAAGGCTTCTCAAAAGAGCTCCCAACAGCTGTTAAAGTCAGGAACATCCATGAGTTAGGGCTAGTTAAAGGCTAGCAGCAGTTCTCCTTTCCCACGGCAGCTCATGGCTCTACTCCCTGCATTCAGGCACGGTCACCGTGACTTTGCTGCTCGCGACCCGTGCAGCTGGAGAGCTGCCCATTCCTCCTGCAGGGCTGCACCTGACACCAGCAGCTCCACTCACCAAAGAGGCCATTCTTGAGAACTTCTGAACTAGTTCCTACTTTTCCGGTCTCTTTTCTTTCCATTGAACAGCATAAAAATACCTCTCAGGGTTCATATATCATCTTCTATTCTGAACATGGTTAGAGAGATCTTTGGGGTAAGGCCAATTTTTGGTCAGCTTGTACAGTATCTTCTGTAAGGGCTTTCCTGTGGGAACTGAAGTAGTAAATGCGAAACTTCCACACCTTAACAAGAAAGAAAGAAAAAGGAAATGATAAATCCTAGCCCCCATCATGCTAACCTGTGGATTAGGCCTCAACACGATAATTAAAACTGATCAGTGTAATGTTTCAGTGTAATGCACTACATGCAGAACTTGAAATCAGAAACCAAATGGGTGCAGGTATTACCTGAAGACCAATGCAAGTACCACAGCCCTTGCTGCAGGCTGAGTGAGTGGAAGACTGAAGATAATATCCTGAGTCACAGTATGGCAAAACCAGTCTCTCTTTCTCTAACATTTCTCACTGGGTTACTCCACAAAGCTACACTTACCAGAAGGAGAGCTTGAAAAAGGGGTTCTTCAAGAACTCTGTAGTAAAAAAAAAAAGAGGTAGGGAGGGTTTTCACCTCTTTCTCCAAAGCATGTTAGTATTGCCTGATGATTTTTTTGTCGCATCAATTCAAATTCACTTTTTCCCCTGAGAAGTATAAAAATTCATCAGCTTTCCCTGTCTGATTTCTGCTGTCAAACACATCAGGAAGCACATACCTTTCTGTAACTCAAATTCCTTCTTGCCCACCTTAATTGTATGTCTCTTTTCTAGGTGTAACCTAGTAAGAAGGGGCTGTCTTGCAGGGAGATTTCCTTTGGATGTCCTTATACGGCAGCTATGCACGATCACCGAAGGACGAGTCCCCTGCACAGCCCTGTCAGCAATTTATTTTATGTTCCCATGCTTCTTGACAGTCATTTTGATAGTCCTGTCTACAGGGAATGTTGCCCTGAACTTCCTCAGACCCTGCAAAGAATGAAAGGAAATTTGCTCCCGCAAGTGTAAGTAATTCCAGCTGTTTCAGGGGAAAGCAAAATGTCACGTTCCTCAGGGACAGCAAAACAAATCCCGATTTAGCTGATTGTCTTAACACAGGTCACAAGGACAACCTTCTGCTTCTGTAGAAGCTGGTTAAGATCTAACATATTTCGACTTACCTTTACAAGCATCCAGTCAGTTGATCAGCAGGACTGTCAGAACAAGAGGCTTGTGCGACACAGAAAAGAGTACCTGTTCATCTCTACCGTGCCAGTTTCACGGAGCTCTAGCAGACTCCAGACCTGCAGTTTGGATGCACACGACTTTTTGCCTACTCTGACCATCTCCCCGGTGTTAATACAGAAGGGTTTTCACGGTGGAAGTTCATGGATTACAGCCTCGTGACTCTACCTCCCCCCTCTTAACTCCAAAGAGTGCACAGCTATGGCCAGAAAACAAAAAACAAAACAAAACAACATCTAAAATTTGGATTCCTTCATTCTGACACCCATATTGGCACCCCTTGAGGACTGCAGGATCAGTAAGGATTTTAAAATAAATAAATAAAAAATAAAGTTCTGTTTTTGCAACAGCTAAGTACCATAAAATATGGAATAAAAGTGAGAGAATGGAAAGAAGAGGACAAGCCAGCTGTAATGAGGAAAGATGTTCCTACCCTAATACGCTGGGGACTTCTGAAAACAATTCACAGCTCAGTGGTGTGAAAATATGCCAAGGTCACTGAACCCAAGGCACGTCTGCTGGCTAACTGTTGATCACTCCACTGACCTTTAGCTGTCTGCTCACCCAACTTCTCTAGGACTTTCAAACTACACAAAATGTGTCCTTTACATGAGGCAACAACTGCTTTGGGCTGAATTCCCACTGCTTGCATTGCAGCCAAACTGTCTCCTTGCTTTGCTGCCTGTTTGAAAAAAGCCCAGCTAAAATCTCTGAACTTCACTGTGGACACCTAGATTCCTAAAGTTATTCATACATGAAGAAGCATTACACTTGTTTCTGTACATGTAGAATAAATACAATGAAGGGTTGTGGGCATGTGTGTATGATAAATAGGAAAGTTGCATAGCTCTGCCACTGATTAATTCAAATGTTAATCTTCTCACAAGGAAAAAATATGCATAATGCTTTAAACAAGAGGTTGTTGCACTTTTTTTTGTGATTTTCCCTAGCACTCCAGAATGATTTTTAATGAAGACTTCTCATATTTTAGAAGAAGAAACTTCCTACAACTTCTGACATTTCCAGGCTTATCCAAGCACTTTCTTAATCACTCAAACCACTGCATATTTTAAAAAGCTGGTAGCTGGTCTCGTGTATTACTTTTTGTTGATGCTGTGATGTTCTCAGTAAAACTAAAGCTACAGCTACAAGAAAAAAGTGTGTGTAACACCAACAGGCCCAAAGAAAATGCACTAGTAGTTGGACTTGAAGGATGCTATTGCAGCCTTGAAGGAATCCTGCCATTGACAGCTTGTGGCTTCAGTCCCTTCCTGTTAAAGCCAGGTGCAGAATTTGCAAAACCTGTTAATAAAACTAAATCAAAGAGCAAAGCAGTTGAAAACTAAGTTACTCTTGGGAAACAGTAAATATCTGTATCAGTAGGACTTGAAAAACATCATCTGCTGCCTTCACTTAATGTCAATAGTTACCGATGTCCAGTCTCATAAATATCATCCTGTAACCAGCTTTTCATCTCTCTCCTTACACGCCTCTTCTCCCCCTGCCTTGCATACTCTTCTGTGATGCACAGGAAAATTGTACTCTGTATGGGAATCCAGGCCAGCGTGCAGGCAAATCTCAATAGATTTCCACACACAGCCCTGGCAATTTATGTGGAGAGCTAATTTGACCCATTGAACACGTTATTCTAGTCAATGAATTGTTTTGTTTGTTTGTATTGGTAATAAAAGGCAGTAGAAATTGTGAAATAAAGTGCTATTGGCATAGTTCTTATCTCCAAACTCTGGCTTAGCAAGGTTTATACTGTAGGTATATCAAATTAGAACTCATTCTGGCTGCAACCTCAGTATTGGTTATTTAATGAGCATCTAACTAAAATTACACATTTGTTTTATTATTTTATTATATATATACTGAATTCCACCTCTGCTCCCCCAACTCTTTCCAAAATAAAACCCTATCCATAAATATACATGCATTTTTCATATGCCTAAAGGCCAAGTGAATATACTTAGTGCTAGCTGAAATAAGACACTTGGACGCTGCTGAAATTCCACTGAAGTATCTAGCAAAAGGCCTGAGGAACAGAACACAATAAGTGTTCAAAAACATCTCACAATGTAATAATCAATGTGTAATATGAGCTAGGGGTTAGTTAAATAAAACGTGAAAGCTGTATTAATGAACCCTTTTGCTGTCCAGCGCAGCATTTCATTTTCTTTCATAGGCTGCATAATGCAGGGCCTGGGAATAAATTATAGATGAAACCCCCATCATATGTTTATAAATACACTAACATTAGCATTTTACTTCCTCATAAATCTGCACCAAACATTCAGGCGCAAGATAGAAAGCCCTGTAAAACAATGATATATTCTCTGCTTGCAAGACTTGCCTAGTGGCCCATTCATTTCTACCGCTGTTCTTCAAACATTACTTTCTTCGCTCATGCCCCCTCATTTAAAATCCATTTTAATTTAAAGATGTTCGAGGCGGTCCTAGTGGTACATTTACTCATCCTGGTTATACATCATGGAGCAGGGAAAAGAAAATTGTTTAATCTAGAGATACGGTTCACTGTGGTCACCACTGAACAGTGGAGTAATTACCAGATCAGCTCCGCTAAAAATGCACTCAGGGTGTTCTGTGACCTATCATCTTCTAATCTGCATAGTGAAGTATAGCTTCATAACTATAAATTGCTGACTTAATTAAAACCAGGACCTTTCTGTCATTTAATTACAGGGAGAAAGGTTATTGCTTAAATGCAATTTTCCAAATGTGATTTCTTAACAGTTATTAACTGCTTCACCATCATTTATTGTTTCAGATTTTTCAATTTGAAAATAGTCCCTGTGACAGAAGTAATGACTTCATGAAAAACTCAATCTAGATGGAGCTGAGCAGACCCATTTGTTTCTCGTAAGTGGAGCAGACAGAAAACTTGAAAATGTCACAGGAGGATCCTGTGATTGCTCCACTTTACAGGAGTAATTAAAAACCAAGAGGTTGTATTAAAGGTGAAGAGAAGAGGCTTATGACAATTTCAAGGTTTTTTCCCCCCTTTGCCAAATATTGTGCTTGCATTTTTAACTCTATTAGGAGAGGTACGGATTTACAGCTGTTCATTTATCCCAGTCCAATACACAACACTTGTGTATATACACAATACACTAGATGGGCCGGATAGAAGTTCTGCAGCTTTTCCACTGACCTGCCACAGACCACTTGGGTTTCAGGGAAAGCAAGTTCCATACAATTTCTGTCTGTACATATGGCTTTTCACGTGCAATAATTGCCGTTTCCTTGCAGTGCCTTTTAATGTAAGAGTTGAGCAGCAGCCCTCCTTAGCCAGGAGGGATCTTCTCACCCAGGAATGGACTTGATTCTACTGAGTCAGCCCTGCAGCAACCCGAGATGGGCGAGACATGATTCCGGGCCCAGAGCCTCCCTGTAGGAACTGCCCTCCACTGTGCTTGAGCGAGGAACCTCACTCTCTAACTGGGAGGCTGAAACTTAGCCATGGAAACTGCCAGTTTCTTCAGCGCTTCGGTTCTGCTGTGACTAATCGCAGAACGCCTGGCACCAGCTGCATTACACAGCCCATGTGGCAATGTTTCCTTTCTCTACAGTAACAAAGCTGAATAGTGCAGAATTTGTTCTGGATTTACTATCACCACAACACCCACAATATTTTTAAACCCTGTGCATTTATCTCTCTTCCAAACTGTGTTTGGAACTTCCATACTAAATGGACTACCAGCTTTTAGCTCCATAGTTTTTAATTGTGGGCACAATTATGGTTTTGGTTAGCTACCAAACTTGCATGGCATTGCTTTTCTTCCGTGACTGGTAGGTTTGCATAACTTAGCAATGGGATCAAAGCTGTGAACAGGCAACATATGTGCACATGCACCGCGCAGGCTGCTTGCAGCTAATGATCAAGTACTCGGGGTTACAGTTTGCCTTTGGCAAGTGTGTGTACTAGCAGAGCTTGAATCCTTGCATGTTTACACTTGGCTCTGGTGGCGGGCTAGGACTGTGGCATATGAGCTAGCATGAGTGACAGAAATTATCTATTTGGGCGCTCTACAGATGGCCTCTGCAAGAATAAAAGCTAAACTGAAGGAAAAGGTGAGAGACAGAAAATGGAAGAGCTCAGAGGAAAACTGGGAAGTGCTGCCACTGTAGAAAGGGAATAGGGAGAAGTAAGGTAATAGTCATTTTCTCTAGCATTAAACCCAAAGAGCCCCGAATGGGACGCACCAGGCACAGAGCGTCCTGACAAGGACTCAGGATCTGGAATACCCTGACAGTCCAAAGCAACATGTTAGTGAGATGCACTGCAGCCTCACCTGTTTATCTAGATGCCAGTGTTACTGTCTGCTTCACATAACTACAGGGCAGGGCTAACAAACTGCATGATTTTCATGACCCTTTCACTATGCAGAAGAAAGTCTCCTTTTCTATTCAAAGGATTTGTATTTCTATAGGAAATAACATGCCTTTCATGCTCATTTAAAATGAAGCTAGAAGGATTCTAAGGACTCTAAGGATTGTGCATCACTCCAATGCACTGGAGTAGTTTATTCACATGCATTTCAGGCTCCTTTCTACCCTCAGAACACTTCTGTTTCATTCCCCAAAGCCACTGGATGCTCTGTAAATCCAGGAAAGAGTCAGTAGTTGAACTCCACATTGTGGAGGCTGCAGGGGAAGTTTCCTGCTGTCACATCCATGCTGGGGGTGCACTCCCACTCTGACATAAAATCCTATGTATATTTCTATACATGACGCCTCGACAGCACACATTCCTCCCTATAAGAACTGAAAATGTACTTTGCAGACTGCAGTGATGGGGGTCTTTTCACTACAACTCTTCTCCAAATGCTTTTCTAGCTCAGGTGCCATGTAACTGGAATTAATCTGAGAGTCAGAGACAAATTATAACCAGCAGACGATAGACCCTTCCACAGAAAGAGAATTTTCCTGACTTTGATCACTTTTCCAAGTAAAACTGAAGTTTAAAAAGAAGTAAACTTAAATAGATTCCAGCTGACACCTTCCATTTCCTAATCACTCAAAGACAACAAAAGACCTATCCCTCCTGGCACTTAAGATGTGCACCGAGAATAGGGACTGCTGCTTTACAACTATTCAAGGACTACATTCATGTCACCTCCCCCAAATGAAGCTGTTTCTCCCGAAAAGGTAGCATTTGCACAGACTTGTGTAAATACTCTTTTAGTGAGCTCCAAAATAGTAGCAAAAGCCTGTGGGTCGGTTAAAGCAATCCTTTAACCTCAGAAATGTTGGAGACCTGCTCTGAAGCAAATTTCTCTTGTTCACCTGCTCAGGAAAGCACAGGATGTTTCCCAGACAGAACCAGATTGATCCTGTCAAGCAAGACGGGCTTCCACTTCCAAGTTTATGCTTACATATGAGCATGTCACGCTGCCTTCCAAGCACTCTGCTTCCCCATGAGCTGCAAACACATGCACTGCAAACCAAAGCGTGCCACAGCCACGCATGTTAGTGGCCTGAAAATACAGCATTAGTCTTCGTAATTCTCTATAGTTTCCTTTTTTGATAAATGAAGCCCACTGAATTACTATTTAAGACTACTAACAAGTCTGTAGCTCTAGCTATTTTTGTCTGAGAGACTCAGTTCGGAAATTGCAGAAGCTTAACATTCTAGCAGCATGTCACTGCCACCATTGTCTCTTGTCACAATTCTAATTCTATGTTCTGATAATAAAATTTCATTAGTGTCTGCACATCCTTTGCCTTACCTTTGAAGTACTGTCTCCTGCTGAAACGATTAGCAGTACTTTACGTCATATCACTTGACTGTTTGACAGCCATTGTGAGTGAGCTAAACGGAGAGAAATTAAAATTTCTGACAATTTCCATTACATCTAAATTGCCGAGAAATTAAGGGATATTTACTTTTACAAATATTAAAGGTTGTTTAAAATGTAAACTGACTTCATTTTATTAGTAGATTCCACAATGTGCTAATTCAAAATGACTACTTGGCCTTATTTGAATAAATTACCAACTCATTTTCCAAAAGCGAAGGACATTTCCTCCAGGCTGCTTTTTGACTGTTTGTGTCAGGAGAAAAAGAAAACAGAAAAACTTATGAATATTTTAGAACACGAGATATTCCTTGGTGACTCTATTTTTTGTTTCATCTCAACAGAGTAATGACGTTTATTCCTGTATGATATGACTTTTTTTGTAGCTTAACAAAAAGCATGCCATGAAGCATTGATTTCATCAATGATATCAATTTACCTTGGGATAAATCGATCAATGTTGATTCCAACCATTACAGTCTATGTGCCCTTTCACATGCTGATTGGATTCACTTCAAAGCTATATATTTTATTTTCTATTCCCCTTCTCCTATGTACTCCATCCAAGAACCCCCTTGTTTTGATGCTCGGAAACTGCCCAATTTCCAACCTAAATGAATCTGAAACTAGTTTATATGAACTGATACTTGTACCAATAGTCCTCTAGTTATCTCTTTTATCATCCTAAACCCTACAGAGACAAGCACACCCACTCCCAGTCCTCACTTTACTGGGCTGAACTAATTCCCAATTCTTTCCTTATGCAGACTTTCCATTTCTCTATCTTAACAGGTCTTCTTGGCTGTTCCTCTTGAACACAGTAAGCAACAGCAATGACTCCCATTCAGTGTAACAAAAAGCTGTCAGCTCTTTGGTCATCCCATATGCCCACATCCTCCTCCTCCTGTCTTTCCCAGACAATGAGCTAATCAATCTCCAGCTTATAGACCGGAGCATTGACATCCAAATTCATCACCTTGCTGTTTATAGTCTTTTCCATCCCAACTGCACCATGGCAGTTATCAAAAACTGCTCATTCTACCTCGCACTCTCATTTTCCTCTGTACTGATACTTCGAGAAATCCCCAAGGAATTGATTTTGAGAAACTGTAATTTTGAGTTTGCTTGCTGGAAGAAGCATTTTCAGCACCTAACTATGGTGGTGAGAGACAAGAATATACATAAGATAACTTTTCCAAAGTAAAAATCTTTGCTTTTTCCAAATGATTTGGCCACCTTCTGCTCTGAATTTACTACCCAGTCTTCTAGGCCTTGCTAGAGCCCACCAAGTTAACCTATGCATGCTCAAAAATGTGTGCACAAGCTTGACGGTTTGGTTGCACAGCTTCTCCCCCAGTTCGGTGTTTTCTTGATATTACCCGGACACTATCATAACAGACCCTCAAGAGACTTCCAACTCCTACAGAAGAAGAGGTTGTAAGAAATGTACCACATGTGAAGGGCTTGGCGGGGTATTACCTGTCAGGCACTCATTTCAGACATAAACAGACTGCTGATGCCTGGTTTTCCATTTAACCATTCTGAGCTGCAGCTCAGCTCTTCGGCTGACCTAGAAACTGTGTCTGTACTGCTACATGCAGTTACTTGGGCTCCAGGTTGGGAATGAGTGCTGTTACCCACAGTCAGGAGCTCCTGGAACTCAGCTGAGGTAGTACAGGAGGGCCAGACTCCCCTATGTAGTTTGGAGTGCAACCAAGGAAACTCCATCACATCTCTGTCCTAAATCTTTCCTTCCACTGCTCCTTTGCACTGCAGCTTTCTTTCCAGACTGCTGAACCTTCACTCCATCATTTACCTGGCTTGCTATGTTCAGTTCTTTCCAAGCCTTTTCTCAATGTCCGACTACAGTCTTCTTCCCAAATGTGTTTTTTTTTTTAACCCTCTTTCAAAGGCAGCTGCCCGAAGCCCAAAGACAAACCTCGCTCCTAAATCTCCTCACGCTCTGCACTGCAGGTGCCTCTTTTACAGGTCTTACCATTCCGAGGACCAAACTCCGAACGGCTGTAGTGCACTGGGGGCTGGCATAAGGAATGCTGCTGACAGCATGAAGTCAGGCTCCCCTAAAATGGGTATAATAGTTACCTACCACATAGGATGTGGTAAAGCTTAATTTATTACTGCTGTAAAGCATTTGAGCATTAGACGAAGGGTGTTATGAAAACATAAAGCACTACGCCATAAAACATTTGTCTGGCTGATGACTCTCTTAGAACACTAGTGTGTTTGAAAAACAAGGGGGGATGGAGAGAATCAGAGCCTCTTACGAGGCATTTTCCATTAAGAGAAAAAGGTACTGCTTTAATGTATTTAGCGTCAGCACACATTTCCCAAGACTCTAGGTGATGTAGAAAGGAGTCGAGAGCATGTCTGCTGCATAAAGCAGATCTGAATAAAAGATTTCTAGAACATGGAAAAGCATACAAGACATTTCTCACTGTCAACTAAGTACACTTACCAAGAGAAGCAGATGTGCAAATACAGGAACTTTTACAACTTCAGATTAATGCAGATCATTATGAATAATGCAAATTATGCAAGAATACTGAGAGAGGTTGTAAGGAAAGAAAAAGGATTACAATATTTTTAATTACTTGTTTGTGGAGGAAGAGTTTTGTTGGGATTTTTGAAAAGCAAGAATCACAGCAGGAAATGGAGCTGTGGCCAACAGCTGCGGCCGCCAAAGCTCACTGTACTCAAAACTCTTTCCTTGCATGCTTTGCTGAATCAGGATTCTAACACATGAAATATACTTTGATCTTGACGGAGGTTCGAGCCTTTATCTTAAAGTCAAAGACCATTTTAGACTTTTTGCTTTAATGCACCATCAAGCTCGTGCATATTCTTTGTCAAAATATATCAATATAATAGGATTAAAATAAATAGTTCTTTAGTTCTTTTACCAGTTCATTTGGAATTCCAAAATGATGAGGTAGACAAAATGCAAAGGAAAAAAAAAATCACACAGATTTCTTTTAAAGCAAAACCAACCCTTAAATTAATACTACAACTAGAAGCAAATTAAATCTGAGGTAAGTTTATCTGACTTAAAGGCTTTGGGGCAACACATGGTAAAACACTAAATACAAACTCATAACTACAAGCTAACTTTATGATTCAAATCACATAAAAGGGGCACATTTCAAATGTTTTTAGACCTTAAAATAGATCGGTACATACCAGAAACTGACACATATTTAGTCCATAAATGGGTAAAGAAAGATCATCTTGTTCATATGTGATTTTCTCTTGTATTCTATGTCATGTCCATCTTCTACTCACATGCTACTAGAGCTATTCCAAAAGAAATGTGGATGTGTGGTATTTCTGACCTGCCCAGAAGACAACACTGTACGTGACAGCATTCTCTACTTAAAGATTTGCAGACTTCACTGCACATTCTCATGTAGGTGCCCTTGAGTTGGGACCCCCATTTTTGATTCCAAGAATCAGAGATGATAAGTTTCAAAAGGACCTTTCGGACTTTGGGCTGACCTCCAGCAAAACACCACAATAACCCTCCAGGAAACTGCAGATATTCGGAGAAGCGTTTTAACATTCATGGATATATTTAAGTTTTTAAACCTCCAAACCTCTTCCATTCAATATAAAAAGAGAAACAAACTGGCAGGTGTATCTTATGCAATGTCCTGTAACATAAGAATCATGACTTGATGGAAACAACTGACAGTCAAGAAGATAATCTAAATATATCCAGCCGTTCTGCAAATTCTGTTACTTTGCAGTTGGATCCTCTCAAAGTTTGCTACGAGCTCTGTAATACCATCTAGAATTAAATAGCAGAGAAAGAGTTTTACAATAAATTCTAATGACCAGAGTACCAGAGATTCGCACTGTATCCCAGAGCAAAGCTACAGGCACAGCTTACTGCAGGACAAACATACAGCAGTATGGATGCAGGCACACCAAGGACCCTATCTTTGGGCAAGGGTCTGCCCTTGCAAAGTCGCGTCTTCGACAAGTGTTTCTGAATGACGCACAGGGAGGCAGTTCTGCTCCAGACCAGAACCTTTCCCTCTATGGAAAAAAATGTTAAGCAAATTTAGCCCATAACTTGGGTTCACTTACCATCCATTTCACAGTGTTGTTTCTGCACTTGCTTACAGTGAAGAGCATGGAGTGTACCAGCAACGTTATCCTTCTGGAAACACGTCGTAGTTAAAATTGCACTGCTCGAAGCACAGTAATTGAGCGAAACAGACACAGGTTCATATCCAGTGAGCCTTCAGGAAGGCAAATGCTGTCACTGATCCCTCTGAAGTACCCTAACAATAGTTCATATGACCAGAACCTTGTGTACTTTTCCCAGCTCTAGCAGCAGATGTCATCCATCCACTTGCCCTGGCAAATGCTAACTCAGAGCCACACTGGGCACACGCAGAGTCACTCAGACCCTTCTAGCATATTCAGCTAAAGCCTTGGCTAAGGAGGAAAGCACTTGCACTTCACTCCTTCACCCCATTCTCCAGGAGCGGACAGGCAGCAGCCCATGCAAACACACGACAACACATCTGTTAAGTCGCTGTAAGGATTCTACTTTTATATCATTTATGAAGAGTGTTCACTATTAAAAACCATTTTAAGAATAATCAGCCAAATGTCCTGTTTATCACCTGAACCTTATATCAGCAAAATATTTTCTAAGAGCTTTTTTTCAGAAAGGTTTTTATCTTTCTAAGGTCCAGATTCTTGTTTGTCAGTCTTACTACATTATATGCCAACAAAAGTATAATAAAGATGTACTTGCCTACAGAATTCCTCATCAGAAAACTTTTTTTAAATTTCCCGACCTTTTCAATCTACCTTGGAGTCACGAGTGACATTTATAGACACCAGAATAGTTAGTTGCCATACAAAAGCCATCACCAGACATCTCAGGCTTGGTACTGCTAGATTCCAGGAGAAATGAATACTGATATTCCTAGAAAAGGAAGAACTGTTTTGTCTGTAAGTTAAAGCACGAGCACATCCTTACAAGTTATGTGCCACTGCAATGACTCTAGCATTGCAGGTACCTACAAGGATGCTTTGCATTAAGAAAATAAACCCTCTATCTTCTTTTTATCTTGCAGGGAAATACAATATATATCTAATTATGGTGAAATTTTAAAAGGCAACTCGAAATGCAGCAGCTGCATTGTCCTTTTTCTTTTTTACTTTGCATGTCCATGCACTGAATTTCTGGAATCACTGCATTTTGTGGCAGTTGTGACATTACTGGTGCATGCCGGGTAACGTGTAACCTCCGTGGACAGCCTGCACATGGTCTCTGCACCACTACTGTGCCTCCCTTGGCTTCAAAGACAGACACACTCAGCCCTGGTGAGAGCACCAAAAGTGTGCTGCTCTCCCTGCTGCCTTACCCAAACACAAAGCAAATGATTGTCCAAAAAGTCTCAATATTCCCTTAAAAATTAAGGTCTAAGCTATCTTTTGAGGGAAATTGTATTATGCATATGAATAAGATAAATACCTTTATAGCTGTTGAGAATCTCAACTTAAGCATTTCAGGTTTTATTCATGTCTAAAGTCTTGCTTACCTATTAACCACATTCTTAGTATGCAGAAAATAAGGATATGCTCAACATGAGTCCATCAACTGTCCTATATGCCCATCAAAATGACACACAAGGGTATAATACTGATTTTTTAAGTTGTATAAGGTCAGGTGCAAAGCGCACGTTATGTCACAAATACGAAGTAGTTCACACTGCCAGCTGAAGGCAGCTTTCCTGTGCTGCACAGATAATACCAGGACTTGAATTCCATTCACTGCAGTAACAAGTCAATCAGCTATCCTGAGCACCCGCTCTCCCAAAATACATGCAATCCACTGGCATTCTACCTATAACTACCATCCCCTACAAGCAGGGATTAAAGAGAAGTTCTTGTACTCTCAACTCTGCTTTTCTAGAGTCTCAACAACCCTAATGTGCAAAGCGTTTAAAATCTGAGTCCGGACACAAATGTTGCCCTGTCTAATCCCAAATACAATGTAAAGTGTCACACTGCAGGCTAAGCAACTGTCCAGATGCTAACTGCCTTAACTGCGGATTTGTTCTAGGAGAGGGAAAGCTGATGCTCTAGATCCTGATTTGGCAGCACTCACATTATGATGACCAAGATGTGACTGTTACTGCGTATGAGAAGATGCATCTAGAATTTGTCCCTAAAAGTTATGAATGACTGACAAAAAAGCTTTTATATATAGAAATCTTTTCTTTCTCTTGTCCAAAGGCATCTAGATCTCATATGAATCCTGCTGTGCAAATAAAACTTACTCCTGATTATTGTGCTTGCCTAACACTTGCAAAACCAGGTCTTCAGTTTAAGAAAACGTAAATAAACAAACACATAGGCAAATCTCATTAATTTTCCTTCATGTTTTGGGCAGACTGTAATTGTATTCTCATTTCTAAAGAAAAAAAAAATGTATGAAGTCAGACACATTATTTAAAAATCATCTCAGGAACCCTAATTATATCTGTACCTTTAAAACTTTTTCTCATTCAGACTCTCCACGAGCACCTGCAACCAAACTCTAGTAAAGGGAAAAAGATGATGGCTACGGCTGCCAAGTCAAATTTACGTAGTGCTTTGCAAGCACAGATAAGATATATTTCCTATCACAGAGAGCCTAGAATCAACATCAGCTATTACACACACAGGGAGCACAAGGAACGTGGTTTAAGAGCGAGAATGCAAGGATGAGAGCGATAAAAGACGGAGTAACCCAAAGGAAGGTAGGTCTGCGACAGTCAGACGGCAGCGAGGACGAGGACGCAGCCGCTTCCTTCCTCTCCAACAGCAGGTGGGGCTACTGCCGTGCCCAGCTTTGCTAGGAGCGCACTGCAAGTGCGCTGCTGCTGCGGCCTTGCAGGGACCCCCAGACGGCAACCTCTGCTGTTTCTAACGGCCAGGAGAAAAACCAAAGTCTGAAATTCAGAACACCAGTACAAGCGGCCTGAGTTTCAAACTCTCTTTCCTGTCGGCTTCCACAAGGTTTGCTGACACTCCATAAATCAGAGTGCTTTTACATATGTGCCTGAAACACATATTAAAAGATATAGACTCACAGACTCTTCTCAAAACTGAATTCGATCTTTAGTGGCAAAGCTCCACCAGCTTATATACAAAGCCAGGCTGCACCAGGTGAGAAACACAGCTAAGGGGGTCTAAAAACCTGCAGCACATCTCCTTTATTGCACGCATTGCGGATCAAAGTTAGTTATTTACAATAAAAGGCCCAACTCCATACACAGTTACCTCTACAAAGCAAACAGTGTGTAGAAAAGACGTTCAGAACAGAATGCAGGGGAAGCTAAAGTCTTTTTCAGGACCAAGGTCTCTGGAGGCCATGGAACTCAGTTGCCGGTCACCACTGCTACAGCGGTGAGAGCCAGGGGCAAAGCGCAGTTGGAGACGCTCTCCTGCAGCACATGTGCACCTGGCCCCTGCCTCTGCACCACATCTGCACCTGGCCCCTGCCTCTGCACCACATCTGCACCTGGCCCCCGCCTCTGCAGCACCGTGTCACTGCATCTCCCCTCCTCGCCCGCATCACAGCTTCAGTCCTCATTTGCACTTTGCTTGACAGCAGATTCAGGCCTGCAGATCTTCAGAGATGTGGCGAGGCTGAATTAGTGTCGTCATTTTTTCAAGCAGCATCACTCCAAACAGATGCTCACCTCTCTCAGAAAAAAGGCACCTTCTTAAATGTGGTAATTAACAAGCAGCACTACCACAAATGCCGTAAACATTAATAATATGAAATCTTCAGCACACTTTCTGTATCTGTTTGTGGAGGGCTTGTTTTTCATGGAAGACAAAGCAGCAACTGTGTGGAAATTACTCTTATGTCAAGTGCTAAAAACGCAATAATGTACGGCTCTGGAACGTGCATAGAAACGACTGCTTTGCCATGTATTTGTGCTGTGAGCAGCAGCCTAATCACGTGCATGCAGCTCAATGGGCTGCTCGGCACTCTCAGCACAGCCCGGGAGCTCTAACAACGGTGCGATTTGGAACCTACGAGTCGCGTTGCTCACAGGAAACGGAGGCGGCAGGGAGAAAGCCCCGTGCTCGCTGACGCCACACCAATACCTGCAAAGGACACGTGCTGCAGGGCTGCCCAGGAAGCCCCGGCGGGGAAGGAAAGCCGTGGCCGCAGAGCTGGGGCAGCCCACTTTGGAGGTTTCCTCCCGCCTGTTGGCTTTGGCTGGAGCAGGGTGTGTTGTGGCCAAGTCCGGCTGACAGGCGAGGCCCCAGGGGTCGTGGCAGCGCAGCCACCACAGCGCGGGCTGTGCTCCTGTGTTCACGGAGCAGCTGGGTCAGGGACACTGCGCCCAGCACGGATGCAGCCTCTGCTGCCCTCGTGAAAGCTTAAGCAGCCTGCAACGAGGTCAGTGCCAAACCTCCCACGAGAAAGGGATCCAGCTGGTTCAGAAAGGCCTTCTCTGTGTCGCTGCCAAACCCCAAAGGACCTGGGGTTTGGCACCAGTGTTACTTGTGCTGCTGGTGATAGCACACGTTTATGGGGTCTGCAGTTGAGGCTCTGTCGTTTGCTCTGTTGTTCATTCAAAGAAGTTAAATTGGCTTAATCTTACTGTGTTAATAGACCTAACTATGGCCATAAAGAACTCAAGTATACAGAAGCACAATGAATATGAGTTTCCCATTCATTCCTTCCTAGTACACAGTAAATTGCCAGTGCAGCCCTTTCAGCTTATTAACATCTTTAGACTTTGCCTCACAAACACCACATTCCCCACTTAGCAATTCAACCTCCTTCCAAACTTTTTGTAACAGAGGAAAGGCCAGGACCCCTAGACAAGATGCCAATGCCCGAATGGCTGGTGTTGAAAGCAGATGAAACGCAGCAGGCAGGAAAGCACACAAGCCATGCCAGGAGCGGGGCTCTCGCGTGAAGGAAGCACAGCCCCAGCTCAGGCAGTACGTAACGCCCGTGCTCGCGCACACAGCACGCGTCTCCGCACGGCCACGGTGAGCAGCTGCACGGCCGGGCTCTGCTAACACACAGCTGCCTCAGCCTGTGCACGCTGCCCTTTCCTTGCGGTGCCCTCACCTTCCCGGTCAGCTGGGAAACTAAGTTTCCTGAAGCCCGAGCCCCTGCACTTGAACCTCAGCACCAAACCCTGGCTTACCCTGCGTGATACTTTACTTTCTTGCTAACAGAAAAGGACTTCCCCCTGACCCAAACTAAGCACACATCAGGAAATAAGAACATTTGCAAAGCTGAAATCTCCGCATCAAGCATTATTTAAATTTGTAGGGCTATTTAATGTTCACCACACATTTGATTCTAACAGTGTGATTTTCTATCAGAGCATTTTTTTTTCCCCATTTTAACAAGGAAAACTGCCCCTCCATATATAAGCACTGCTTGTTATTTTGAGGCAGTGAGGCAAAACATGCAGCACATAGACCACATTTGGCTTGCTTAGCAGATGTCTACAGATCACTTGATGTTAATTTCAACATAAAAGCTATTATATTTCTGGCCTTGCCCTATTAGTTGTTAAATAATTATTTATGGTTGGCAGATAAATTCTGGGAACCCTGAATAAAGCCCATCAACCTTACTAAACTAACAATATTTGACATAACAGTTTTCACTCATAAAGGACCCTGGATGTACTGTTTGTTGCATATACGATTCCATTTCACAACCTAAAAGGTAATCCCCTATTTATATTTAAACATTAACCGCATATAATATGCATTCCAACATTACTTCACAGGCAAGGAATTAGCTTGTCTGGTTCACTGACATTTACAACTATGTACTACAGCTATTTTCAGGACATAATTCAGTTTATCTAAATAATCTTCTATTCACTTCACAACTCTGGCACTTGTTAATATGTGTTTCCATAGAAGTTTGGCTTTGTGTAGTTCACTATACATGTGATCAATTAGGAACGGGTGCATTGTGGACTCTATGGCAACAGAACAATAATTAAGGAAAGTCCACATTTCTAGTTAACAGTTTTAAGCTTTTTTTTTTTTTTAAAAACAAAAGTGCTGTTTATATACATGCTCAAAACTTTGCAATTGCTGTGCATTCTGTTTGACCGATTTGGTAAATTCCAAATAGTGAATCTACAACAAAACCCGGAAAATACAGTGTGTGCAAGACCCCATATAAAAGTCTTTCAACCAAGCCTTTGGACACTCAGATGCTCTTGTCTGAAGAAATTTAGCTGATGTGTTGCTCTTCGTGAGCATCTTTTAGTGTAATTACACTGTTGCATCCTTAACAGACAAGTTAGGATTTAAAGATTTGGAAAAACAAGGCATTTGAATGTTTCGCTGAGAACAGTTCACTCATGACGTCTACTTCTATTTCAATTGCCTGGTTAAAAGAGCACAGCTTCTCCCTTATTGCAGCGATGTACACTGTATCTGCATTTACATATAGTTTCTGATTTGTTTGTATCATCAACTTAAAAATTAGTGATTCAAGAAAGAGCAAAAGGAATTCATGTGGCTTACAGCATTCTGCATGTCCTGCCCTGAAAGCTATGCAGCGTTGGTCTCCCGAGAATCAACTCAAACTCACTAAAGTTACTGGAAAGATGAGAGCTACAGAGGTATGAGTCTGTGGCACATTTGCTTGCTTAAAGTTGTTTGCTTTAGACCTGCAGGTCATTTTGTAGGGTCCTAATATTGTCAAAATGAGGACCCTCCTCCAAGCAGGGAGATCTCAATACACCTGAAGCTAAGAGGTAGGGAACATCAGCCACTGGGAGGGCCGGAGAGGCAGCCGCCCAGCCCGGGTTGCTCACAGCTCTGCCAGCCTTCCTGAACACCCGCAGGAGGCACTCACCCCATCTCAGGAAGCAGGCTGCTACCAGGGCGTTTTGATGCCATTCCCCAAGGTACCTCAGACACAAAACACAGACACGAAGAAAATCTGAGGAGCAACATCTTGACTGTAAGGGTGACACAATGCTGGCCCAATGACAGAGCACAGAGAGCTTGCAGAGCCTCCTTCTCCAGAGACAGTCAAAACCTGCCCGGACATGACCTTGTGCAATGAGCTCTAGGCGACCCTCATTGTGCAGATGGGTTGGACTAGATGATCTCCAAAGGTCCATTCCAGCAACAACCATTCTGTGATTCCATAAAATGACATTATGCCCAATACAGGCAGAGACAGCTAAAAACTCCAGCAGTCGTCTACTATGCTCAGGAGTCTGACACACACCAACACAGCCTGGGTTTAGAGATTTCTTTCTGGTGTAGCATACAAGTATTTTATTCCCTATGAATTGACACTCGGCACATTTACCACCTCTTGTGCAAATCAAGACGCTCAGTGCATTAAGTAGTTTTGTTTCCACTCCCCATTACGCGGCTGTTTGAAGCAGAGCATGTTTCTACAATGAGGACAACTCGGTGCTGGCCTAATGAATAGCTCCTCTTACCTTGCAAGCATTTTTCTCACAAACTGGGATCTAACTGCATGTACCTCTAGCTATCTGCTTACTTGTTCTCTGACTCTCTGCAAATCTTTACTACTTTTAATTGGGATATTTCCCGTTTTAATAGCTAGGACAGTTCAATCTTTGGTAACCCACATTTCCACTACTTAACCACAAAGCTAAGGATTCAACAACATTTTAGTCCTCACCAAAAAAGCAAAACTTTTACTTAACCGGTTTTCTTGAATTTTATATCTTTAACAAAAAGAAAAACTAGTTGTGGGTTAGAGGCTTATCTTATTTCAAGGCCTCCAGAGTTCTAAGGCTATACAGTGAGTAGTGCATATGCAGGACAGTATTCATATACATTTATGTGTTTCCACTGCTTATGGCCATACAAGGACTGACTGTTACAGCTTCCTCTTTGCTGCTGCTTCGTTTCAGTGACAATGCACTGGTCCTGATAAGTATCCAGGCACAGCATGTCTGCTCTGAAAATCAAAGCTGCTCTCCCATGTCACCTCCTCTGAAGAATCTGGGCAGGCCTGCACCTCAGCCTAAGCAACGGTGGCTACAGTTCCTTCTCCACATGCTTGCCCTTCATGTTTGCAAATGCAGAACTTGGGTGTAAGCACACCACAGCCCTGCAACGTGTCCAAGTCTGCAGACTTTTAATGCCCTACATACACTGTGGAATTTCCACTGTGCATACAAAATTACTCATGACAGAAACACTGAAGGACCATCCTCCCCCTCCCTCTATGTGAATACCAAAGAGAAAAATAGCAAGAGGTTTTCTCTTCCCTCCTGATCACACTGAGGAAAGCAAATTTAAAAGCAATGTGTATGGGGGAAGGGAGGGGAGAGTCACTGCAAAATGTTGAAGACCAGGGGTACAAGTATGTACTTGTATTACCATCTTCCATCCCTGGAGCTGCAGTAATTTGCATGACATTATCTACCTGGGATGTTGCTATGGTTATCACCATACATAAGTAATTACCTGGGCAAACTGCACACACAGCGCACAGATTCACGCTGTCAGAAGCAAAGAATCTTTTCATACCCTTGAAAAAGTAAATGCTAGAAAATCACTAATCACAAAGATTCATGATAAGAGAAAAACTTCAAAACTGTTCCGAAATGATCTGAAGTGTTTGTTAACGATGCTTATTGACAGTAGTACCATGAGCAGTACTCAGTTCATGTCCAAGTGAGCTGGATGCAGCGCAGGCTCTCGACAGCAGAGAATCCTTGCAGAGAGTTCACAGTGCACCTAGCTAAGAGGGGGACAGAACAGGCACTTATCACACAGAACAAGCAGGGCTGCCAGCCCCATGGTACTGGGATGGTATTTTTGATAAATTATGTTAAGGAACTCTATTTTGGCAAGTTAGGCACCAGATGAAAAGAAACATGAAGGTATGATGTAAGCTATAGTCAAGAAAAAAAAAAAAAAAAAAAAAAAAAAAAAAAAAAAAAAAAAAGGAGACATCACCCTGTTAGGGAGACCTGACCAAACAGCCAGCCAGGACAGACCACAGGATGTCTCGTCCAAGAGGTTCTCTGAAAGCTCCTGAATTCCCCTTCTGCCATGTTTCTGCTGCCACCCTGCAGGCAGGGATCCATCATTCTCTCATCTCTTATCTGCTGGTTCACCACAGAGGTGGGACTACAGTTACATGTCCTCTACTGATGTAGGTCTCAATTGAGGGGAACAACTAACACCAAGCAGAATTAGACCAAAGGTCCAAATACAGGGCATCTACTGCTAGATCATTCAAAATAAGTCAAACATAAAAAAGCTCTCTGAAACACTGCTGCTGCTTCCAGTGAAGCACAGCAGCACTGTGTACCAATAGCTTGAGCTCAAGTCTGTTGGCATCAATGGAGATTTTTCAACAGCTTTGGTGAATGTGTTTTATGCCCTAAGGAAAAGACACGGCTTTAAACATGATCTAAATCCATGTAAAGCACATTAGGCTAACTGGAATGTAAAGTATGAATCTGGAAAATACAAAATAATTTAATTTGGGGAGACATATGTCATTGTCTCATACCTATCCAAACAAGTCATATGTACTGTGCATAGAGATTTATATTTATTCTGAATTTACAGAGCACAGTAGAGAAGAAAAGAATATTTTTTCCTTTCCTAGCTTCTTTGAAAGATAAGTTCTTCCTTTGCTGATCCCAGGAGGCACCTGCTTCTTACAAGCATTGTTCTTTACCACATTTTAATACAGGTATCATATAAGAGCAATTATCATCAAAGAACATCATTCCTGTTGAGCTTCAGAACAAATTTTCTGGTCAGCACAGGCTCTGCTCCCAGCCTTGGCCTTTCACAGCTTTCCCTGGAAACGGGTCAAGCTACCACACAGAATCTAGCAATAAGGATACTTCTGTTTTCACCCACAGTAAGTTCAGCTCGCTTGTGCTTCAGCACCCAGCCCCAGCAAACCCTAATAATGAAGTGCCACCATTATGGCCTGGACTGCAGAGCTAAATCTATTCTCATTTTTCCAGGTTGCCTCTGAGGCATTAATCACAGTGAAATGAGCCAGTGAAATGTACTTGATATGTTGATGAGAAAGCCAATGAGTATATGGGTGCTTTGGGTATTTATACAAGGCTCTCCATGCAAGAGGGGCAGGCAATGCACATTCATCTTGCCAAGACAGAAGAATACCAATCCTTTTCATATTGGCTCCAGGACACAGCCAGGCTAAGCATGCTCTTCCATGATGGTCATGAGAGCTACACAGGTCATAAAGGCGAGGTAGAAGAGTTAAAGAAATCTTGGATGTTGTCTGCTTAACTGAAGATATATTTGCCCTGCACTAGTAAGAAGTGGTCAGCGCGATGGGCACTCCCGTTTTCACCACATCCCTTCAAAGAAAATTATGACCGAGTCTTCGGGCTTGAAACTAATCCTTATTTTAATACAGAGTTTAAACACATGTAAGAGAACACTAAGTCCTTCCTTTGAAGGCTACAGCTACACTTAGATGCCATCAAGCATTTGATGGTTTTAGTGTTTGAGACTCAGAACCCATGTTGACGAAGATGACGTCCTCTGAAAAGCTTCACTACCGAAAGAATGAGAAGACCAGGTAACAGTCAACAGGCAGTGAGAAAAAAAAAAAAGGCATCCCTCAGGGATCCATAGGGACCAGAAGGCAAGCACAATTACTCACACCCAGGAATACTTGCTAAAGATGTAAATATACTCTTATTATGAAAAATACACATTTATGACATAATAGCATATGGAACAATAGGATATGTTCCTTATCATCGTTGATACAAGTCATCCATGGCCTAATGGGACCCAAACAATGACAGGCATAGTGCAGTTCTAAGCATATTTTATGAAAAAGTTTGCTCACTATGAATATATCAGAGAAAAGGAAAGTAAATATGTAAAGAGCAAAAGGCAAGATGGAAAAAGTGAGATAAATACTGTTAAATTCAGGGAGAAAATGCTATAAACAGTAAGCAAAGCTCTTTGATTTGCACTGTTTTCCAGCCCATAAAACTCTAATATCTGCCAACGTTTCATTAAAAGCTTATAAACTACCCAGCATGCCTGCTGCTACCTAAATGTACAGCTAAAAAACACTGCCGATGTTGCAGACCTAGTATTTTACAATATTTCAAAGAAACCTTAGGTGTATAAAACTTGGATGCATTACTGAAAGATATATGCACTAGGAAAATAGCATTTTAAAATCTAAATCTGGTTAGTACTAGTCAGTAGCAATAGGTTTCTCTCAGCAGATGTTCCCAGTAACATTATTAAAACTAAACACAGCACTATCTCAAAGAAAAATGTTCAGTATGTTGTGGATAAAGAATTTAAGGGAAAACTCCCAGGATTTTGCAAATTGAATAAGTAGGAAACTTTATGCAGAGGCGTGAGAGTTCAAGGTGTGTGATGAGGTCACGAGATCCCAGTAGATTTTGGAAGTATTGATGAGAGGTACATAAAACTAGAAACACTGAGATCCAACAACTATTTTGACTGAACACGGTGTCTGTTCTAAGCATCAAAATTTAGAACCTTAACCCTCCAGGGACAAGTAGTCGCAGTATCTTGCCCATTCCATCATAAGTCAATCAGATTTATATTGTTAATAGCAATGGTACCAAACCAAATCTGGAAGGATCAAAACACTCATGGCTTCTTGTCCCACATAAGATTATTGCATTTCAGGACTCCCCCCTGTCCCCGGCTCTGTCTGGATGCTTTCAAATGAACGATCATGTATGCACTTAGCTCGCTCCACACTGGTACTGTGGCAGGGGATTTTTCCCCACGGAAGCAGTTTAAACTGTTCGGACAAAAATATGTTAGATTATTTACATACATTAATTTATCTCCTCCTCCAGTAACTTCATAGTCCTTTGTTATTAAGATCACACATCTAGCTACAATATTACATCACTGACCAGTAAACTGTCACCGAAAGATACTTTTTCTCCATGCAAGTGAATTACCCCTTACTCAGCAGCACACTGGCACCATGCGGTTCAGGAAAAGGGCATGAATTCAGTACCTCAGCACAGCTTCACCTTCAGAATAATGATGAAAATAACATTAGACGCAGAAACCTGACAGGAATAGCTATATCTAAATTAGTGCACAAATACAAGATTCCCAGATATTTCAGCAATAAGGGGTTTTTTTTGGGGGGGGAGGGGCGGGAGGGGCAGGATGTATTCGCAGGTACTTTGTCTTACTGGCTTCGTAAACTCTAAATAAAATTTGTGTGATCAGCTAGACCATTCTCCAAGATGCCTCCACAGAAACAGCTTTGAAACACTTTCTTAAACCCTTTTTGCTGTTATCACAGTCAAGTCCTGTGCCATGCACAGTTCAGCTATACCTGATACTGAGCTCACAAGGATGTCTATCAGATAACCGCAGTAGAAGGCAGGCTATAGTACAGGTCAGTATCCTTGGTGTTTCGTCCAAATAAAGGTATGAAAATCAGAGAACATCAATGCTGGTGGTATTCAAATATACCATACCATAAGTAAGACCTCATATATTCCGTGATCTAAAATGCCAAATTAAAGGCTACAACTTGAAATGAGCAGCACTCCTGGGTCCAAAACAACAATGGACAGAGAAGCCTTGGTGTGATGCATGGTTAATCCACCACAGTCAGTCATTAGTTTAAAGCAGCAACCACTAGCAGTGAGATCATTAACATGCCACATTCACTTCTCCCAAGATACTGCTTCAATAACAATAGTCTGTAAGACACTGCAAAAATAAATCATAATAAGGAAAAAAACCAGAAACTTTTCTACAAGAATGAGTTTGGCCTATTTCTTTAATGTTATGTTCACAACTGTGAATTTGCTTCCCTTAAAGCCATGGTGACACTGTTATGACAAATATTTTCTACAAGAACATTGAAAAAAAATGTGGTTTTTCTCTATTAAGTATTAGCTTGGCATAACACTCCTTTTTCATTTGTAGCTTGATTGTTGTTTTGGAAAGAAAAATTCCTGTCGTTTTCCTTTTTCTAACCAGCTCAGAATGACAGCCCAAACCATCAATCAGAGAAACCTGGATGACCACAGAAAGCACTTGAATTAACTGAGAAAAGGGAAACTCAGTTAAGCGAGCTGCTTTACTCTGGATGGATGTATTCCTTTTTCAACAGCAGTGTTGTTTAGAATGGTTTAGTTTAGAATGGTTCTACGATAACTAGGCAGAAAAGGGCTATCAGGTCCCCATCTTGAGTCCTCTGCTGCTGCTATCCTGCTTGGCAAGGGGGAATGGACCCGTTTGGAGGGGAACTCCACATCTCTGAGCCGAGCTCTACCGCTCGCCCTCCTGGGGAAGCTGCTGGCGAGGGCTGCGGGCAGACCTGACCAAAGGCTGCAGGGCCACAGCCTGGCTGAAAGCCGCCCTGTAGGCAGGGCCAGCAGCGGTGGCCCTGCCATGGGGCTCGGCAGGGTGCGGGTGGCCGTTAGGAGCTGCTGGGCAGCAGGCAGCGCGCAGCGCTGCAGACGTGGCGCCGGGTCGGGTGCCGCTGCCCAATGGCGAGCGCTGCCGTGGCGGGGCCGGGGCGGAGCGGGACGGCGGCCGCGGGGCGGAGCGGGAGCGTGGCCAGGCGCGGTGGGTGCCGGTGCGGTGCTGCGGGCAGGCGGGCGGGCACCGGGCATGGGCGGCCGCACGGCGCTGCCGCTGCTGTGGGTGCTGCTGCTGCTGCTGTGGGCGGGTGCACGGGGCAAACCGACAGTGCGGCAGGAGCGGGCGCGGCCGCCGCAGCAGCAGCAGCACGACGACCGGCCCGGCTTCCAGTACGACCACGAGGCCTTCCTGGGCAAGGAGGAGGCGCGCACCTTCGACCAGCTGAGCGCCGAGGAGAGCAGGCAGCGCCTCGGGTAAGCGCCGCTAACGTGGCGGGGAGGCCGCACCCTGAGCGCCGCCTGCTCCCGGGCAGCCCTGGCCCAGGGCCTTCCCACAGCCTCCCCGCCCCGCGCTCCAGCCCGAGAACCGAGCTCGTTGCCTATCCCTCCCTGACACCCTCCTTTACGAGAGTTAATCCTGCTAATTAGAACGAGGCTTAACAGTAATCGAGTAACATGCTATTACACACAGTGGTGTAAGCGTTCATGCTCTCAGTAAGCTCAGCTCTGCCTTTCCTTCCCCAGGGAGTGCTACTTACTCAGCACAGGCTCTGCCTAGCTGCCCCGTAAGCTCCTAGCGCAGCATCAAGGCTCGGCTCGGGATGACCTCCTGCTCTTTCTGGAAACTGTCACTGTCATTTACCTGTACGTCAGCGGGTAAATAGATAAAGCGGCAACAGAAATGAGCAGTTTAGTCCTACTTCAAAACAGGAGCAAATATCATCTTTTCAACATACACCATCTGTCCTGCATTCTTATGAAGTATATCAATAACACTGGCATGCTCAATCCAGCTCACCCCTATGCCAGCCCTGCTTTTAAACTTACACCAGGAAAGGTATTTCACTTGGGGATATGACTTAGCAAAGGATTTTTTGTTAAATCTTTTGAACAGTTTTCACACACAGTAACTCAGACTCAGCAAGAGGGAAAGGTTTTGGTGATCTTAACTAATGTCTCCTGTAAAGAAGGCCCAAAGTGCACGCTGCAGGATGGGTGCAGAGTGGGACTGCGTCAGAGGTGCTCCCTGGTGCCTCTTGTGACCGGAGGGCACTTCATAGCTTCCAGCGTCTCTAAACTTTCTGATTTTACATACTGTACCAGGAGGTAGAGTGGATTTTAAAATATTTCACTTTATTTTTATTGTGGTTTAATAATCAGACACTATAAGAAAGTGGGAGTTTACAAATTGTGAAAAGTGAAGGTTACAAATTGTGTCACTTACTAGCATGTGAGTGGCTCTTAGGAGATCAAGTTTAATGAAAAGTTTATTTTAAGCAGTTTCTAGGAGATATTTCTGCTGTTCTAACCACAGAACCTGCTGCTGCTTTTCCAAGTCACTTTAACTTACCTAAGAAGAGAGAGAGTGCATCAGTCATGTGGGATCAGTCCTGCTGTGCAGTCCCAGGTCTAGGCAGCAGGAAGGCACCCTCCACCAAAGGAAAGGGAAATAGCCACAGAAAAGCCCTACAAACTCAACCCAGGTATGATCCAGTTGAGGGGGCAGCACTTACCAGCCTACAGTCACATCATGCCATGGCAGAACCCGCCCTTTTGACAACTCAGCGACAAGACTATCCCTCTCCTTCCACACTGGCTCACTTGGTGGGGGAGACCCCCGTACTTGCAAGCTACGTGCGGTACCAAGCTCACCTGGCTTTGCTGAACTTGCAGTTAGTCCCAGGGCAGAGTCCAGTGGTTGCATGAGGGTGCAGGGACAGCTGGTAAGAAGGAGGGGAGCAAGGCTGCAGTCCTGTGAAGTTTTCTCCAACACTTGCAGCAGGCCTGTGGGGTCAAAGAACATAAAGGATGATTACAAACCCTCATGCTATGAATATCTATGTTATTTATAAAGCCAAAGGTCAGAGGCTAGCCGCACACTGTTGTATCCTCAAGCATCAAGCACAGACAGGAAGTCTTCCTCTTGCAGCTACTTTGCAGCAATGTTTTCCCAGCCCTGACCTCGCTGTGTTTCTGCAGTGGCTGCATGCGCCTCCTGCACATGGTCTCTATCCTCCTCCTCAGGTGGTGGGAAACTCACATGCAAGCCCACAGAAGTTACAATGAGCAACATGCCCAGGTGCGTGACACTTACTTGCAGCCTGACTTCATGACTGCCTCACTAAGGAATTGAGTGACTAGCCATTTGCCCCTGCACTTCAGCAGGGAGCAGAGTGTGCATGGATGTGTGAAAGAGGGCAGACTGCGCAGCCTGCAGCACACCTCCTTGCCTTCCCAGCACCAGGGCACAAGGGAAGCGTTAGCATTAGCAAAATCATTTATTACATTTATTAAATGTAGTAAATTAAATGCATCAGCTCAACCAATTAGGCCAGATTCACTGCAAAGCAAATCCATTGATAAATACAGTCCACTGTGCAATGAGAGGGACTTGGACGGTCAAGTTCCCTTGAGACTTAAACAAAAGAGAGAAGAGTTTTCCAGTGAGTTAACTCCTACTTTCCTATCTCAGAGAAGGAATTCAGCAACTTTTTGTTTTGCCCTGGCCTTAAAAATACCTTCATTATTAATTCTGCAGCCAAATCTGAAACACCTATCTGTTTAGCTCTGATTTTCAGTAAATAGTATATGCTACAAATCTGGTGCCACTGGACTAATACAAGACTGCTGGAAACGCAGCAGGTTGCCTCTGTACTTGCTGCTCTCCAAACTGAGGCTAAGGAAGGGACACTGCTTTACTGGCTGAGCCATCCCACCATCCAGCGCCAATTTCTTTGTGGTGAACCAAGATGTTGAATTGCATGAAACAGTTAAAGAGATCTCACGACATCCTTTTCATTACATCCTTTGGCTGCCTGGAGGTTCAGGGCAGTTCACCTGTCCATTGCCAAGTCAGGATCTAGACAACAAACTGCTGGTCTTGCACCTTCTTACAAGTGACGGGGTCCATGCTGGACCACAGGGCTGGTGAATGAGCAGCCAGCCATTCAATACCTTGAGGTGGCCACTGGTAGTCACCGAGCTGCCAGGTGCTCTTCCTGCCTCGCGAGCAGTGATTCAAGGGTTAAAACTGTTCCTGTAACCGAAGCCAAGGTGGTTGAGTGCAGAGCGGTTGTGCTAATTACCCTGTCCCAAGAGCAAAGCACATAGTTTCCCACAGCCAAGTGCCCATAATACAATACTACAAAGACAAGATTACCTACAAGTTGTGGGATTCACATTGCACCCTTATTTTGAAGAAAGGCTTTTATCAGCTGGACTGCTGCTGGAGCTCCAACAGAAGCCAATTTTACAAACTTGAAACTATTGGCATTTAGCAACTACAAGCATCACTTTATAGATTTACTGCAGGGAACCTTAACACTAGGGAGAGTTGCCTCTCTTTTTGTAGTTTTCTTAGCCAGTTTTATCTGCAGCTGCATTAGCAACTTGTCGAAAGTCTGGGGTCCCCCAACATCTCAACAGTTGCTGATTTCTGGAAGACATGAGGTAGGGCAGCATTACACAGGGTACTGGCTTAGGTCCAAGTTGCCAACAGCAACCGGACGCCTGCCGCAGACAAGCTATTGAATCTGTGAATAAAGGGCACTCCTGGCAAGACAAGCAATATTGCTTCTCTGGGAAAGAGCAAGGAAACTCAAGTGCAGGGCAGGACTGGCAGAAGAAACTGTACATGGCCACGCACATCCTCTGCACTACGCAGAGCTCACTCCAGCCTGGTATCAATCTGCTGGAAGGCCACAGGTCAGACCGTGGGAGTCTGACCTAGGTTTTGCCCGAGCACCTCTGGCAAGCAGCAGTGCTGGCTCTCTTGGGAGGTGAGGTTGGCCTCCTACTCCCAGTATGGGGGCTCCCTATGGCAATGGACAGGTTCCCTCCTACGTTAGTAGATACAACCTAAGAAACCCAGAATCACATGTTGTCCAAGGTGCTCTGGTCTCTCATTTTGGTTGTGCAAGCAGTTCCATTTTAATTATTCACAAGAACATTAAATAAAGTATACAGAAATATCTCTGAAAGTAATCTGCATAACACAAGAAAGTCTTAGCCAGCACATTAGCTTTCTAGATTTTGGGCACTGCATTTTTGTAGAGAACAGCGGGGCAAAAATGAGGCCCCTGTGAAGATTACTAAGCCAGGCCGAGCATGTACTTTGTTGCAACTCAAAGCTGAAAAAGTTGAAACTTTGTCAAAGTTGAAACTTTGTTTCAACTCAAAGCTGCCTGTCTCATTTTACAGGAAGATTGTGGACAGAATAGATGACAACAAAGATGGCTATCTCACAACAGAGGAATTGAAAAACTGGATTAAACGCGTGCAGAAACGCTACATCTATGAAAATGTGGCCAAAGTTTGGAAAGATTATGATCTAAACAAGGACAATAAAATCTCCTGGGAAGAGTACAGGAAAGCCACATATGGCTATTATCTAGGTAAGACAACATTTTTACTTTACTTGCCGAAAGACAACTGATGTTATAAAGCACAAAATCATACCTTATAGTCAGCAGGAACTGGGTGTCACATTTAGGACTTTAAGAGTCGTATTAAATATTACAGCTACTCTCAAGTCAAAAGCACTTCTCAGTCACTCACTGCAGCCATTTCCACACGGGTCACCTGTAGACAGAGGGTTTTGTAGAGGGGTTAGTAGATGTACTGATAAAGCTGAACCGAAGCTTCTTATTCTAGCTAGAAATAGGGTATTACTTTTTAACAGTAAAAATGCTACTTTAGTTAAAAAATAACTTAAAGCATGATTAACTAGTATTTGTTCAACTCAGTTTATATTGTAAATGGGAAGACCATTTCTAGCTACCACAGGAACAGTTTCTGAAGACAGCTTCCAATAATGCTAACAGAGACAAGGTCTATATTAAAATGGAGCTTATTAGATCTATGAAAGGATTTTTTTTTGACATGCATACCTGCAACAATATCCTCAGGTGTGCTTTTCAGACTTTGCTCTGTGTAATCTCCAAGGTTTGGAAAAAAGGTACCACGTTGTGATCTTGGGTTAAATGCATGCTTAAAATTCTCATCAGTGATTCCTAGCCTAGTTTGTTTCAAATCTTTTTCTTTCCTAAAATGGTTATTGAAAAATTGTTATAATATGAATATTTTTCATGTTCGAAGTCAGCCTAGTGATCCCATCTTAAAAATTGTATCAAATATATCATTCCTATCATGTCACTGAACACCCAGAAAAATCTTATTGTTTTATGCCGAAAAATATTTGTTGAATTCCCCATAACAGAGGTGGAATAGTTAGGTAATTTCAGTCAGTGTGCCTGTTTCTGCAATCACTCTTTGGTTTGCTTGCTTTTTCAAACTGAAAGTTCGTGCAGATCATACTGATTCCTAAAAAGAATAAACCTGCTATAAATTAAATCTATCTCAGATACAGCCTAAACAGACCTTTCAAAAAGAGATTTATAACACTCTGAAAGGTAATATACCATATTGCAAAATCCATCATCCTGGATTCCAACAGAAAGCTCATTTGGCCACTTATACTAAATTGCCTTAAAAATCAAACCAATTGTTTGACTCCAAATTTAAAACTTCACAGGGAAGGCAAGTTCCATTTTAACAGAGCAGCTATTCTAGCCATAAGCTTTTGCATTTCTAGACCCTACTGAGTATGTCTTAGCAAACTGGAGGAGCTTCATTGTGACAGTGTATTTTGTAAGGAACAACTTCAAGACTGTGTGATTAATCTACAGAGAATCCAGAAGAATTCCAAGATGCAACCGAACAGCACAGTTTTAAGAAAATGCTGCCCAGAGATGAAAGACGATTTAAAACTGCAGATCTGGATGGAGACTTAGCTGCCACTCGTGAAGAATTTACTGCCTTTCTTCACCCGGAGGAATTTGAGCATATGAAAGACATTGTTGTCTCAGTAAGCAGACCAAAACAATGACATGTTTTCTGCTTTTACTTTTCAGATGAGTACTGAAATACTTCTCTGACCTTTCCAAAAAGTTTGGAAAGACAGATGCATGTGCGTGTGTGTGTGTGCACACACCCTGCCATGCCAGTGGCTAACTGGGCAACAGGAAGGGATGACTCTCATGAAATTCACTTGATTTCATGTTTTCAGCACAAGACTAACTTGTTAAAGGCATTTGGGCTGCTCTTAATGGAATCAGCAGCAGTCCTGCCACCCAGTTATACCAAAAGGAAGGGCATACGTATACTAACATTTACATAAGCTTGAAAAAGCAGATACCTGTCCTGAATGAAAACTCAGGCATGCTGTCCAGGTCATCCCTTTGCAGGGAATTTCTTCAGCATGACAGGAGATTTGTCTATTCCTTGTACAATGATTGCACTGGAGTCAGCAGGAGTAAGTTTTTCTGTGTACAAGGGTAAGGCAGGCCTCAAATAGGAAATCATCAGTGAGGAGAGTAGTCGGAGTTCTCACTTCTCTCAACTTCTTCAAATTTTTTTCCAGGAAACCTTAGAAGACATAGACAAAAATGCAGATGGTTTTGTGGATCAAGATGAGTACATTGGTAAGTGTTATGGCTTGTTCCTTGTAAAATCTCCAATTTGCCTATCTTTTCTCCCATCTGGATCACTATTTGCAATCCTAACTTTTCTGTACTCCAATTCAACTATTTTCAACCAACCGAACCACCAAAAAGGTCTAATTTAATTTTAGGCAGATAGCAATGTCAATGGGAAAAGGTCGATACCATTTTCCAGTCTAAGATCTTCTTGTTACTGGCTTACAACCTGGCTAGCTTAAGAGGTCTGGAATGGTATTTTCCGTGGCAGGAAGCTACCTATGGCTGCTTCTGACAGAAAGACCTTGGTAAAATATTGCTGTTTCCGAAAAAAGGATTTAGCATTTCCATGCTTTAAAACAGGACCATAAAATTTTAAAGGCTGAAGATATCCAAAATGGGCCTTTCCCAGTTTCTCTGAATATCTGACGTAGTTTTACAGCTTTTGAAAGCACTGTTCAGAAATGCAGGAAAATCATTGAGTGGACTTAGTCTCTACCTAAGTTCCAACAGAGCCTGCCTATGCCAAGTAGCTGGGAAGCATGTCTGGCAAAACATGAAGAACCATCTTCATGCAGTGCAATAGGTCTCTATCAAAACAAAACACAAAACAACCTTTTCCTACTAGTTAATTTACTAGGCTCAATTAGTAGCTAAAAATGCTTGGTTTTGTGTGGTAAGGCCATGTTTCTTTTGAAAATACAAAAATTTACATTAAAAATGCACTATGTAAGAGTAACAGTTAAGGTTTAAGGTTCTCAAAAAAAAAAAAAAAAGAAAAAAATGTTAAGTGCATGGAAGTTAGCCTTGCACTGCTGCAGTGGTGGAAGGAGAATAGAATGGGAAACCTCAGCATCAGATCGCAGTTCATTTGCTCTAACTTCCATTACACTGGGCAGTTAACAGCTCTTTTGCACTTAGACCTATGAAGACAAAACTGAAACATGACGACAGATAAGCAGTACATAATATATTTTTTCATTTTGAATGATGACACTGATATCAAAAGCTAGCTTCTCCCACTGCACTCATTTTGATGGGTTTTTAATCAAGAAGGTAGCACCAGGAAAGTATTAGAGTAAGCTCATATGCATCTTTTCTTGTTTCTAGTGGTGCTATAAAGATCATTTTACACACAATCAGGAACAATATACACACGTTAATTAATGGCAGGGGGTTCAATTCCTTGAAAATTATATTTAGTCTCAGAATGAGTGCTATTCATTTAGGACTGAAATAACAGAGCAGCATAATTTCCGGAGTAATTTCAGTTCATTCAGTGACATTACCTACATATAATTATAAGGTAGTTGTCAACATTTGTTACCATGTGAATGCTGTTTTTTTCTCATCTTCTATAGATAGGCACATGGAATGTTCCAGTCAGGATCACCCCACATTGGCAAGGGTGATAAAAATCAAAATGACAGGACATGTCAGTTGCTTCAGATAAACAATATAATCTACATATTAAAAAACAACAGAAAAGGGGAAGTGAGTGTGGTGTTTGAAATTTTATCAGTTGAGGAAAAACTGTACTTAAAATATTTTTACTTCCCCTACTCCATCAAACTAGGGTTAAAACACAAGCACAGAGAAATCCAAAATTCTTCTTTGCTATTTTGTAAGGCATTTCCCCACTCAAATTTTATTTGTTACATACATAAAAGTCGTTGCTGCTGCAGTTTCCTACCTACGTCTTTTCAGTAAGCACAGGGCTGATGCACAGAGCAGCTCATCCACGCAACCTCTGTGTCCTGTGGCTCCAATGGCACCGTGGCCGAGCTGTGACAAGCGCACTCGGTGCATTTCTCGTTCGTAGAAGGCACTATTGATATACAACAACTTGTTCAAGTCTCTCCTTGTATTGAACACCTTCTGCTGCAGCACACCACTTCTCGTTTCAATTTCTGTACAAACAACCTGTGTGCCAAGAGTGAAAGTTCAGTCTTCCTCTGAGGAACATTGCATTAATTTCTTGAGTTTTGCAGAATTTGCAAGCTATATATGACTAGTGACCTTTATTTCCTGTCCAGCTGATATGTTCGCAAATGAAGAGGGTGGACCAGAGCCTGACTGGGTGATTACAGAGCGTGAACAGTTTTCTGATTTTCGTGACCTCAACAAAGATGGGAAGATGGACAAAGAGGAGATTCGGCACTGGATTCTCCCACAAGACTATGATCATGCACTAGCTGAAGCCAGGCACTTAGTCTATGAATCAGATGTAGACAAGGTACTTAGTGCTTTCGTATACTTTAAAAAGATGTTAAAGTAAATATTTAATTGGCTTCCTTTGCATAATATCAACTAGCAAGTGATTATTCCTAGTGACTTTTCTTATCAGTACACTTTAAATGGAGTTTTAAAGGCTGTAAGTGCTAGCTAAAGCTTTATTGTATCAATGCAATTTTTAGTTGGTATGGTTACAAAGTACAACTGGTAAAGTGTAATCTGTTACCTACCAGCTGTAGAAGTCCCATTGGATTCCTTAGGTTAGGAAACAAGTTCCTTATCTTCATATACTTCAAAGTTTCAATATAGTAAAAACACTCTCTTCTTTTAAGAGGGGTGATGGATCTTTTTATGTTAATTTAGACTGCAAGAGAAAAAATCAGATACACATTAAATTTGAGGTAGTAAAAAGCCACTATTTATATCATCAAACACACACTTCTCTGTCTTAACGACTGGTCCAGTACATCTGCTTCCTCTAAGATGGGAGATTAATGGTTCAGCAAACCCCAGATGGTGATCTCCAGAATTGTAATACAAGCAAAGCTGGAGCCTGAAAAACTGCAATGACCTTACACAGAGAGACTTAAAATTGCCAGCATAAGTGAGTATCTCTAACAAAAAAAAAAAAAAAAAAAAGAGGACTTAAGTTTTCACAGTCAGAAAGACAAAACAAAACCACTGGCAAAACAGCATACCAGGTCCCTTATACATTCTGATTGTCAGTGAGGTAACTGCAAAGCACTTTTCATTAACAGTTAAACCCAAATGAAGCCAGTGGGACTTCTGACTTTACTGGAGTCCAAATTTCACTCGTGACAGTGACGGTCATTTCTGCATCTGCAGCCTGCTTCTCTGAAGAATTTTCTATTTGCCATGTCTCTTAAGTCCATGCAGATGCTTCTTTTACTTGGCCTTTAAAATGTTCTTAGAGCTATTTTTTTCTCTCCCACCAGGATCAAAAACTAACAAAAGAGGAGGTTCTAGACAACTGGAATATGTTTGTTGGCAGTCAAGCTACTAATTATGGCGAGGACCTCACAAGAAACCACGATGAACTATGATGCAGCATACAAAGCAAAATGCCACAGATCTTCTGCCCTCATTACTGAAGTCACCATGTCCATCTCCTCTTTTGAGGAATGACTTATATCAATATATCTTTAACATACCAGCTTATTACCTCAGAAACTGCTTAGGAATAGCCTTTTACTCTTTCATACTGTTAAACACTATATTATTACTACTATTTTTTTTTTTTTAACTTGGGATGGGACATGTAATGTTCCTTAATAGGTTAGAGCCTAAACTAGGAAGTGCACTTCTAAAATGCAATCCGGTGACCTTTAGTAGTAAAATATTTTCTTACACAGCCATTTTATTATAGTGAAATACAGCTAGGATTAGAAAGAAGCTTCAGGTTTAAACAGATTACTTAGTTCTTTTTCTTTATCATCATATAACAAGAATTATACAGACTTGGTAAGATCTAGAGCCTTTTTCTCCACATTGCCTTTTTCTTACTCGGTTTGGGCTAGAGGTACTAGAGCGGGAGCTGAACCAGCCCTGTTGTTCTCAGCTCCGAGTGCAACATGAGCCCATGACGATGCAGAGACTGCCTGTGCCAGCACCCTTAGTGAACAGCGTAGCACTCCTAGGGACAGCTCCTAGAGACAGAACAACGTACACTTGGTTGTGGGCTCTTGGTTATGGGCTCTTGGTTATGCCGTTTCCGGCAGGGAATTATGCCGCATGGAGCATAATTTCTCATGCTTTTCACACTTTACTCAGGGCTCTACTCTTTACTCATGTAGTGTGATTGGCAGCAGTTCTGTGATGGAGAAGGACTGAGACATATCGCCCCTCTGGGTCCTCTGTCTTCCATGCCACCTAAAGGGACCGATTCACGTGGCTGAAGTTCTAGTTTTGTATGTATATAAATAAGTATTATTGAAGCAACTCTGTGGAGATAGCTTTCTTTCCAAAGGAAAGGGAGAGCTTTTCTTTCTCTCCATGCAGGTGCCTTTCTTTTTAAACTCTATGATGTGAGCTGTTACATATATATTTTTTAATACCTTTTTTTATACAGTACAACAGAGTTTGGTTGCTTTTATGCATACTGGTTTTACAATAAGCACAATAACACCAGTACTGCCTTTTTGATACTATGAAGGGGCAATAACACTAATACAGGCTAACATAGAGAGAAGCTGTGAAAGCAGAACCCAACCTTTAAAGGCAGAAGTTTCCCAAGTGCTGGATCGTTGGCAGCTCCTGTAGGCTCGCTGCTGTCTAGGAACTGCAGCTGGTTCCTAGGCTGCTTCATACAGCATAAACTGCTTCTTTGTGCTTTGCTTCATCCAAAAAAAATCCTTAAACCAAAAAAACCCTAGAAAGAAGTCCAACATATACAGTTGCTATCACTGTTACCCTGTGTTAGTTATCACTAATACTAGTAGATTTGATCCCAAGAGCATAACAGATAGTGGGGAGGAAGCCCAGGAGACACTCCAAGGGCTTTGAGGACTTCCTGCCCCAGTGAACACAGAGCCTTCAGGGAGACTGGGATGGACTTCTGGCATTTAAGAAACAAATTAGAGAAAAGCACCATGAGACAAGACAGAACTGTGGCCTCCATAAGCAGTGTTATTTTTATAAGGTCACAAAGGAACTATGTTTATTTCTTTCAACTGAAGATAATCTAAACTCTAAATCACAGAGTCTGGCAGAGATTACACGTTCTTGCTAGCAAAATTATTAAGCTTTTGGTGTGCACTTATGACATTGCCAGCAATGTCTTCTAAAAGTCCCTACCTCCTCCACTAACACACAGTAGGACAAATGTCATAAGCCATAAGCAAACTGCTTTTGCTCTTCCAATACCCTCAAGGCAAAGTAATGCTTAAATGCGGTGTTATCTGAGAAGCAATAAAATTGTATTTTGGCACATGCAGAACACTCTCTGTTTAGTTTTCTGTTTGGATTTGGAAAGATATACTGTATTCAATAATCTTAATATAATCTTGATTTTTCTTTTTTTTATTCCTTTCATACTAACATTGGACAGTTTTACAGTTTCGGAACAGCATCGCCATGTTCTCTCTGCAGCTCGATCATCTCCTGCTGTTTCAGGAACAATACCTTAAAAGACCCTAGCACAAAGCCAGCTTCCCGCGAGTGAAGCGTGGCTCATGCTGGGTACAACGGCAAGGGTTTTCACTGGAGCCCACGGGAAGGTTGTTTGCTATCTCTCGTTGCAATTCAGCGCGAGTTGGGTGCTGAGACACTAAGCATCGCTGCCTTCAGCTAAACACGACACCTCCAAATCCACCGCGCTCTGTCCCAACAGAAAACTGCATGTTTGCTTTGACAAGCAATCACATTTTCCTCCACATTACTCAATGAGTTTGGAACAGAATTAGTGTCAAATGAGAGAAAAATCATGGTCCCCTGTTAGATCTCGATTCATTAATGTTTGTAACACACAGTGCATTTTCGAGGAGAAAACTACACTTACATGAGTAACATTCCTATTCATGCAAGCAGGAAATGACAATTTAGACCCATGATATTTTACAGCATTTTTTCCAACAATAGTAGACTTTTCTATGCCTAGCTTTGAAAAAGACAAACCGATGATTAAAACGTGACTTAAAATAATGAAATGATGAACCATTGTCAGTGTAATGGGGTCATATTAAGGACATTTTTATAAAGTAAACTACAAAGCCCTTATTTAGGGAACACTGGTATACATGGATGTCATTTCAGTCTAAGGGCTATCCTCCTTTTCCTATAGCCCTTTACAGTGTTCACTTACCAACATTTGGTAACGTGTACGTTTTCTGCACTAAATTCTCCTTTCAAGCTCAATGCACTAAGGAAGAGTAACTCTAGAAGAGACTAGAGCTTCTGGGTTTAAATTTAACACTATTTAAGGAAAGCAAACCTTTGCTAGGGGATATAACTGTTAACATTGTGATTTTTCAAGCCTAAGGTTTCTAATGGGGTTTGACGGTTCCAGGGAGAACATTTTTTTTCTAGGTAACATATTTCAAGTCATATTATGAGCAAATGCTACAAAATTTTAGTGTAATGTGAAATACTGTAATGTCAGATAGCATTATTTATCTGCTTAATATGACTAAAACCATTAATTGCTGGGAGCCATAATTCATCCCAGCAACATGAAAATCCATTTTGTGCCTATCTTGTCAGTTATTTCCAATTTTCCTAATGAATTGTGATGCAGTGAAATTCTGCTGGGGAACATGTTTATATATTTCCGAATGGAGGTTTTCTGTGGTCATTCGTATTACACAGATCCTCCATTAGCTACATGTTTTCATTATGCCCATGCCACAAGTTATCAATGGTGCATTTTTCTTTACTTAGATACCTAGTACAGTCATTACTATTGCATATACAGTTTTAATTATTAGAATTTATGAAAAGAGCTAAGTGGCTAATGTTCATTGTCTTATATTTCCATTTAATGATTCAATCAGGTTAAATCTGTCTCCTCTCCCAATCAAGATATTGTACATCACTCCCAGAGGAAAGGAAAATGCAGCTCATCCTGATCTAATCACACAAGTGTATTCAAGTAGTTGCATAATGCTCTACTATTGGAAATACAGAAGCTGCTCTTGATCCTAGCAAAGTTAACAGCAGAACTCTAAAAGTCGCTACAGAGAAGGAGCAAGGCCCCAGCCATCCACAGACAAGTGCAAAAATAACAGTACAGTGGGACTTGGTTAGAAATAACGTAACTATCAGATTCAGGTTCTCATCTCCTTATTACTACTTAGCAGTAAATTTTAGGAGTTGATCCTAATCCTTACTCCCATAATGACACTAAACCTGCTTCAAGGAAGACTGTGTCCGAGGTTGGGCTGCACCATTTTTCTGTGTGACGGTCGTGTCCTTTCTAGGCAGCAAGTTACCATCAGCAAATGTGACCAGCAAAACCTAAGTAGGCAAGCAAATGGTTACAGCGCGGCTGAAGGGGCCAAGTAAAACACTTCGGATCCAGAATCGTCACAATGCTGGTAAGGCTTTTACTCAGGCACCCGGAAGCGCCCACAAGTAATAAGCAATATCCTCTTTCTACATCTCTAATTCAGTGTGTGCCGTATTACATTTAATACGTGCAAGGAGCTGTTTGAAATTAGTGAAGTTGCTAATTAGAAAGAAAAAGGGATTACTTGACAGCGAGGTCTCACACACAGGTGAGACTGCTATCCTTCAAATGCGCTGGTAGACAGATTATTCCCAATCTGATGAAATTTAAAGCAGCCTCAGAGAACACTGCTACCATCCTTCCCATGGTGTGAAACAAGGTACATGGGGACGCATAGGCACATGGAGCAGAGCACAGTAACTTTCACACCTGCAGTCCCGCTTGCCACAGGAAGGGGTAAAAATCTTCTCAACACATGAAAGTGTCTCCTCTTATGCCAAATACAAACACACAGCTATGAGTGGCAGCACATGTGCTACTAATTCCTGTTGGTAATTAAGGGGTCGCTGGCAGCTCTTACTAGACAGCAGAGCTCTGGAGCTGGGCTGCACATTCTGCACACTCCTCATCTTCCTTGCCCAAACTCGCCACAGACCTTCTATGTAAGAAAAAGCCTGAAAACTAGGGATATACCAGTGGAAGAATTTATTTCATAACCATAAAGTTGAACAGTTCCACTATGATTTATATAGCTAGCCTTTCCAGGTTTAATATTTGCTTAGACATTTCAGGGCTGGCCTCATTTGCAGTGTCTGAAATCACCACATGTCTGAAATTCCAGGCGCAATACAGAACAAGTCATAGCACGATAGTGAATCTGAAGAGTAATTAATGGTGACACATACACTAGAAACGACAATGTTTCATCTTATCAACAAAAATTTAGATACGCATCAAGAAGCTTTCACAAATTAAGTGGGAAATCATTTCTTTATACTGGAACAGACTGACAACCTTCAAAATTAAACCACTGGGGGCTCAAAAACCTAGAGAAAAAATTAATACAGCTTTTGAAGACATACCTTAAAAACCTCAGGATGGCTCCTTTGTGCATGTGCAGCTGGTGTTACAAAACCATGAGTAGATAATCCCACGTTTGCATTTTCAAACAGTACAGGACCGACCAAAAGGCAGCCACCAATACTGATGCTGTATTGACATGCAACACATTCTTGAAGAGGGTTAAGTGAGAAATAAAGCTGCTCAACGGCACACCCAAGGTCAAGGCTGTAGGCCATGGCAACATAACATGTGTGTGACATGAAGCTGAGTAGTGGTCCCCATGTGTCCCACCACTGACGAAGTCAACAACGTGGCAGCAAATCCACAATTCCTAGGAATGAAAGAAAACCACATTCTAGTTGTCAATTAGTAACCACTCAGAGCATGCTATTCTCAGGATCAGTCTATCTTTTGTTCAGATGAAAGTCGGTGATTTTTGTATTTCAGGTAGAAAAAGTAAAAGACCTTTTATCATCAGATCAATTGTCTGATGACACAGACATGCTAGAAGAGCACTGACTAGACTGATGAGTCGACAACCACCGCCTCACCACTCCCAACACACCTTCCTTCCCCTGGCTTTACAGTTAGCTAAACTGCAGCTCTGCTGACACTGCATCTCACTGGACCCTGGGGGCTGGGACACAGAAGGGATGTTAGTTGAGAAGCGCAAAAAAATTCAGAGGGCTAAACTTCCCCAAACCTTCATCTGATAATCAGAAACATATACTAGACATTTTTAAAACATAGGGCGAATTTTGTAAGCAAGTCCAAAGTGCATTCTATGGGTAGCAGAAATCAAGCATAAAAAGAGGGGCTATCTTCTCTTTGTCTATTATAGTTTAACAAACATAAAAACTGCCCCTCTCCATCCCTCCTCTCCATTTAGAAGAGGAAACTCAATTTGCATTAATTCCTTCTCAATTCCACTGCCCAAGTCTTATTATTCTCTTCTTTGTCCTCAAATTCCTGTCTTTCCTAATGGCATGCACATTATAGCTTTTGGGAAATCCTGAAGCTCTGTCACCGATAACTCTGAAATGCTTTGCAAAGCAAAGCAAGAAAGTTTTCATAACCATTATGTCCACTCTCAACTGGCTACAAAAATATATTTGAACAAAGAAATCAAATGGGAGTGAATCTAAATAGCAGGGGTTACATGTGTATTATCAGTTGAACCATCATCTCACTAAGCAAATGTCTCCTGTGTGTTTTCTCAGCGTAGCTGAATGACCATCGCAATTCTAGGATACTCTGAGCTAACGTTAGCCCTCAAGATTTTTATCTGAGACTGCCTGCTCAGCTCTCTTAAAAAAAAAAACCTCCATGTTTCACTGTCTCTTCGATTGCTGCATAGCTGCTGGGAGCAAATCTGGAAACAGCTGTGAAATCATTTAAGAATAAAGGGATCTTTCAAGAGTTTGGCTACCAAACAGCAGCAGTAAGTTTACAGAACAGTAGACACCTGAATAGATACAACCTCTTTTCCCTCTTTTTACATGGAAAGCAACTTTTTCAATGTTTGTTACTCCACAACAAGAAGATTCCACAGACATATTGACATAGGCCCTTTGAGATGAAACACAACACATAAATAAGGCATCAAATACAATTTTCATCTACCCAAAGTTTACTCAGCCATCTATGTGTCACAATCAAAATTTGAGGTAAGGTAGGTTTCTCCTCTAAATCAGACTATACCTTTGCTGCATCACTGCAGTGTATTCAAAGTATTATTGTATTTTTAAAGAAAATGTAACTGTAGCATAAAGATTAGCTTAATAGTGGGATCCTCAATTCCAAAAGAGTCAATGCAGATAAGCAAGTTCCCTCAGACACTGCTTCTGGAAGTATAGTTATGGTTGCATAAAGTCAACTGTGCAAGCATCCTCCCTTCATGTTTCTGCATCCCTTCATAAGACATACAAATGCAAAGGAAATAAAATAGGTAAGACAGGAAATAATGAAATTCTGCATTTAAAGATCTATTTTACTCAGCTAAAAACAAAACATTCTAAAAGATGATAATGCTCTAAATGCTGTTTAACTCATTACCCAAAACTGACCAAAATCTAATTCATTCTTTGTCTTGTTTAGTAGATGCTTAGAAGATCAATACAGTTGTCTCTGTAGATCAGCATGAAATATTAACCAGTCTGAGTGTTCTGAAGCTTTTTACAATGTATTCAGCCTCATTAAACATTAAGCAGCCTTGAAATATAAATATAAAATAAAAAATAACTATCAGCTTCCTATCCTTCAGACATAGAACAAAGGAAGCTCGAATGTGGGAAGCAGGAAGAGAAATATTAAATGAACTGGGAATTCACCGACAAGTTAACTTGGGAAAGCTGTCAGTGTCAACTGGCTCAATCAGATACCCTCCACGATAATGAAATATATTATTGCAATATCAACTTGTGGAACAGAACAGCAGCTGCTAAGGAACAAACAATAGTGTGATGTTTTCAGCATGAGAAATGCACAGAAATACACCTCTGACAACAAATATACCAATCCGAGTTCCAATCTCCGCTTATATCGAGGCTCCTTTCACCCTCACATTTGTATGAGTTCAGCGAGGAGGCCCTGTTCCCTTTTCTCTGCTTTTCACTGCTGTCTGATATGTTAAAAAAAATATCTGGGCAATACAGTAGAAAAGAGTTTCAGGTTCACTCAATGGAAATGTCAGCTTTACAAATCACTGAAAGTAACCGGACATAAACTGTCAAAATAAGTCAGTGAAACAGTGTGGTTATTGTCAGCACATAACTCGAGTCTACGATGCAAGATGTGGCTAAAGGTTACAGACAGTTCTTCTGCGATGCAACCCCTAGCTGGTTTAGCTAGGAACACTTTCATCTTAACACACACAGCACATTTAAAGCTCTCTCCTGCTTCTTGCACTCCTGCTGCCAACGGAGAGCGGGCAGCACCGCCCAGCCACTCTGCTGCCCTCATCCCCAAGCGCGGCCGCCTCGTCTGCAGCCTCCTTGCTGCAGTCTCTTCTAATAGTGCCTAGATAGAAGGATGCAGATATAAGGATATCAGATGCAGCAGTGCTATCACTTATTACAGCCTTCTTCCCTCAGCTTGCGAAGACATCAAGTGGTGCAAATGAGCAGGATGCGTTCCCCTGCAAACATCCTAGATTTTGGATAAAAAAAGAATACCGAAGTCTTCCAGAGCTAGCAATTTTTCTCATTCAGCATCCCAAGAATGCCATCAATCAGCCAATGCAAAAAGCATAAGAAGCTGAGAATGAAATCAAGATGCCAATTCTGAACACCTAGAGGCAGAAAAACATTTTTAAAATGGGTATTTTTAAATTCTTGCAACCTAAGCAAGATATCAGTGCGCTCACATAAAGAATAAATGCATCAGACACATTAAGAAATGATATGCAAACAGCATTTGACATTTAACTATTTTTGCTGCTATCTCAGAATAGAACTGAAAATCCCCTTGTGCATTATACTTTTTGTATTTTTGTTCCCTATGCGCTTCACAGCTAACATGCGCCGTTTGGAACAGCGACACTTAAATGTTTTCTATCTGTCGGGTGTCACATTTTCAGAGGTGCTGGGTGGACAGCGTCACAACACCTCCAATACTTTAAACATAATTTTAAAATTAAATGAAAAATGCATTGAATGGGAAAATACTACACACATTGTGAACAAACCTGGGTGTTTTGCAATTATGCCCATGAGACAATCCATAACCTAACCAAAATATGGGCAAAGGGAATACAAGCAAAGTCTTGGATTTCCTCTACTCTCTGGCACTACAGACTATCCCACCTTGCTGCCAGTAAAACTCAGAACCACCTTAGATAAACAGAGCCTTGCAGTTGGTGAGAAACCCACTCCCCTTCCCTACTAGGCTCCTGTTTGATGCACTGAAGAGCGAGCTCCTTCCTCCGGACTTACCAGGTCACCCTATCTCAGGTTGCCACAGAGGCTTAGGGCAGAAACACTAAGCAAAGACGTGGGATACGCAGGTAGCAAGGAGCACTGCAAAGGGAGAGGAGAATTTAACCTACTCACTTGCTCTCCAACCACATCTGGAAAACTATGCTTGGACAGATGAAATCAGTCCCACTTTTGTGCTCTGCCCCCTTGGAAAATCTGAGAAAGGAATGAAAAACACTAGTGCCAAATGTGCTGTAAATAACTACTCAGGCAAGGTGTAACATTGGCTTTGATCAAGTTCCAGTTTAGCTTTTCTTAGATGTCCATCCAAAGCCAATTTCTAGAATGCATTCTTCGAAGTCTTGCAGACTGTTTTTACGCAAGACTTCTCACGTCTATCAACAGAGCCAAACCTCCTATACAGGCCCTCACTGCTGATATCCCGCTTACAACAATACCCCACTCCTGTGCATTGCAAGTTGGTGCCACATATACTCATCTTGGAAAGTTCCACAAAGCAGGGCCACCAAGACCCCTCTGCTCCCAATCAGCTCCGAGCAGCCTTTGCTTTCCGAGCTCTCCACAGCCCCCAGCGTCTATGGCTCGTGATTCCTTTCTAGATACCTAGAAGCTCTTCCGAAGTTCTCCCAGCCACACCACCTTCCAAAAAAATATAACTTCAGCCAAATAGAATGTTATGGTGTTTGCCTATCAGCAAGACAAAACGGAGAGGAAGCTTTGGAATAGAGCAATGGATGTGTCAGACAGTGGGAGGAGGAATGGCCCACGCTCCACTAGCCCTCTTACAAGGTCTAACCACATTCTCGGAGGCTGAGGGGCTCTGCCTTGCATCTTCTCTGGGTGCTTTCCCTTTTCTTGTGGTACAAATTCTTCTGCAATGTCTTTTGGTTCAGTGCTGATACAGTGCTTAGCACAGTGAAATCATGTCTCCTGACATGGATTCCTGAGAGTTACAGTAATACAGGCAATAATACAATCACAGTTTCAACTTTACTTGCCTTAAATTCATACCTCCCAAGCACCAAACCATGAAGAAATGGTATGCTACAGAGCAAACTATCACAGAGATCAAAATGGCACAGTGCAAGCATGTCGATGCTCACCTAGGGTGAAACGATATGGCTCCAAAAAATTGTGTTTTCTCCCTTCTCAATGTAGCTATGCATATTTATATCCACAGGCACTACTTAAAATAAATTTGACTTTAAAAAATTCTCCAAGATAAAGAACAATACAGTAATATAACATTACACTTTTTTTTTCTGCCATCGAGGATATATGCAAGGGATCTGCACACAATAGCACATGAAACACTGCGATGAAGAAGCAAATTCTTCAGCCATTTGGATTAAAACAAACAAAAATGCTCACATATATACATATTCTGTTTCTGAAGGCCTATAAAGAAATCCAGGACTCTTGTAGCTTTCTCTTGTCTCCAAAAGACTAGAAAACCTATTGAAGATCAAGACAAGGACATATTAAAGGGCAGCAAGAATTCTATCAAAACATGTCAATAGAAACATAGGAAATCTTTTGGAAATGCCTAATAGAAATCTATGTCCCCCTGAAAAGCCTTTGAAACTCCTACTGCAGGTCACTGAAATGAATGACTTTCTGAAGCAGATAATCTTCTCCTAATAAAATGAAACTTTGTTCTTCAAAAGCTAAGTAACTATTTGATATATACGTAATTGGACACAAGTATGAATAGAGCACAGAGCAAATACCAGCAAAGTCACTTGATCACCTATTATCTTAAAATATTTGATACTCGTCAGTATGTTTTTGTTTTCATAAGGCATTGTTGCAAACAGGCTGGAAAAAACTAATTAGAACCAACTATTGTTGAGAAATGCTAATATGGAACAGGAGGCATTTAAAGAACAGTAACTGACTTTAAAATGCACGTTCATTCCAGTAAATCAGTGTCAAAATGACAAGAGAAGCCAGCATGGCTCAAGACAGATATATGGAACAATACAGAAGATAAACAAAAAAGCTCATATTCTGTGGATGGTTTCAAAAGAAGTGAAAGATTGGATTAAGCATTAAAAGAAAAAAGCTAAAGCAAGGAAAACAAAACCAAAAATGAATCATAGAAGTAAAAATCTCGTCATATGAGAATTAAAAAAGATCAGGACAAAAACTGAACCAGACAGTTTTCAGAATGAGAATGAAAGCCATCAAACCAGAAATATTTAAAAAAAACAGTTCTGCATATATTCTAAGACATATCTATAGCCTGAGCAATATAGCTAGTATTCCAGCATGGGAGTTTTAAGGCCTTTCATCTCCTTGCCTGCCTTCCCATGTTCCTGCAGATTAGGCACCTACTAAAGCCAGAGCAGTGAGCAGCCAAGGTGACCATTCTTGCCTATGACAGCAGTTGCTTTGGTACAATTTTGTCTAAATGCAGGTCAACCTCCAAGGAATGCTGACTAAAGTTACCAATAGCACAGTGGGTCTTAGGTACATTTTTCTCAGTCTTCTTGCAATAATTCTAAAAAAAAAAAGTCTGTATATAAACACAGGTTAAAACCTTTAAAATTTTTTTTTCATCTTTGGTATTTTAGTCTAAACTTCATAGCTTTGATTAGTCAAGCCAAGTAAACTTTCTTTTAGAAAGGAATGTACAGCTACTTGTAACTGAGCCCTAAGGAAGCACACAGACTAGTCATCAGATATCCAAGAGAGCAAAAAGAAAGTGAGAACAGAAATTGAGAGAAGTCTTCACTGACACTTAACAAGTTCATATAGTTCGACACAGCTCCCTGAAGACAAGAGAGAGACCATCATAATGCCATTAGCTAAGGGAAAGCCTAGGGAAACCAAAAACATATGTACAGAAAGCTTAAAAATTGTTTTAGGAAACCAAGGGAGGGAAACACTTTAAACAAGCACATCAGTGACTCAATTAAGGGTTTCAAAGATGCCTGTAGGAGAAAATCTCCAAGGATATTAGACAACGGGAGGCAACAGGGACCCAACAGGGACATGTTCAGAAGCATTTCTCAAGTTTAGTATTGGAAGCTAAATGCATGAAAGCACGTAGAACAGCAAATCTATTCCAGAAAAGTGTAGCAAGCAACCAGTATAAGCTTTGATTAATCATATTAAATCCAAAAAGTAGTTGAGACACTGGAATGTAAAGACAAGGAAGCCTTGGTTACTATGGGGTGGGAAGAAGGAGGGGAACAAGAGAAGATGGAAGAACCCGAACGTCTGTTAATGGGAAGATGTAAGTTATCTTAAGGAAAATACAAACAGTTAATCTACTAGTTAACCTTTCAAGAGTCCAAATTGCAGGCAAACAAGGTAGAGAGAAAAAAAAATCCTAACGAAACTAAGTAAAATGGTTAAACAAGAATTACACTCAAGTTACAGCACATATTTCTATATATCCGTTCTCTGGGGTCACAGCTGCAGGGCCTTCATTTAAAACGAAGCCTGCATTCACTACCTCTTCCCTCACAGGGCATGGGAGATTTTACTTTCAGTGTGAGCCTGAGCTCTAGCAGAGTCTCATGCTTTTAGCTTAGAGGAACTCTGCCTGACTTCCCATGCGGCGAGCAAGTGTCAGCGGTCACATAAAGAGACAACGTATGGATCTAGAGGAGGAAGGAAGGAGAACAACCACCCACCTCCACCACAAACAGCATGCCAAAACAAGCCATTTAACGTAGCTTAAAAATGCTGGTGGCACAGCATTGGATTTATCTAGGATCAAGCTCTGAAAGAAGTATTTAAAGGCACTCATTCAAAAAGGTAAATGCAAGCATGGTCTTTTCCTGGAGACTGGCTTCTAAACAAGATGACAACATTGTAAAGTAACTAAAATTCAGAGTGGCTGGACAACACTCTGTTTGCAACCGCAGCCACACAATTAAGACACAAATCCCCATGGGGAGCAGCTCAGCAGCCAGAGGCAGCAAGGCCACGGCCACGCAGCTGCCAGCAGGGGCGGGAGGACAGCGGACACGGTTCCGCGCCGTCCCGGCACGAGGCTGGTCAGCCCATCCTGGCCATGCTCCTTGGCACTGGGGGGTCCCCTGTAAAATAAGTCCCAACAGCTTCTTACGGCCACTCACTGTTATAATCTGTATAATAAGTACTAGTTTAGCAGTTCGTATGGAAAGTTAATCCCCTAATAACATTTCAAATTACTGAACAGGTTTGGATAAATCATAGTCACCATTCAGAAACCTTTGCTGCAATCAGCCACACAAGATATACAGCTTTCTGTAATTCATGTGCACCTTTCAGACTTGGCTAATTACCTCTTAGGAATTAATTTTTTTTTTCTCCCACTAGCCCCTATACTCAAGAGAAGGGGAAAAATGAGAAAAGGAAGAGATAAGCTCTATACGTCTAAGGCAGCTGAAAATTCAGTAAGATAATGTCAATGATTTCGTTACTTCCAGGTGAACATCGGGTTATTCAACCTAGGTGAATTTAATGACTCTGGACAGGTTGTGCAATGAATCTTCCTATAAATCATTTATAATTGCAAACATAAAAATTAAAAATCAGTCTGAAGAGAGAGATAACATAGTATTAACGATGGAGAGGAGTAATCTATAGATAGTAGTGCTGCCATTTTAATCGAGGCCATTTGATGACAAGCCTCTAACCCTCATGGGGACAGCACCAGGATTAAGGGACTAGGGCCTCTAATCTGTTGTCACTTTTAAGGACTCCATGTGATTAACACAAACATGTTTCCAATAACGCTGGCATGAAAGCACCCGAACTCTTCTCTATGACTTTTTGTTACATTCCTCAGACAGCCTCATCTCTTTCAGGGGCAACCTGCCTCTCAGGGCCTCCTCTCCACCGCCAGCTTCCAGCTGGGCAGCAGCCCTGCACCAAGCCAGGAATTAGGAGACACAAAATTGTCATTTTGCATGATGTGCAATGTATTTTGGTTCTGAATTCTTTGGGTAGAGACTATCTTGTGTACCAGCACAGCTATCAGCTCGAAAAGGCTGTGACCTTCTGCTCATAAAGAGCATCAGAGCAGTCTATATCAAGGAGACTTAAGCCCAGTTAAATGTTCTGGTGGCCTGTTCAGATAGAGGAGCACTTCAACACCCATGCGGCACAAACCAGCCACCCCAAGGGCCTGCCTGTGCAGAGGACTGTCACTCTCAGCCATTAAAATCCAACCAGAGGCTTTCGAGGGTGAAGGCACCTCCTTTTTACTCTAGCACCTGCAGTGAAAGAGCTGGAGGGCCTCCCTTCCACCTCTGCAACTTGTGCTGCGCCACCACTCAGCATGAGTTGCAGGGGACAAGCAGTACAAAAAGAGAAGGAGAGCTAGTCTAGACCAGTGACAAGGGCACTCCTCGAGGCAGACCCTCTCCAAGTTCTGGCCCTTGAACACTGGCTATGCACAGAGCACACGCACACACATATATGTGTATATACATTTTGATATAATGAAGGAGGACAGGACAGATCTGAGGGCAATGGTTTCTCCTCATCCTCCTTGGTAAGTAGCACATCAGACTAACAGTGACTATTATCACCAAAGCTGCAAAACCTGCTGCAGCCACATCACGACTCCATAAATAACTTTCATACTCGCTGGGGAAAAAGACCTTTTCTGCAGCATTTTCTCTTGGGTCCTTGGAGCTGTTTAACTGCCCAGGTAACACTAATGTTTTGGGTTATTCCTTAGAATATCAACTGAAAAACAGTTTCACCTTCACACCGACCTGTCCAAAATGGATTTAAGAGTTTTCTCTTTGCTTTAGCCAACGGCTATGCACACTAAAGCAAGAATGCCTAGACATGTCCTCTGACCAGGTTTAAATACATTCAGTCACCTAAAAGCAGAAATTAGTTGGCTTCATGGAGCTTGTCTGATGCAGAAATCCTACTTTTTGGAAAATAAGTGCATTTTAATTTAGTTCTATTTGTAGCTGAATAAGTGCCTTTTTTTTTTTAAAAAAAAGGATTTTTTAACTATCAGCTGTGCCAAAATGAAAAACGGAAAGCTGCAGTACAGGTATCCAGAGATGAATTTCAGTCTAGGAGCCAAATTCACCTACTTTGTCTTGTATCAAATCTAGGGCCAAGACTAACACCAGAGTTCTCCAGGTCATACTTTCTAAGGACTCAACTCTTCTGACATTAGCTGCTTTAATCAGATTTTGGCTCTAAGCGAAACAAGCCTTGCAGGTACCTTCATACCACCAAATGACTAACTGCCACTGTTGTGCCTGTTAATTACTCCTGGCCTCAGCCCTCTGTGCCTAATGAATTACAGGCACAGTACAAGGGATTTTTCTTTCTTTAATTTGGTTTTGAGGTCAACCTTTTCAGAAATCACCACTTGCTCTGCAGAAAGGTAAGGCATAATCAGCCTGGGACTCCTAGGGTGGTTTTGTTTAGGCACTCAAGTGTCTGCAGCTCCCAATGATTTTAACTAGATATGTGAGAGCAACTATAATTAGGGAAAAAAAAAAAAAAAAAAACCACACAGGCACAAGTTGCTTTCAAAATCCATCACACCAGAAATTATTAAACAGATACAGACATGATGCCCAGAGGAAAAAAATGAGTCCTATTTCAACAAAAATCACTACCCTTGTTCAAAGCCATTGTATTTTAACTTCCTCCTAGTTGTCATGGGACAAAGGTATTGAAACCCTTTGCATGGTATCACATTAATACCCTATCAGTCTGCTTTTTTCTCATGTGATAGTGAAGTATAGTCACGTTAGCACATTTCATTGTAAGTTAGTAAAAATGAACATTAATATGACCTGATACTAATCCACCATGACAGAAAATTCCTAATACGATAAAACTTTCATATCATATTAGCAGAAAAAAGTCAGTTCCTGCCTGTTCCAGGTCACTTTCAATGTTGCCTCTAAGCATAAAGTAACAGCAAGCGTTTGTCTGTCTAAAAAAGGTCCCTAATGTGGTTCAATAGCAAATTAAAAATGATATTCAATGTACTCTCTTTTCTTCTGTGTGCAGCTTAGCCCATGTAAGAGAGCTCTCAAATGCATCGGATCCATCAGCCTTCAGACCTAAGCTTTAGCTCTGAGTAACTCAGAGTGACTCCTGTAAAGCACAGCAATTTCTTCCGAAATGGCCTCGCTTCTGTTTACTAAAAAAACAAAGTCTGCGCAAATAAGTATTTGGGTCAGCAAGGCTCCTCCCCATCCGCTTAACCAATCTTTTAAAGGAGATGGTCGCCCTCTTAGCAGCATGTTCCATTGAGTTCCCCAAGGCAGATCCCCAGTAATCCACTAATTACTGCTTCTGCACGGCCACCTCAGAAAAGGTGTGGGCAGACAGGGGCCACGCGAGCCCCCTGGGCTCAGGAAGCGCCCACGGTCACTGCAAACAGCACAGCTCAGGGCTCAACCTACCTGCTGCGGGACAGGGCTGAAGACAAGCTGTGCTCTGGCTCCCTTTAGCCCACAGAATGACCCACAACTCCACAAGTATAATATTTACTTCAGGTTGTTTTTAACTTTAGTTAATATACTTTGGTGTTGAAGAAATTAAAAAATAAAATCCCAAACTTTTAAATCAGCTTACTTCACTGCTGCACCCTGGAGGAAAGAAGGGTATGTGAGAAGGAAGGAAGAACAGCCAGGTTGTAGCAACAAGAGAAAGAGAGCAATTTTCAGCTATGTTATTGCCTGTGAAATATTACAAGTGCAAAATGTAATTACCTTAATGCTATTTTTGATATCATATCAGCAAATTACACTGAGTCCCTACTGTGACACTTACATCAGGGTAAAAATTATCCTGTTGTGAGTGTCGATCCCAAGGGAAAATGAGGCAGCATAAATGGCTGTGATTCTTGAGCAATTAGCTGCTTGGAGGTTGCAGACACTCTTATTTAAAAGATACTTATGGAATGTTTAACCTGTAAACATCTAGAACATTTACCTCCTATTTGTTTTTTTTCAGTAATTAAGCCTCCAGGGGATCATCCTATGTAACAAGTATTTCTTCCTTATTTTGCTACCCATTTCTCTTTTTAATCATGAGAAAATCTCTTTCTCCTATTAAAATACGCACCGTGAAATTTGGAATTGTTTGTAATAACTATGTCTTTCCAGTAGTACTAATACTCTAATGCCACAGGACAACCATGTAATGTGCTAAAGGATTATATAACTTCATGTTGAGCAAGAAGGAATTAAAAATTCCAAACGCCTTTGGGAGATAATTTTTTTCAGTTACCAAAGTTCTTGAAGATGAAATACTGAGTGAAGAATGAAATACGTAGTACTATAGCTCACTGTGCTAAGCATTTAAATAAATAAGGCCAGTGAACTTTCCTCTAGGCACAAGCGGTAACTTTCTGTAGCGCTAAGTCACAAGGTACAGCATTTAGGCTCTCCAAGAGCTGTAAGTCATTCTTTCCCCCAAAACGTCAGTTTCACAGCATGCATGAAACATCAGCTCAGCATCTCCAAACTTCTGATACACCGTGTAATTCTAATATTCCTTTAAACCAGCCTGAATTACAGCTATTACCACCCTACCATCATTGCACCACTGAAGCAAACTGCATACCAAGACGGCCTTGTTTACCAAAGCATATACTTCGCTTTGGTAAAAACGAAAATTACTAAATTGTTGAAAGCTTTATATAACACGCACAAGGCTCACAATATTACTCATATGCATGCTAAGTTACTTAACCATCTTCCCTTTGCCACGATTCCCTTCAATTAATTCCAGCTGCCAGACAGGTAAACGCTTCTGGCCTGCTGATTTCTTATGCTCAGAGAACTGTCTTGCCCAGACCTTAAGTCCAGCCATTGCCACGTTGAGGCTCCTGAACTGCACCAGTGGCATCGCCACAGCGTCCTGTGTCACTTGTGCTGCCCTACATCACCGTCACAAACAGGAAACCTACACAAAGCTTCATTTTTCTCCTGGAAGAACACGGATGCAAGATTTTCCTCCTGCTTTTGAGAGAACAAAGCATTTAAAAATTGTAAAAACAAATGATGAAAAAAAGAGATAATTTCTCTTGCAATCCCCCTGCATTCTTCCTTCCACTTGCCCTACCAGCTCTGAATCACAACTCCAAGTTACAAAGCATAACGCATTCTCCTTAGTACTATGATGACTATGAAAACAGAGGATCTTACCCTTTAAAAACATTTTTTCCAGTAAGCAACTGAACAAAAAGGATCATATGCATTTGTTTATACGAATCCTGGCATCACTGCCCATAAAACGCAAGGTCAAATTCTCTTCCAGTGGTCACTGAAGATAACATAGTCCACCCTCGCGGAGGAAAAGGACAAGTTAAGTGAAAAATTACTCAATCCACCCAGTGTATGCCTGGAAACCTCAATAATCCAAGCGAGTACTTTCAGGTATACAAGGAATTGTGCAAGGCTATGTTTAACATCCACCTGAGAAGTACAACTAACAATAAATGCTTGAGAACTACCTGAAACACCCAAAATGAACTTAATGGTATATTAATAAAAATACTACAATAATAAATAACAGTATATTAATAAAAACTCTGTTAAACTATGAAGAGTATATACAAAACCACAAAAGCTATGCCTCCCTCGCAGTTTAAATTGCTTGAAAACAGCTGGTGGACACACAGCGCATCACAACTTTCCTGCATTACAGACAGAAGTGAGACTTGTGAGACGTGCTGCTCTAGGTCCCAGCGTGCCGACAGGCTCCCAAGCACACAACCAGTGTGATGAGAAACAGGTGCAACTGTGCCCAGCTCACACAGCTTCCTCGCACCCACGTAAGGACAATCTGTGGCGGGAAGATGCACAGTTCTACAAATCGGTTCTCTCAATCAACACAGGATCATTGTGAACAGCTACAAAACAGAAAGCATTGTAAAAAGCAAAGGGTGGAGCAAGGGCATCTCACAGGAACTGTGTGACTCAACCACCAATAGAGATATTACACCAACTGAAGCAAACAAACAATGTGCACAGCAGAAAAATTTATCCTGTACTTAAAGTTTCTCTGTTACTATCAGTGTTTCTGTGGAGCCAATGAGAGTACCTTTGATTTAGTCTGCTTTTCACAAAGGCAACACACTGGGCTGTACTATTCCCTATCTGCTGCTTTTCTACTGTTCCAAGAACGACCCTGTTTCCTTGACTCCACAGACAGGGAGCAACAGCTCCCATCTGGAAGCTTCACTTCAGGCTGTTGCTGCCAATCTAATCCTAAAACAATCCTAGGCTCATTTTGGCTAAAAATAACCGGTGTCATTACTGATGTCATGTGTGTGTAAATAAGAAAAGTGTAAATGCACACTACAGTAAAAATCTTTTTCATACTAATCCTTACTTCTGTATAAAGGCTTATGGGCAGTCTCTACTACTTGCCGCCTTCTACCAGCACTCCACACAGGACCTATTATTTCCTCTGAGTAGTGAGAATAACAGCCCCAAGATGGGAAGCAATTTACTTAAGCAGAGAGCAAGCAGCCAGTTGGAGCCAGAAGCTCAGAACACCTGGATGCTGGTCCTGCGCTTCTTCCACCCGCTGCCGCCGCCGCCGCCTTTGCTGCAATAACCACCCAGCAGTGTCCACATTGATCACTTGCACTATGTCTGTCTGAAGGGACCAGTCAGGCCTCCACCACCCACCTACATACACAGAATAGTCGCCACATCAAGAGTATCTGCACAATAAATCGTATTTTCAATTAAAAAAATAAAGACAAGGAGAAATGGAAATAATCTAACTACAAAATGACAAAAGCAATGGCAGGCACGTCTCATCCTTACCCCCTGTGATACAAGAACTGCACACTGAACTTCCACATTAAAGATGCAATCCCATCCATAAATGTCATGGCATCTGTTTCGTTCATTGCTAACTGAAATGTGTTTTGGACAAGGCTGGTAATTTAAACTCTCTCCCTTTATCAGCTTTTGTACAATGCAAAGTAACTGGAACTTCCTGCTGTGCGCCAACTTCTATGGCCAAAATCACGTTCTTATCAAACGCTATACCAAAGAATATTTTTCTTTATCCTTGTCAGCTAAATTCTTTTGTTTTCAAAAAATAAAAAATATCATTAGAGGAACTGATTTTTTATGGGAGAATACCCTTACACACCTACATCAACTTGTTATAAAGAACATCTTATTCAGATGTATCACCGTTCTTTGTCACAGATCTGCCAGAGCCAAGATCAGGAAAACACTTTGCTTTTGGTCTCCTATGTTATCACTCAGAATTAAATACAAATCCACAGTACACAAGACAGGTAGATATCTGAACATTTTGTATTTGCCAAACACTGTTACCTCCTGGTAGACGAACTAGAGCACCACTGCTCATTCACACCTGGGTAGGAGGAACAGCTGCTCCTCACTGCCCATCTGAGTGTCAGGAAAAGAGGCAGCAGAGAAAAAGTGAAAAGACAGTGGTGAAGCATCACAGTGGTGATAAAGACTGAAATCTCTACAGCATTAGGGAAGTGGGCGCCAGGACTTGCCCATGAAAACCAGGGGAGCGTAGGAACTGGAATACACAATAATCCAGTTACAAGGCTTGGCCTAAAGAAAAGCAAGCATGAGTGATGATTTAAGAAAAATGGTTAGTAAATTCTGCTCATTGTGCCCAAATTTACCCCTAACAAGCTAACTGAAAGCATAGCAAGTAACAGATTAACTTGGGGACACTCCTGCTTCCTGTGCGCAGCAGAACAAAAAATTGTGTCTGGTTAAAAGGCTCTTCTATTTGCCCTGCATCGATAAGCAGAAGAGAGCTGCCCAAAGATGATGTTTTGGGATACACGGGCATTTGTCAGGTTTCATTAGCAACCCACCACATTTCAGTCAAAAGGAAGAGACTTCATTTCATTGTCATTTTCAGATCGAATCCAGAGGAAAAGATGGATAACACTAAGGGAGAACAGGTGGAGCCAAGCTTTCAAACCCGATGAGGGACTTGGCTCCTGGTTTCTGCCTGTCCCGCACCATGCTCCAGCAGGACTGGAGGAAGGTGACAATTATGCCAAACAGCCCAAGTCTTCCTCTTGCGCACGTAGGACCAACTCGTTCTGCAGGGCGGCCCAGCCAGAGGTGACAAATCCTCCCCCGAGCCGGCCAGAGGGCACTGAGCACAGCACTGCCCAGCCACAGCCACTGGCAGCCTTCATTCTGCTCTGGCGTCTTTCTGGGACATCCAAGAGTTGCAGGGAATTCCCCTTGGCAACAGCTGGGGAGAAGCTGCTCTTCTCAGTGCCCTTAGGAACAGTGGCCAAACTGGCTCTGTTTCATAGCTGAAAAAAGAAACAGTGCTTGGAGCAGATGGCAGGCAGCAAGAAGTGGTGTTGGAAACGACCTTTCAAGGCAATTTCATTCCAAATCACAAATCCACTCAGCTTTCAAGCAAGCCCCCAGCTACCTGAAAAATCCTTAGGATTCTAGCAACCAAAATTCCAGTTCCAAAAAAAAAAAAAAAAAAAAAAAAAAAAGGTAACAATTGAAGACAGCACTAATATCGTTCTGGCATGATTAAAAGCAAAGGTCCATCAGTGCCATTGGTAAGTGCTTGGGGACTGCCAGCAGAGACTCAAAAGGAAGAGACAACCTTAACACTAACACATTTCTCCCTCTATATGGACATTAGAAGCAGCAACTGGCCACGATATGAAGCTCACAGCAAAAATAAATAAATAAAAATCACTCAGATCACTCCGAGGAAACACATTTTGCCACAGGACTGCAAGTATCACAGTCTTCTTGCTGGCCATAGTTCACTCTACATGACAACATCTTGTGACAAATTATTTATAGTCACTATACCAACAATAACAGGCTGTCTAACATTCAGACTGTTTTCATATCATGCTAAAATGGCTTATTTTAAGGTTTAAATTTACAGCAAAACCAAAAGGCATTAAAAAAAATCCTTACTCTATTTTGTTCAATAAAGCAGCTCTTGCTGCTGCTATCTGCTAAATATAAACATCATGGTGCCCCCTTGCCTCTTCTGCCAATCACCCCAAAAGTGCAACATCAAAAAGATTATGTTTTCTTCAAGTTGACCTTTAAAATTGGAAGTTTACAATGCCCTGGAAATAACTTAATATCTTCATTTACATAATTTTCTTCTAAATTACAAGTCATGTTTTATCAGAATAGAGTAAGCCAGAGGACACGAGGAAGCTGTGAGCCAGCAGCAGAACATTCAAACGCCAACAGGCTAAGAAGTTCTCACAGACAGGTTATGTGGAAGGGGAAAAAAAGTTAAAAAACAAGACAAAAAATAAAGACAAAACCAAACAGCTCCTATTGATTCGCACAGGCCTTCTCCCTTGGGGATTGCCTCCAACCCATCTTCTGCTCTTGTTGAACATTTTAAAAGAATAACCAAATTAGAGAGAAAATCCAGTTAAGCTCTGAACTGCTAGGATTTTTTTGTAGCAGTCTGTGCTATGCATAGTTCTACAAACTCCTCCCTCGAAATGAGAAAGGTGGTTTCCTTCACTTACTGCATGGAAGAACATTTGATCTGAAAGTTTAAACCACTCCTAGCCTCAGCAGCCTCGCAGAAAATTAACATCAATCCAGCTGAAACGCAAGGATGACCACTGAATTCAAAACCTTCCAGCTAGAGAAAAATCCCTCTCAACCCATGTAAACACTCAGCATCCATCAAGGGTATTATCACTGCTGCTTGACAAACGTGTGAGAAGACAGGAGTCGGGCCCCAGGATATTCCACATCCTGCAAGTGTTTCATGCACAGAACAGGCCAAGAAAGCAGTTTTTAAGTTTAAACAAGTTGCCCAAGACATAGGACACACGCAGGAAAAAAGACTGGGGATTCCTTCCCCATTAGTGGAAAGAGTACGACCTAAAGAACCAACATCACTATTACAGCTTTCACAAGTCACATCCTACAGTGGGCAAGCGCCTGCGACCGTGTCGGGTAGTCAATAAAAACATTATTTCCAAGTATGGATGTACCCAGAAGGCAGCCGGTTTACTGAATAAAAACAAATCAGCTACTCAAGTATCAGCTTCTGAACATCTGAATTATATGTCACACACTTCCTACATCTGCCTGCGACATCCTTAACCTTACTGATTGGATTGTCCCTTTATTGAATTAGACACAGAAACTTAAAGAGGAAGGAAAACATAAAAACAGTACAACATTTATACTTAATACTTTGTTTCTTTATATACAGTAAGATTCTAAATAAGGGTGGGTTTTTTTTTTAATACTTTTCTCCTATTCCCAAATTTGGTAGGCAGACTATGTTGCTGCAAAGTGCATTTCTCATCTGGATGAATTCTCACTGCATGCAAACAAGGCAGTGAATATCTGCTGATATTCACTGATATGAACAAGTTTATATTTGTAACTCTGTTCTGGTGCTATCCAAGAGGTCCATAAAGCAGAATACACTGAGCCTCATACTGAAGATTATATAAATATATATAATTAATTATTATATTAATATATAATATATTTATTAATTATATATATAGTTATAATATATATCTAAAAAATAAGTTTAAAAAATTCACACCGTGTGGTAAGATTGACCCCTAATTATTGGGGGCTTTGCATATAGCTATCCTGCTAATAAAATGTCCATTGTACACATAATCGTTATCTGAAGAGATGTAATAAGTACACCTACACGTCATCCAGAACTGCAAAGCACATTTTAAAGGCCCCTGAGCACTTCCGTGCAAGTTTATCATGTAAAAATGTCGTTTGTCTCTTATGGTGACTGAAGTTTCAAGAGGAAGCAGAACAGCCCAGCTGGACAGAGTTCCTCCGCCGCCGCCGTCACCGCCAAGGTGAGCGGGACTCATCGCACAGCGCTACACAAGGGCATGCGAGGCCAGCCCCGCCTCAGCTTCCCTGCCCAGCAGCAGAATCGACAGAGCCGGCTTGCACAGATGGGGAAACATGAACAACACTGAAAAAGCACCAGGAAATGGTTTACCAGAGAACAGGAGAAAAACGCTGCAGCAGAGACAGCACTTGTCAGCTCCGGCTTCCCAAAGGCAACGTTTACCAGTGTTCCTCTCTGCACAGAGAGGATAGAGTTTATCAGGGCAAACACCTACACAGTCTGTACTGCGGACGTGAGCAATTCCCTCCACTCAGCTATTAACATCAGATGCACGCAATTCATGCGACACGGAGAAATTCCTCACATGCATGTACATACACAGAATACAAAATATTAAATCTGCTTTGGTAAGGTAAACAGAAGAATATGAAGCTCAACTAGACTGATAAATTAATGTGAATTATTACAAGGCTAACTTTTGGGATTTGATAACCATCTTTTTCTATAAATGCTGAATATCTTATACAGTCAAGAAATATTTTGAAAATAGATATTATACTTGACACCAAAAACTTATAATTCATCTTGAATTCACCAGGGGCCTCACCTTTCATGCACTCACATGGCAGCTACAACAGCAGGCTAGAGAATTCCCTGGCTGTCAAGCTAGGCAGCTGCATCGGGTTTCCAGCAGAAGAGGAAACAGAAATCGAGTCTACTCAAAATCCAGTGCTTTACTCCTTCTGCAGAGGAAGGGCAGGCTGTTTGCAAAGACTGTGCTACAAAGTCTTTTTTTTCCCCAAAGAGATTAAGAATCTGTAACGACTACTGCAATTATAATCTACCTAACACTCCACACCTCTAAAGTATTAGAAGAGTGTACACTACTACAAACTTGGAGGGGCAGGTTTTTGTTATCTTTTTGTTTTAAAGAAGAAAGAACAGCTCTATTTAGCTACAAGCTAACCCAGCTACTAATTAAGCCTGCCAAAAGCACTCTGGAGTTTTGTTTTCCAAGTAAGCAGGGAATCGATGTGAATTATATCACACCTGCCTGGCCACTGCATAGCCCTGCTTTCAGAGGTGAAGTAAGAGCTGAGGAAGAAGGGCTTTGAAGGCTGTCTCACACAAGCATTAATATAATGCTCACATCAGCAGCACTGTGGCTTTTTAATTTAAAGCATGTATTCCTTTGAGGATTACCATTATCTCATTTTTTTGCACTCTACCTATTATACAATTCTTTCCCGAGATCTTAACGTGACTGTCATGAAAAGCAGCAATCGCTGCCCCCAGCCACCGGCAGCCCTTTAAAAGGGTCCGGAGGGAAAAGCGGGCGCATCAATTGCCACAGCTCTCAGCGCGGCTCTCTGCGAGGAAGAGCTAAGTGTTATTTTATATATTTTTCCATGCATAATTTCAGCTACTTCCCGGTAAACAGAGAGCCCGGGGCTGGGGCGTTTACACTGCGGGAGCCTCAGCAAGGAGGGAGGGTGGGGGCTTTGCGGGGCCGGCTCCCGGCCCCCGGGGCTGGGGACAAGAGGAGAGCCGGGCCGGGCCCCCTGCATCGCGCAGCGCCGCGGCGCCCCCTGGCGGCGCCCCACACAGCCCCCCGCACTCGCCGGCCGCCCAGCGATATATTTTAATCTAAACGCCATAAACCTATTGAGTGCTTAATTAACTTTAACCGTCTTTAGGGGAATGAAGCCAATTTGAGGGGGTCAAAAGGAGCTGTTTCAATATCAAACACTTTTACATAGTCAATCCATTCAGCCGGCCCACAGCTACTGATTAACACACAAAATTAACATGTTAGTAAAAATTCATATTCAGGTCTCCGGGGAAATTAAGATGCACATGCACAGAGCATGATTAGCACAACCATTGTTTTCCCCCAACAATATAATTTAATGGGTTTTCAGAATTGCAGAAAGAGAGACTTGGTGCTGGTTTGAATTGATTATTTACCACAAAGCTTTGAAATACAGAGGAGACGGAAAACACTCGGAGCCAGGATGCTGGCGCGGAGAGGAGAGGGAGCGCAGCAAGCGCGTCCTGCAGACAGCCCGGCCCCGGAGCACGCGGCCTCCCCCAGCACCTCCCTGGGCCCTCGTCTCCCGGTACCTTTCCTTCCTCCTCCTCCCCGCTCCGTTTCACGCCTTGCTGTTATTTTTCCATGGCGTCATCTGTTTTACTAAGAGAACAAACAGCTCAGAGCTTCTTCCTGTGCTTCAAAACACTGTACGTGCCAGTTACATTTCAGAAATAAGAGGATTAGAAAGAGGTCTGCCAAACGGACCAAAGCGAGCAAGAGTGATTCAAAACCAAATAATACAGCTCAGCTGGGAGGCCAACTGCAAGACACAGCACGGCAGCCTGTCCAGGGATACCAGGCAAAAGGCAAACTCCTTGGCAGCTTCTGCAGCCCGGCCCTCACCCAGGGACCCTGCCCGCACCACACAAATTCCTCTTTCCTGCATGGAGAGGCCCTGGAGCTTGCAATTCTCCAAGTCCGACCCCACAAAGCCCACTACAACCTGTCACAGCCAGCTGTCAGCAGGAGGCTGCGCTGGGTGCCCGCCGAGATAATTTACACAGATAATTTTAATTCAATTGGTATTTCAAATGATGATTTTTGGAACAAGGCTGGACACAGGTTAGGAAACTAACACTTGGTTTAACATTAGCTTTTTTTTTTTCTCTAGTCACTACAGTAAAGCGCATAAAACTGGTAGGTTGGGAACTGTCTTAGACTAAGCCCTCACTCACACACTCAAAAGCCCAAATGAGAGCAGGCACAGCTCAACCACCTTGTAATGGTGACCACAGTTAAAGCCGACATCCTTGCAGAACACAGTATAAAGTAATACCCATTCACAGTACTATTTTAAGAAAAGGAAGTGATGAACTTATTGCAAAGAAAAATGTCAGAAATAAGTTAAGAAATGTAAAAATAGAAGAGCAAAATACATTTAAAGTGTTGATGTTAGAAAAAAGATGTGTGGGAAAGCAGACTACAAAACCAGGAGAGGTAAGAGGAAATTGCAGAACAGCCAAAATTAGAGAAGCAAGAGGTTAACTAAGCAGCAAGAAGTCTTCTGAGAGTTGATCTGTTTAGTTAGATAAGATAAAAAGAGAGAAGAAGGAGTACTACAAGATAAGAGAAAAGAACAAGTATTTCTGTTACCTGGACTCAGCCCAAAACAAATCTTGCCATTTTACAGATGAGGGCACAGTCTGCCAGAAAACCTATTCAAAATACAGGCCTCTCTCTCCAATTCAATAAAACAACCCCTAAATGCAGACATCTATACAAGAAGATAGTTGTTTTCAGAGATTTTGCACTAAAAGCAGACCCAGGCAAGCCTGACAAGATTTCCAAGAGAGCTTTTAAAAGAAATTTCACCTCGGTTAAGGTGAGACAATGTTTTTTAGCAGAGGTCCCCTTGGAAGGCACTTCTCCTGGATTGACTGTGAGCCTGTCAGGGCTGGTGCTGAGAACACAGATTGCTAAGACACCGTCACAGGCAGCAAGAGCCAGCAAGGGCCAGGTCCCAACGCGCTGCAGGACTGAACTCGAGGTACTGCTCACTGAGCGGAACACCAACAAGTGTGAGCACAGAAGGAAGCTGAACAGTGGCTCTGGGCACTTGTTTTTAAATACACACCAAAAAAAGTGGGCACGTACACTGTGTAGAGGGTTAAAGTCTTATAAAACAGTACTACTCTGCAAAGACATGGGAAAAAAAATCTCAAGTTTTCCTACGGGTAAGTCAGAAATACAACGTAAGTCAAGTCTCAAGAAAATCAAGGCAACAGCACATGTTGTAAGAATAGAGCAGTTAGCATTACCTGTAGCAGTAAAAAACACAAGGCTGAAAATTAGTTTTGATGGCTCATGCTCAAAGAAGCTAAATGTTGATAACATCTTTCCACTGTAGAAACAGTGTAAATAAAAAGCGACAGTACAGCCAAGAAGAGTAACAGTACAACTCACCCTCCAGGGGGGTGAAAAAAAAATATTTATATATTAACTTTATCTTCAGCTTTGGATGCTGCAAATCAAAGGGTTCCACAACACTTCAAGGATGGTGATACATAGAAAGATATTAGCAAAGTTAGGACTACTGATCAGGGCAACTCTTTTAAGTAGCAGACCGCACATGCATAGTGCACAGCAGGAGAATTTACCACTGGCCTCTCAAGGTCCGCGGAGGAACCCAAGATGAAATCAGAAGGCAATGCTATATTGTCACAAGAGCCTTAAAAGGTAAAAAGTAACCTTAAAGTAATCCTAAAGGGGCTTGTGCACAAATAACTTCCATGCAGAGACAAGCATTTATGGTTCCTGCTTGAGAAAAAGCAAGCAGGGTACATTTTCTGAAGAATGATTTAGTTTCTAACACAGAATGAGTGACAGAACTTGTCAGTGAAGTCTGAACTTTATGTATCCCAAAATCCATAGAATATTCTTCATTATATATGCCAGTATATAGGAAGTTACGTAGCATTTTTTGCTACATAAGAAATTTGTTTAAAATATATATAAGCTATTTCAGATTACAAGTTGTCTGGCAATTATGCAACTTCAATTTAAAGAAAAGGAAATGGCCTCTCCTCTTTGCAGGGGCTGAGATACACTTAAAATTTGCATTGATAATGCAAACTCAACTTGAAGTACATGAAGACACTTGCCATCTGCAAACTCCACGTTTTCCAGTGAAGCAGCACAGGCACTTACCAGCAAGGGATGACAGGACTTAAACATACATACATGACTGTAAACCTGTGTGAAATGTATTACAGAAGGCTATGTAGCTTTGGCATTTCAAACCCAGTAATCCTCTACTTTGTGTCCATGGTGAAAATGGTACTTGATGCAATGCACTGCCTTTTTTATTGAACTTCTTATATAGTGCAAGTGGTGCTTTGAACTCCATTTAACTAGAGAAGCGCAAAAGCTTTTCTATTACGATCTTTTCTAGTGGAGTAACTGAAGAATTATGGCAAGTTCATGCCACTTCAAGATGTTTAACACAAGTATCATAATTGTCACTTAATGGGTAAAAAAAGCAAAGACAGACTTGTCTCAGTGGTCTTGCCTGTTCTCTGCACATCACACTTATTTTTCTTTCATATTTAGGAAATGTAATTATGTCTAATTCAAATTAGAAGAGAATAATTACGCAAAGCTATCTTTTCTGTACAGTTAATCCTCTGAATATTTTGGTTGCCAAGGCATACAATTTTCCAAAAAGAAAACATTAACTTATGTGGCCCATATGGAATTTAATTATATAATAATCGGATTCCCTGCAATTTATTATGTTAATGAATTAGACTGTGTGTGAAACATTTCACAGCGAAATCTCTGTTTGACTTCATATTTTTAAAAAATCCTTCTAACAAACCACTTTCTGTGGTTGTAAGAGATAACAGGGCTTCGCAGCTTAAGCAACCCATCTTTCAAACAATAGTAATATCAATTTACTGAAGACTTTGAGAACCCTGAACTGCACAACTGGAATACTGCAATCTGTTTACCATGAAACCAAATAACTGGATAATATGGTGTTCTTGATACCATAACTGAGTACTATTTCACTTGGGGAATAATATCTGTATTCTTGATTACACACACAACACTCTTCCACACCTCCAACAGTACTCCAAGTAGGAGTCAGAAAAGGATTATAAGAAAGCCTCTAACATACAGCATATGTAGATCCGTTCTGGAAAAAGGCCACAGAGTGAGACCGATATGCATTTTTGCATAAAAGCACATCGCTATTTGCTTTATAGAAGTTACAGCTACTGTATGAGCAGAGTAAACTTCCTTCCATGATGCCTTCTACAAGACAGGTTCTTCATGAGTGCAGAGTGTCACTCTGAACTTCTTAAAAATGTGAGTTTTCTCAGTTTATTAGATTTGATGTCCTCCCTTGGATTTTCAATAGTGAGAGTCAGGACCTGTAGAAGTACTAGTGCTGTTGTGCCACCAGAAGCCTGTAAACAAGGTTGGAAACAGAAACCACATCAGGACATGCTGGTGCATTCTGCATTTAGTTGGGAACTCATGGCTGTGTCTCCAGAGTCTCAATACAGCCTCTGCATTTGTAAGTGGATGAAGTACTGACAAAATCCTTTTTTTCAGCTACCGATGCTAACCCTCCAGATACATGCATAGGCTGTTACATTCCTACTGAATTAAGTGTGTATACCAAGTAGACTTGCTTGGCTGCTCTTTTAAGTCTGCTGTCGTCACACACTCTGCGAACACTTGACAGGCCAGAGAGAGAACCGAAGGAGTCCTAGAAATATTTCTGATAACCTATTTTTTCAGCCAACAAATTCTTATAATAAGAAAAATAATGAGTGAAGAAAACGAGTCAGATGATATTGCAAGTGAACTAAGCCTAGTGATGATTTGTTCCAACTTTTATGTTCTCAGGTTACATTCACCTCCACGTAAAGGCTGTATTCTTAAAAGGTTACTTCCTTATTTATATATACGTATATCTTACTGTAAAGAAAGAGGGAACTTGTACTTGAATCTTATGGCCCACTGTATTACTCTGAGGCATCAGCCAGCAAGAGGAAGGACTGCCACCTAATGAATGGGCAGGAGCAGGTCCTTGGGCATCTCCCTGGTTCTCTCCTAGGCCACAGGCTCAGGTCAGTTCTCAGAGCAAGCTTTTAAAACATTATTAAAGGCTCCCTGCAGCAAGCCTCTGCAGTGTCTTATCTTGCTTTCAAGCCCTTTACAGAAGAATTAGATAGGAGTAATGCAGTCACAATAAAGCTCATACAAACAGTTCCAGAAAGTCTGTATTACCCACAAATACTTCCTTGCAGAAAGCCCCAGCAAAGTGACCAAACATAGATCCTAAAAAACATACCCAGTTCCCACCATAAGTACCTGTGCACACAACTTGTCTCAACATCACTTCATGATCTAATAAGCAGCCACCCCGCTGGCCTCCTCCTTTCCTCGGCAGCCCCACAGGCACTATCAGCACAGCGCCACGAAGTCAGAGGGTCCACTTGTGAGATGCACTCCTGAACCTCTCCTCCTAGCGCACGCGGACACACGCTCCCCAGCGGCACCAGCCACAGTGCTCAACAAGCCCCAACTGCTCCTTCCTGGGCTGATCTACTCACCAAAGCACACAGAGCCTCAATTGCTGAGCCCACAATATTTAAGTGACTAGTAACGAATACATACTCTTTTCACACATATTGTGCACTTCAACACACCATTGACTGTTTTAAAAACTCATAGATTAAAACCACTGACTAACTGTCTATTTACTGAATTAATGATAATTTAAGTGCCACAATAGTTTTATTTAAATTACAAAAGAATCCTTGCTCAAGACATTAATTGATATGATAGTTGTTTAACTGCTTATCTGCTTTAATTGTTTATCTGCTTATCATGCAGAGATTTGTGCTTTCTTAAAAAATGCAGCAACAAAATGCACAAATGAAGAAAGTTACCCTTAACTATTTGATACCATAAGTTTCACATTTCCACATGTGCCAAGCTAGTTAAAAGTACATTAATGCCACTACGAGACCCTTCAATTCACTGGGCACCAAAGGGTTAACCAAATACTTAATATCCTACCTCAAACAAGAATAATTGTAGTGAGGAGCAAGGTCTTACGGTAAGACTTTTTCAGAATACAACAGTAAAAAAGCCATGCAAATGGAGATGAATGGAGCACAAGCCACTGAGGTAATTAAAAATGTATTTTCCATCTCCGAGTAATTGAATTGTGTACAAGCTGCAAGTTAATGAGGTCATCTACCCTCGAGCAGTGACAGGAAAGCAGGAATAATTATCTTTCAATTTTTTCTTATGTAGCAATTAATTTTAACCATTCGCCTACACCCCACTCCCACTTCCCTCCTCGCAGTCAGTCAAAGTCAGAGCTAAGCCGAATTGACAGGCGATTGATACGGTGGCGGCGCAGCCGCCGAGGCGGGCGAGCTCATCACTGGGCTGCAGCTGGTGAGGGCTAAGCGCGCCCAGGTGAACGTCACCTGAGATTTTGCAGTCTGCCACTCGCAGGACTCGGGACACACAGCAGCGCCTGACAGCACAGCTGGTGCCAGGTGGGCAGGGAGGCGACGCTGCCGACGCGGGAAGGGAACAGAAGGATGGACAAGGATTGATGAATGGACAAGACTGGAAACAAAAGTGCATCTTTATTTCTTTTTTTGGAGTCACGTAGGGGCAGTTAAGTATTGCAGACTGTACTCTGTAGCTGCACAGAGAAAAAAAAATGGTCACATCTTCAGTTTTTAACTGAAAGCACAAACTGCAATTAAACTCAAACCCTTATGCCTCCTGTAACCGTCTGACATGGCCCTCTCGCCTCCTGCCCACTTTAAGGATGGGAACATGTGCTGAATCACAGAGGACGAGCGGGGCACATGGATCAGTCCAGCCCGCTGGCCTTCAGCTTCCTGAGCCCTGCACCAGTGCCCACGATTGTAATGGAGCTGGCTGAATCTATGCAGGTCTTCCTGTGATCTGTATTGCCTCTCAACAGCTAAAGTGAATAATCCTGAAGAGGCAAATCTTGGGGATCTTTGAACAGTATCAACATGGCAAATTCAATCAATGTATGAACCTCAAATGTGCCACTGAAATGTCTAAGCTTGGGGGTAGCAGGCTTATGAGTTTGGTTATTAGCACAACTTCAACCTGCCTACCAGATAAAACTCCTTCACATTTACAAGGCATACTAAAATCCTGTCTGATCTGTACTACTAAAACTTCAGATAAACATTATAAAATTGGTAGAAATTATTCCGTATCAGAGATAAAAAATTCAGACCAAAGCCTTGGACTCCAAGCCACAGTCGCTGCAGGTGCTTTTTCTTTTGCTCTTACTAGCCAGTGCAGGCTTTTCTTCAAGTTAATTGTAATCATCTCAGAAGCTTCCAACAAATATTGCTTCATTTTAGAACAGCAAAGTTTTCAAAGCAAAACTTGGTAGAAGAAGTAACAGAAATTCGTTCCTGGAACTTAGCTTCCTTAGAAATACAAATTATGATGATGCTGTAGGTGAAAGTTAGTGGACAGCACCTGGAAACATTGTAGATAAAAAGGTCATCTCAGTCTCAGCAAATAACTAGCATCAGGAATGAAAATGCAGTCACACAAATGCCAACACACAGAGACTGGAGGGAAAAGAATAGCCACTTTCTTTTGAGGATATAAAGTGTAACACCACATGACAGTGCAGTAATATAGTAATAGCAGTAATCTCTCAGTCTTCTTACCCAGCTTTCTACATACTTGCTAAGAGAGTCATCTACTTCTCCTCCCACTGAGGCTGCATTCCACAACTGATAACTGCCGGCAAAGGGAAACTTACACTGTATTAAAACAAACGAAACAGGAAGTGGAAAAAAGTTTCTTCTGAAATGAAGATCAAATCATTCCTTTTAGCAGTAGATTTCACCTGCTTCTCACATCATAGGCAGGTGTTTAATGCATATCTATAGCATGCAGTCAGAACAGAACCACTTTCGCAAGTGCCAGCAGGAAGAGCTTTTCCTTTGCTATTTGCTTCTATGTCTAGAAACTGAATCGAGAGTTGCAAATGAAAATAACATTGACTCTTATTTAATTAAGCAGAAACTAATTCCTGGGTGATCATGAAAAAGAAAAATTGTACATGTGTATCTCAAACTTTTTTTCAGGACTGAAATAAAATGAAAATTATCCTCTACCACTGCCCCCACCAAGCCCAGTTATTAACTAACTACAGCCACTTGCAAGCCTGGGACAGTTGCTCACACTGGTGACAAGCTCAGATGAAAAGAAATCAGTTACAGTACTAACATTCATCACTCATAATTAACCGCATTTGAAAACGCTACACACATGGACATGGTTGTAATACAATTCATGTCTAAGACAGAATCACTCTCAGTGGTTAGTTAGGTGTTGTCAGTCAATCCTAACCATTCCAAAGCCAGCTTTCTCTTTGTAACAGCTGATTAGACTTGGCAGACTGACAGGGCGTGATAAACTTCATGTAGTTCCCACTCCTCCTCTTTTTACAAAGCTGGGGCATGTTCTTCCCTTCAGGTTTACTTCAGCAAGCCCACATAAAACAAGGAGATCAGTTTCTAAGTCCTCAGGAGGTTGCCCAAGTCTCATCAGAACACAAGGTTCAAACACATCTGCATGAGCTGAGGAAGCTGCTTCAGCACCTCCTGCCTCAAGTGCAAGAGCAGCACAGAGGAAGGAAGGAAGCACTGACTCCAGTTGCAGTGACTGAGCAGCAAAGACAAGGTAGAAAGAAAAGGTTTTCAATTCTGTGGCTGCTTCTCTTCAAAGAGATGTCCTACTGGGTCAATCAAATGGACCATCCTAGGGCTATAGCCTGTTTCCCACAGACTGAAAAGGAGCTGCTACTTAGGAACGGCATGCAAGCTTGAGCACTTGATCCTGTAGGTTTCCCTCATACCCTCCACCCTCCAAAATTGTTGCAAAACGCTCTTTAAGAGTACATCTCTGCTTACCTTTTTGGTACACATTGCCCACAAATTTGTCTACTCTTTTGAAACTGCAGATCTGGTACCTCCATAACATCTTGTGGCAATAGATTCTACACTACCCTGGGTAAAGAAGACTATCTGCTAACTCTTCTTCAGAAAAAAGGGGTACGTGAAGGACATCTGATCTTTGCTGTCACTGTTGGTTCACTCTCTAGCTTCTTTCAGGATCACTATGCCCTCTAATCTAACCTCTGTAATGACCTGCACATCTGGAAGGCACATTCATTCCAGTGAATTCAATCCATGCCATCTAACAGAACTGACAAGTTATTTAAAGAAAAAAAGAATATTTTCTACCAGTATAATACACTGACTTTACAGCAAAAAGTTTTTACACCATCCAAGATGATACTTCTTCCTAACTTTGGGGGATTTTTGATATGCCAGATTAGTCAGAGACTTTCCATGACATGGAAATGACTTGATACAAATTTACAAAAAACTGAATCACGACTCTTTAGCTCCAAAAGCAGAAGCCTTTATCTGAATCATACTGAACCTAACTGCTCTCTAGGTCAATAATGCTTCAGAAAAGGAAACCTCTACCTCACACAACACAAACTTTCACAAAAGTATGTTACTCTGCTACCAAAAGGCTGTAGGTTTATAAACGAGAAATTATCCAGCAATGTAAATAAAAAATGTCAAGTCCCTTTTCCCCCAAATTAAAGCCCCCAAAATTAAATACTATTCTAAATAAAATATAGCCAAAGAAACTATATGAAAAATATAAGCCTCAGTGTACTCAAACAGTACACCAAGAAATGTAGTAGTTTTGATTACATTAATAATCAAAAGTTTATAGCATGCAAATAAATCAAAAAAGCTTTAAATATAATCTTTTCCATAATAATCTGCACAAGAAGGCTGATACAACTTCAACCCATATAAAGTCTGACAGTATAAACACAAGCCACTTTACACACTCACAAGAAACAAAGCAGAACTTCAATGCTTAAGTTTCATTTTAAAAATGGCAATTTGAGAAGTTTTCAGCCATCTTTTTAAGTACAACTAACCTTAGTCAAGTATGAGCACAATACAGGGTTTGTAGCATAAGCTGTAAGCACTATGACATCCCAGTGTTTGCCCATGCGGCATCTTTCTTTTTACTGCTGTGAAAACACTAAATGAAACAACTTGGCAGAACCTACTCAAGCCATTATTTCCTGTTAAGGTAACAGCGGAGATGTAGGTCTCTGTGTTGTGCCAGCCTGTAAAGTAACACAGGCCCCTCCCAAAGGCATGGGCAACCTAAGCTTTAAAATCCAACTTTGAGTTTTAAGATTTTTGAGTGTTCTCCCAAAAGTTCCCCAAACAAAGTGTTTTCTGACTTTCTACTGAAACATTAAAGGAAGCTTTTGAACAGGTTAACAAGATTATTTCTCAAAACTTACAGAAGTCATGTTTCTGGTGATTCATGTTGTGAAACAGCATCATGCCTCAGGTGCAGGAGTGCCTTACCATTCACCGCTTGTTTATCATTCTTAGAGGGAACCTGTGCAGCCATTTCAGCATTCTGGTACCTCCTTCAAGTTCCAAATTAGCTTCATGTAGGGTATTTGACTTCTGACATAACTGAGGCTAACATTTTAACTTGAGCCAGCTGTAAGGTCAAATCCTGCACAAGCCTTCTGCCATGAAGAGTCCCACAGACGAACACAATTACTGGTAAGAGTAATGCATCCCCTATGAATACTTAGGGCGTTGAACACTTTCCCCCCCTATTAAAATGGCTTATTACCAAAACATACACCCTCATGAAAGATTTTAGGCTGCCCCATTAAATACTTACATTTTTCTAAAAAAGCACATCTCCCAAGCTGTCGCTTATCAGTCAACTGTTTAATTACCAAACTGAGTTGCCTTACTCCAGCTTTGCCTCACAGTGATAAATTGCCCAGGTGCACTGCACACACAGTTCCAGGCCCTTTTTTTCTTCTTTTCCTCCATGGGATCCTATATGGCATCCACATTAACTAGATTCTTACAGGAAATTTCACACAAATAAAGTGCATTTTTTGTTAAAAGGGACTAAGTTCATAAAAGGACTCTAGCCATCTTCACCAAATGACTTGTCAAGATGCACTGGCTGCCTACCAAAGGTTCCCAGATCGCAGTCTCAAGATCTCTTCTATTCTCACAGAAACTCTCCCATTTACGAGGTTCATACCAGTCTCCACAACAGCTCTGGGAGATCCACATATGAAAAAAATGACACAGTGTAAAATACCATACTAGCCTCACCTCCAGAATGGGGGATCAATTGTGAGGATCATCCTTGGCAATCCTGACGGTTCTTCACAGCTGTGAAGCTCCTAGATTAAGCACAGGCTTGAATTTTCTGCAAGATCATCTTAAGCCACTATAAATTGGTTACTTACTGGGCTACTCTAGAAAAAAAAAAGTCACTCTCTGATGTCAATACTATTTTATTTTCAAAAAGTATTATTTCAGCATATTTCCACTCAATAGCTGACTTGGTATTAATTTCTTGTTCCCCATTCCAATAGCACTCAAAAATTAGAGAATAGATGGAAGCAAATACAACAAAAATGGAGAATTTTCAATAGATGATCAGGTACCAATTTGTGAAAACAGAATGAAGTTCTGTTTAAGGCAACTGGGAAAATTTTACTTTTTCCAGACACCATGATAAAATTACCATATATTAATTCCAGCTAAGTCTATTTTCCTAAATTGAAAACTCCAGTGTAATGGGATGTCATCAAAACTTTAATATGCCCTTGTTTTCCAAACTATCCTTAGATTTGACCAGAAGTCACAGGTGGCCACTTATAACAGGCTTAACAGTTTCTCAGAGATTTTATAAGAGTTCTGTATTAATATTTCCTGGCACCTGCCCTAAACTGATTTACCTTACTCTTATGTTCATTGTTTCCATCAACAGTATTCTTCCTTTCTTGTCTCTCCAAAACTGGAGTAACAACCCAAGTACTTTACTCACAATTTCTTAGCAATTGCCTGTAAAAGAAAAAGGGATTTTCATACATATTATACTTTTATGTAGGAAATTGAGTACTGAGTGAATTCCCCAAAAGATGACACAAAACTCAGGGAAGAGCTATACAGGGCAGCATGGCCTCCTAGCACATTATATACTTTCATATCCTATTGACATAAGGCTTCTAATAGAGGAATAAAATTGAACTTGAGGCTCAGTAAGATATAGGGTAGGTACGGCCAAGCAAGCCCACCAGGCAGATACCTTAGTAACCTCCTTTACAGAGCAATGTATTGCAGACTACAGAGACCTCACGTAAAATAACCTGAAGCCTGATTTAGAACTACTTCCAACCCCCAGCCAGCATCCACAGAATCAAACTTCAGGAAAAAAGCATTGCCCTGTAGCATATCGTAAAATAAACAGAAGACAGACTGCAGGAAGATCATACTAATGAGACTTCCCTGTTTCTGTTCTGTTTCCTAGGATACTTCTCCATACCTACAGTTCCTTCGTGTTCATGTTTTAAAACAGTCATTTGACATTTACACCTGAATTATTTCTAGCTATAAATATCTCCCCTTTTCATATAGCCATCTAGCTCTAGTATGTTCGTAGCTCGCAATATCCATTTCATTAAGATTTGGGGGATTGTAGCTGACAAGACTATTAATCCATCCTTCCATACAAAACGGAGCCTCTGAAGTATAACAGCTAAAATAAGCAAACCCAGATTTAGGCAGGGCTTTGAAGAACTTCTGCTCTTCTTTCAAAGAGTCCTCTGCCAGTCCTTATGAAGTTAACACTTAAGGACCCCCCAACAAAAGTTTGCTAGCAGACTGAGTCCAGCCACATGAATACAGCTCTCCTCCCACACTCATTAACCAATTCACTTATCCCATTTTATCTTTCCACTCCACTATACCCTAAGAAATATCTTCAGTACCTGTTCAAACTTTGCGAAGGCTACAGTCACCTGCTATGACAGTCAAGTTTGCACTTTCTTCACTTAGAAGACATGCACTGTGAACTCAATGTGAATTTTGTTTGTTTCCAGTAAAACAGAACAAGAAACCAGAATAAATCTTCCCCAACATCCTCCCTTCTCCCTATTTTATATGGCACAGACCAGTCCGCAATAATCAAACCAGAGCCATTTAGTATATAGTCTAGTCTTGCTGTGACTAATAGGATGATTGGTTGTATAGCTTCTTTATGGTTGTTCATTATATCACCCTTACATAAAGTAATTTAATTTCAGTGGGATAATTAGGGTATTTCTAATCTAACTGATAGTCTGAATGAAATGAGATTCTCCGAGGGAGATTTGTGTAGCAGGAGCAGGCTGACCTTCGGCCCCAATTTTCACACAATGTATTAAGCTGACAGCCTCGCTCCCAAGCCCAAGCGCCGCCACCTCCCAACTTGGGCAGATCAACGCCCTGCGGCCAGGCAGCAACACCCAGTGAGGCTCCCCGAGCCCCACGTTCCAGTATTAAAGAAAAAAACTACTGTTTGGCTTGTATCATAGAAAAATAATCCAGGACATCAGTCACTAGTCTGAAAGGTAGCACTCAAATCACTATTATTAATCCGCTGTGCAAAGTATGCAACTAAATTCTTGACCTGACTGTGCCTTACAAGGCAACTTTGAAGAGATAAAATGTTCATTTGATTGACACCAAAAGTTTTCTACGGGTTGGAATGGAAAACAGCCCTTTTCACTATTTTCTGCTAACAAACATGCAAAAGTTGCTATGAATAGTATGGAAACAGCATATTTCAAGCTGAATCAGTGCCATCCTGATGAACGGAAAGTAGTAGGTTGTACTACCAGCTGCTGTGCCCTGCAACTGTTGAACAGTGCAGAATGTGGTACTGGCTAAATAATGGAACAAGCTCTTGTTTCATTATTTAGTTTCGCTGCCACTCATGCACTGGCACCTTTCTTGCTCCAGCATCTCCATATTTTCTAAAAGCTAAGGCATTTCTTTCCTCTACCTGTAGGTTCTTTCCCTGGCTCACATCAAGAATGTTCTCTTTGGTCACTGCACAAGTCTTTTCCTTGCTTGAGTGCGAGCTGGATGCAGCTACAGTCCAGTGTTCCCACAGACATCAGAGGCACCAGAGTTTCATATCTAGAGCTCTACGCAGAAATAATACACAGGGGATCACAAATATATATGGATTAACTTATTAACCTGTTTCTTAATTGTAAGAAGCCATAATTTTAAATTATGTGCACTTTCTTTCTGAAAAAGCAAATCTCAGCATTTATGCTTTAGCAGGAAGGGAAATAAGTAAATAATCTACAATATTTACCTCTGAATAATTAGGCAATAGATTTCATACAGAAGTAATTCTTACCAAGAGGTTACACTGCCACAAACATGTTTAAAAAGTGAGATACTTCACTGTTTTTAAAAACAAAACTCAATACACCACTACATATTATAGCTGAAATTTTCTTTAAATCATAACTGAAAAAAAAGTATAATTAGGACTCAGTGTAGATTTCTATTTTAAATGCATGTTTTGAGAAGGGAAACATGCAATTTAAAAAAGCCCACCTCAATCTTTATTTCACGCAATTTCCCATCTTATTATTATTCAGTAATGGTCATCTGTGGTCCATTCTCTTCACTAAGCCTTGCACTTGCAGTCAGGTTAGGCCACTTGCTTGGGAATTTGTGGTTATCGAGTCACTAACCTGAAAGACAGTAATGGCTCTTTCTCAGAAGGATAGTCTTGTCAGGACCTATTTAGGAGACTCTCTCATTCATGGTTCATTGGCCTGATAAAAGGAAGAAGCCATTATAGTTAAATGGGCCAAAACAGAGCTCTCAAACAAGAAGTAAAGGATCTGTACTAAAGATCAAAGACTGTTCTCTGCTTTTGGTCACACACTACAAAGTTAATTTTAATAAATTTTCAGAAAGAATACAGGATTGACCAAAAGTGATTTTAAAGTAGCGTATATTTTGCAGCATCTTCATCATACCTTTTTTTAAAGCTTTCCAAAATATTTTTCTTGGTCCAAAGAAAACCAAATCCTCACATGACTGTAAGATAATCTTACATTAAGTGAATGTCTAAGCATTTAGAATACAATAAACCTAGTTTAGAATACAATAAATCTAGTTTACATTAAAACATGAATATGAAAGCTTTCACTGCAGCTCCACTGCCACATTCTGCCTCTGTTCTGAACCTGAATTCTCCCAGCAGCAATACTTTACTTCTTAACCCTTTGACAGAAGTAGAAGGCAGGTGTAGCTCTATAGTGACTTGAACATCAATTACGTGATTAGGAAAATAACAACAATACAATCCTGGCCTGCAGCCTTTCTTTATATACAATTAGGAAGACGAGCACTGAGCCTTCTACTGAACTGAACACAGAACCCATGACAGAGCTGTAAGGGGAACCTACAGTGGAAGAAGAGATAAAAACTGAGCTGGTTCAACATCTGGCTGACGAAGTGCACCTTGAAACACAGCCACTCCGCAGCCCCTGCACACAAGTTGAAAGCTGTCCTTACATCAGTCAATCTGCCTTCCTATAAGCTGAGGGTGCTTAGTTTCCAAATGATGTTTCATCCCCTCGTGCAGCTTGTCCCTGAAAAAGGGTTATAAAGCATTTTAAATCAGTAGCAGGATTTTTTTTTTTTTTTTTAAGCTCTTGGGATACGCATGGGTATCAAACTGGAAAATCTCTCCTCCCCTAAAAGATATCTTTATTCTTAGTACAGTTTAACAAAATGACAAATTGCTATGGTATAGAGAGTGTCAGTGGAAGAGAAGACACATCTACATTCACATATTTCAGCAATATTCAAACCATGCCAGTGTTAACAATGATATACTTCAATCACACAAAAAAAGCCTTACTAAAGCTTCATTTTTAAAAGCTACAACTACTATACAGACATGATTATAAAATTGCTTTATTTCCTACCATTATACTACCACTTCCAAGTAAAATATTTCAAATAAAAAAGCATCCAGAATGCTCAAGGAAAAGTCTTGAACTAACATCACTGCCAGAGGTCTGTTTCGAGGGAGCTGGAGGGGGGAAGGAATATGTACAAATTTAGAATCTGGGGCAAAATCACCCTTATTAGAGTTTTATTAGCTAAGTAATCTACCAAGATTTTAGTTTCATTTTATTTAGATGCAGAATTCATGCCTTATCCTTAACAGCGATAAAATATTAAAATTACGTTTCACATGCTCTGTGAAATGACTACAGCATTATGTCTCCAAAGAGAACTGTACATCATAAGATTTTTTTTCAGTAGCAAATCAGATTTTAGTGCAATTTGTTCAATGCTTGAAACACTCAAGAATCCCCAGGAAGAAGTTCTATAAATAAACGTGTTATGCAGAAGTCACTAAATACCTAACAAACTTTGCCACCACACTTCTGCAAGAGTGATGCAACTCCAGTGTAAAGTAATTCACCATCACAGCAATGAAAATATAACATTAGATTCTAAAATTATAAATATACAGTCCACTATAGAAATGTGTGCATCATCTATACCAAGTTATGCTCTCCCCACCCCCAAACAATAATTGTTTGCCTTGTTTCATGCAATTCTATTGTCTCCACTGATTACAGGAATCACATTTCCAGGGTAAACAGGGTGGAAAAAAGTCCCTTTCCCACTGTCCCACTTTCTGTCAGGAAGGTTTGAAGCAAAGTAGGCCTCCCAATAAGTTTTCTAATCCAGATAAGCAGACCTAAGATATCTGACAGCTGTTTCACGCTCTTCATCATCATCTGAAACAATCAGTACGCATTAGAGAGTACTTTTCCCTTTACAAAGGTGATAATTAGATAACAAGCTGAGATTAAAGCAATTACAGTTAGACAGCTGGCAAGGCAGCACAGTCATGTTGAAATATTGTTGATACTTCAGCATCTGGTTCTAATAACAGCACAGGCTAAAAGATTTTACATTAATTACAGCACATAATTTAATATAAACATATTTAATTACAATTGATGAGCGATAAACTGTTCAAGAATGACTTAACCCCTTACACATGTCAAAATGATTGGAACTTCATATATATCCTTCCACTTTAGCAGCAAGCTGCAGTCAATACAAAGGGTTAGAAATTTCCATTTTTAAGAATAGATTCTACCTGCCCAGGTGAATTATTGCTATGTTATTTAAACCTTATTCAGACACATTTTAAAACTGAGGGCATACTACAGAATTCAGGACCAAATCCAGTAAAACATTTAGGTAGAACTGCAGCAATTTTGGGCTTAGCTATCTCAAAAATTCCATCTCCATTGCCACCCAGTCCTGAGGCATCTACAGCTCCCCGGGGGCTGCAAAGTTTTCCCAAGCAATGCTCTCAATGACTTGATCTTATCAAAGCAAGGCAAGGCAGAGTCTAGGCTTCTTCCTATGGCCCTCTGGGATGCAGAGGCAAGGATGTGCTCTGAGGACTGCCAGCATTTTCCCTTTGAAAGGGTCACCAGCTGAAAGGCAAAGCTGTCCTAAGGGGGCAGGAGGGCAGGTTTGAGTCCTTCAAGGGTGCAGGTCCCCACCATTACCTTGGCATCTTCCTCGTACCTGTGCTTCTCGCTGACCCCCCACACCCCTAATGATGGGATTCTGGTACAGTCAGAACTACTCACAACACAGAAGGTCCGGCAAATGGCTCAATACAAATTTTATATCTTCACAATGTCTCTCAATATTTCCAGTAATATTTCTGCAATGTTTTCATTTTATCAGCCATACCAATGCTTTATGTGTGATCAGTTTTTAAGAGATCTTCCGACTTCTGGGCTAAGGTTTTCTCAGGTGAAATAAGAAAAATAACAAAAATAAAGTTGGCTGTGAGCCTGAAGACAGCAAGTGCACGGATTAGGATGAGCTATCCAGCACTGTATCTGTCAAATGCACACTAACGTGGTCTTTCCTGAACAAAACTTAAGAAAGATGCAATTAAGGTGAGCTTTGAAGGCAATATATGCTCTGTACTATAATATGGCTGCATTTCCTAAAAATGTTTCTTTTTCCCACCCTCTCCAGACACAGAAGAGAGAGCCTGCTGTCATACAGGAGAACTGAAGAATACAGGGCCTAAAGCACTGTATAGACAAGTGTCATCCTGCTTGCCACATTGGACATTGTTACAACCCACACAGAACACAATGCCTCAGCCGGCACTGACAGTATCAGTATCTCACAACCTGTGCGGTGGCTTTCGTACAAAAACCTATACTATTCTCGCATACATCCAGTCCTTTCTTTTAACTACCTTTAGATAAAGGCATTGGACTTCTTCAAAGTAATTGACGCTTGTTTCTTTGCTTCAACCTTCTATAGCAATATACAGTATATTCCACTTCCCTGGGCAATCATACAGAAAAAAAACATGACACTAATCTGTGCTGTGAAACAAACAACTCCCATTGCTGGGATGCTCAAAACAACAAGCCCTCTGGAACCATTAGCCTAAAAACTGACAACACTGTACATAATTAATTCAAGATAAATCACAATGAGCTTAATTTTCTATACACCTCTTTCCTTATGTTCTAATCACTTACTTTGAATTTCTGGACAAATGAGTCATATTCCACAGATACATCCAAACAAAATACAGTAAGTGCTACCCACCTGAACTCCTGTAGTTATAGTTACCAACTAATTTTTGTTTACTTTCTTATGCACCTAACTGCTTCTTAACAATTTAAAGATGAAAGTCTCCAGTAGATTTCTCATCATGAAGAATTTTCTTTCTTCTGCTGTATTTCAACCAAAGTAAACCTTATACTTTGTTTCCTGCCTTCGAGGGATTCAGCACCATCAATGACGTCAACTACTCTGTGACGAAATACATGAACTTGTTATTACATCACAGTGCACTGAATAGCCATTCCTTTGTCTTTGTCAAGAAACTAAATCATTATTTCCTTTTCAGTCCTACAAAGAAAAGTTTGAAATAATTTTAGGTTTTTTTAAGCATACATACAGGAGATTACCTTAAACCAAAAAGTCAGGGCTCTGTTCAAAGATAGCAATTTAGGCACGGGCCAATGTAAAGCGATTTAATTTCTTCAAGATGCCTGTTACTAGAACTTAAAAATAAGCAATGACAACAAAAAGCCCAGCAAGTTTCAGAAAGGACTTTTAAATAATATTTCTACAGAAAGATTAAATATTCACCACTCACCTAGCTCAGATGGCATTTGGATGATCAGTTTTGGCTATCCTCAGTTTCTCCTCATGTGAATTCCTGTGCTGCGTTCTATCAGGAAGGTTGAAACTACTCAGTTATTCCACTGGAATTAGAGCTTCTCCAGTTGTCTACCTACTCTGAGCTAAAACCTACCCAAATCAAAGCCAAATGCTCCACGTGACATGCAGGTGAGGTTTGAACAAACTTTCTTGCCTTTACCACCAGCGTCCGCAGCACACTAGGAAAAAGAGCATGTGGTGCTGATACACAGCAAGGACCTTACTTCATCACTCTGTGCAAATGCCTTGGCCATTTCCACAACAACTGATAATTTGTGCATAGTTAGTTTCTGTCAGCAAGACCACAGGAGGAAAGGGTAACTCTTTAGATCAAAGTGACTGATGCGGAACACAGTAATTTCCCTTAAAATTTCTGCTGACCTCAGAAAATGGTAACCTCAGTCTTCTGCATAAAGTATCCTCTAAGAAAGTAGGAGTAAGAGAGAAAGTATACCAAAACTGACACTATTTCTCTTCCAAACATTGTGGTCTATCACTTAGAATTGTGATGACTTTACCCCTAAGCTCACCACTGGTAAAGTAAGGAAGCTGAAATGCAGGGCTATGTTACTGATTGGTATACAGGGCAAGAAGCCTTGTAAACAAGGCACAAAGATATAAAAAGAAGGGCCAAAGATTCCGTCCATATAATTCTCTCCCACATGCAGCCTGTTTCCCTCATGTGCTCATGCCCTTTTGAGCTTCGGGTTACTTTGTGTCCTTCACCTATTGCTGCCCTTCTCCTCCTTGCAAAACAGGAAACTTCAGCACAGCCACTGCACAGGGCACTCCAGCGGCAGGACTGGTGGCCACACGGCATCTGCACTGACTGGTGGGGTCTCCTCAGCACTGAAGTGCTGCTGGGCAGCAGGTCCGCGCCTGCCGCCTTCCCCTCCTGGGAAGCGCAGTGCCCGCTTCGCAGGAGTGCAGGGCCCTCTGCTTGGGAGGCACGTTCACAAACCCACAAGCCAGATCACCAATACAGATCAAAACTGGACCTCTCACCAACCCTCTCACGAACAGGATTTGAGGGCTGCTCACCTGTAGTTGGCAGGTTTCAGGTAGACAACATCTATTTTATATATATACATATATATATATCTATCTCTATAAGGCTTGAAGGTGATTTATAAATGCTTTTGTCTGTGTGCTGATCCACAAATACAGATCCAAATGGCCCCAAATTCTGAAGCTCAAAATCCATTCAATAGGTCTAGCTCTGAACCTTGTGCTCCATTGCAACTCATGCGCGAGTGGTCTCCTCCTCAGATTGCTTTTTTTGCACTGAACACAAGACCAATCAAGTCCATCTACAAAGACAGAACTTGAAATTCATTCTTTAGCATTTAAAATCGATTTGGACTGCAGGGGGGATTTAAAAAGAAGCAATATTTAAAAATTAGCATATTCATCAAAACCATTATAAGGCACTCTGCATCCAGCACCACTTCTTACTGGTTACATATGCACTAATGTCCACCCATGTGGACACATCACAGTATCACAGGCCTAAAGAAAGACAACTCTGCATGAGCCTAAAGGTTAGCAGGCAGTTTTGACAGACGTTCGCCGAAGGCAAGGGGGCTGCTTAATAAGGAGTAGCTAAAGAAAATGCAGTTGGTAGAAGCTGTTCGGACTGCAGCACCACATGCTAGCACAGTTTGATCTTTTTCCTTCCATTAGGAGAAAAACTGCTATGCAGATTTTTCTCAAAAATAGAGTCTGGGAAAGAGATCCGCGGCTCTTCTTTATGCCTTTGCTGAGAAAAAAATATGTTCTGTTTTTTAAAAACAGAGAATTTTATCAAGAACACAGTGGTTTCAGGAAGCTGCAAGCACACATTTGATAAATTTATTCACGAGTTGAAGTACTATGTTTTTAAAATGTTTTCCTTTTTCTTAATTTAATGAAAAAGTATTCATCTTTTTGATAGGTGATAATTAACCATTACTCAGTCACAAAGAGAAAGGCAGATGTACCTGTGCAGCATTTAACTGAGCACTCTGTTAATCACAGTGCAGTGGCTCAAAACATAGAACCAAAGTAGTTGCATTTCTCATGCGAAGTGCTCCTTCTGCCGCCAAAAATGCGGCCTGAACATCCCAACTCCAGATCGGAGACAAACCTTCAGTTCACTTTTATCCAATTCATTCTGATATAATTTCAGAGACAAATAAAAACTGACAGGTCATGAAGACAGATGCAACTCATTTACAGTGATGTTGAACATAGAGGTCTGAAAGTTTCTCTGAAATCTCATTGCACACACAAACTCAAGGACTTGGAGCAGTCCCACAGACATTCCACCCTTCAATTCAATTAGATTTATATGCTGTTAAATATTTTCCTTAGCAATGGATAAAGAGGCAGGTCTTGTGCTCTACAATTAGAATAAAGGTGGTGAGAAATAAAACAGGACGCTATCTATTGATACATTAGTACACACATATATGCACACTGTTACTGCTACATATATATATTTACGCATGTAGCATGACCCACGCAAAGTGATATTTATATGCAATATATATTTATAATACAGAATATATAATTTAGTTTCTATAGCTACACACAATTCCACGTGTGTGAGCATATAAAGCAAGTAAAATTACCTGACAGGCTGGGAAATAAAACGTGCCCAGGAATTTTCATTATCAAATATGAAACTCATGGCTGAACAGCTACTAGAATTCAAAAAGGAGTTTACTCATATTTTGTCAGCTGGGATACTTCATCACTATCGACGTTAATGTAGACCCTTTCAACAGATAAACCACCACGACTCAAAACCTCTAATTTCTCTTCTCCTGTACTATCCAGGCTTCTACAAATCCTTTCTGGCCCAAACCACAGAGCTAGTTATTCCCTGAATTTGGTATTAGTCTTGATGCAGACTTTTAAAAGGCATTAGGATCTCTTCCACAAGAGAACAAACCCAACAGTCTTTACCACCTGTAAGAATGGAAGGGTAGGGTCTTCATCACCAACATCAGCAACTAAGACAGACACACACAGGAAAAACAATTCCTGAAAGCCACCACTGATGTTCTGGTTTCAGCCTAGTACACAGTCTCTGCTGAATGACAATCCTCCATGTCCTGAAAATCCAAGAACAACTAAGTCTAACTACATGCGCCTCTCATTGAAACTAACACCCTAACTCAATGTGGCTCGGCACCAGCAAAATAAATGCCACTACATTAGCTTTGCCACACAGAAAGTCACTATCACAAACACAGCTTACGGCTTGAAGGAGTAAGTGCAGGTCAGACAGCTGAAGCTGGACTAAGCAAAAGCCAAGGAAAACACACTGAAGAAGCCCAGAGCTAGCACATAGTTTGACCACAGATGCACGTACATGGCTGATTCAGTTCACAGCTAAAGAATTACGCTATGGAGTACTCATGCTTTAAGATGCTAACACTCTTCAAAACCATTCCTCATGGATACTATTGCCATCTCCAGTTGGCTAGAAGATAATAAACATAAGGCATCATGAGTAATTAGGGCTGTATCTGCATTGAGCAGAAGCCAAATTCAGTATACAAAGGAGAGGCAGTGAAAGACTTTTATTTAGGACTGAACTGGCTCCTTAAAGAATAGGGTGTCTATATGAAAACCGGATCATCAGCCTCCATTTGCCTATCTCCTTCCCAAGCTGTGCAACATGCCAAAGACAGAAGACTAAGTGACACTTACTAGAAATAGTCGAACATAATCTAGAATTCTTGATATGTTTTTTCTTTTTGTAAGTTAGCTTGGAACTATAAATTCCAAAATCATTAGGTGGAGCCCTCTAAGGCAAAAGAGATTATTTACTTCAATCCACTTGCTACAGAGAAGCAGGGATAAGAGCAGTAAACATAGGATGTGGTCTCTGTACAGGCAGCAGGGAAGGGTGAGGGAGCGTGCGGACAGATGGCCCAGACCCTGGCAAGTCCCACAGGAGCAGAGCCCAGGCTGGCAGCTGCAGAGGAACCAAAAGCAGGGCCATGCTGGAGCTGCCAGGACAGGCAGCCCCGCATCTGGGGGCAAGCAGAACCACTGCACAACTGAGTTACCCTCAGCACTAAACCTAGTGCCTGCCCTGCTACACTCTGACAGACCAAAACTAGAAACTAAGCCTCCAAGAACAAACAACATTAAAAATGCGCTTGAGATTGCTGAGAAATACCACTGCAGACACTCACACCCAGACAGATGCAGATTACTTCGTGAGGTTTAAGCGTGGAAAAGTGGCGCTCTGAAACTAGGAAGAGTATTAAGAGCACAGAATTTCCAAAAATGACCAACATGTATCTGCCCAAGTTCCTGGTCATCTGACTAGTTGTACGCCCTTCCAAAATGTAACGTCTACGCATAATATGAACTGCCCCAGCAGAGCTGGAGCTGCACACACACAGCAGCTTCCTTGCTAGGATGTTCGAAGAGCTGCTGCCTACATTAATCGAGCAAAATCAGCTCTGAGTTAAAGACTGAAATTCTTTATCTTTTGTGAAACATACAATGCCAAAATGGAGTGTTCTATTAATATTAAAGGACACTAACCAGTAAAAGTCAGATGGTTCAAAGTTAAATGGAATGATCTGCTGTCCCTAGGTGCTGATATACATATTCACAGTAACAGTTAAGAACCTATCTGTTCCAACCTCAACAGAGCAGTATTGTTGCTAATTGAACATGGAGAATGGATTTGTTCCATCAGATGTGTTCGTTTCTTCTAAGAACACCCTATGGAATATCAAATGTACTAAATATAGCTGTCAACATTAAAAGCATGCAACTCAAAAGTGCTATTAAAGAGCTAAGTGTACCTCACTTGGCATTATAAAGCCAAAGCCCTATTTAAACACATCATGTTATTAGAGACAATTCACATTAACGCAAAAATCACCCGTCCTAATATGTTTTAGAAGACATGCCTAGGCTACTTCGAAGCTCAAGATTTCCTCAATTTCTCCCACATTTACTGATAATTATATAAATGAATCAATAGTGTTTCAAGTAGGACAAAAAGAGCAAGTTAACTATAGCAAATCAATACATTAGCTTTCCATCCTAAACCAATTGCTTCCAGGCAAAGCTTCGAAATAAGGTACAACTCACTGAAATGGTACCACTGTCCACATGTCAGAAGCAGAACCACTGCCTCTTGCTTTCAGTATAATTCCACCCAGAGTAACAGCATCCCACAGGTATCATTTCGGAGCAGAAATTAACCAGAATAACTGATATTTTGGTCTGTATCAGACACTTCTCAGAGATACTGCTGGAAGCTCTACTCATGTAGAGCACTGGATCATTTAACATGATCCCCATCAGGTACTTCTCAGATAGTCTGTCTGCTCTTAAATATGAAAGATTCTTTTCAAGGAGATGGATTTTAAGTAAAACTAAACAGGTTGTGCATTGCCCTTTAACCTTTTCACACTTCTAGGCTGTACAAGTTTATAGAATTTTAACAGTTTTATTTCTGCCTTAGATGTTCACTATACTTTTTTCTAAAAGCACCTCAAAAGTTAAATCCCAGATGTGTTTCTAGCAAATTAAAAGGAAAAAAAAAAAAAAAAGACTTCCATGGACAACACCCAGTCCTCTCTTAAGTAGGACTGCTACCTCAATTGGTTAGTAAAATTAGCCCTTACATAAGACAGAAATACTGTGGTAAATGCTCTGTGAATTCACATGCAGGCCAGGCTGCACAATCCTGAGGTTTTTCAGTTGCAGCATATGAGTCGTTCACCAGTTACACATTGATAAACAAGATTTTTTTCAGAAGGGAAAAAAGATAAAGAAATGTCTGCTTTCTGTGGTAAACTAGGTCAGTTTCAAATACTAAAAGAACAACAGTACACACTGTAACGTCTCTACTCAAATCCAGAATACTCCTTGGCAGAGCACTAATGAAAAAACAACCAATTCTGACACTTTCCCATAGTAACTGAAACATTCATATTATAAATGTCAGCATGGCCTAAAATGGAAAACAGAGCCATAGCAAAAAACAAATGACTGCAAAACTGATTTTTCCCCCCCTCTCTGGGTAAACCTAACATTCATTTCTGGAGTTAAACACCAATATTGTTCTTCCAACCAAAGCTGATCCTAGGAAAGAAAAAAAGAAAAAGGCAGAAAAAAGAACAAAGGCAGCAAAAGCACAATCACGTAGGAGACACTTCTCCCTTGCTTACTTTGTAAATCGCACATTATGGGAGCCAAATCCCACAGGCCTTGTTTTTGTCAAGATTCCCACTGCCTTCAGGAGCCATTTTGCTAGTTTTCCCTCAGCCAGGAAAGCCCAACACAGTCTTTCCTCAGCACATGACAGAACTTGCATCATCCCTGTTTTTGTTCTCCATCACGGAGAGGTGACTTCCGTGCAGTTGCAGTTTTCCCACCGCAAGCAGCCTGTGAGGAATAGCGAAGCTCTGATTAGACATTACAAAACCTTCTCGGAAGGCTTTCTGAACTGCGGCCAGCGGGATTCCCTGCAGCATTAGGGCCAGTCCTGCTCCCACCACAGTCTGCGGGAGCGCTGCCAAGGATATAAGCGGCATTATGACTGGTCTCCAATAGCAGATATTACCCATCACACTCAAGACTTGATTAAAGACCTCCCCATCTGCAAATATATAATAAAAAATGGCTTAATTGCATAATTAATTACAAGGGCTTTTAATCCACTATAGACAATACTAGAGGTTTTGGGTAGCTGACATGCACAAAACAATTCATTAGACCAATACACAGTTGACATCAATTTACACAACAGCACAGAGAGATTCAAAAAGTACATATTGTTACGAACCAGGGAAGACAACAGGAAGCAATGAAGTGAAATCAAAAGAGTACCACCAAAACCTAGACCTACAGGCAGAAGTAATTTCACATTGCGTTCACAAGCTTCCAACAAAGGTTCTCTCAAAAATATATGCATAATGGACAGTTATTTTGAATACTAAATGCAATGCTGCTCCTATGCTTTCCCTTTTGCAAGGCACCAGGCTGAGATGTAGCAGCGTACACAAGTAGGGTGTAAAGTCAATGGGATTACATTTTCCTAATTATTTTCTGCTTGAGGTTTACATCACATACACAAAATGAGATCAGCCGGGACTTGCCTCTCTAACAAATCACTCAGACTTAAACATTGCTCAGATAAACAAAAGGGGGGGCACGGCTGAGAAAAGGCAGAGAAGTGCTTCTTCCATCACAGTTGCAAGGAACAAAAACCTGGAGGGGGAAAAAAGCTGTTGGACCGCCACCAAATCTCCCCCCACTAGAGACAGGAGCCCATCTGCTGAGCTCTGCAACTTAGCTTTAACTACCATTCAACTCGCGTCTCTGCAGAGATCAATCTACAGAGCTGGCAGATGGACCCCTGCCTCCCTGAGTCACTGTGTTATTTGTTTAATAAATTTAATTAATATCCATACTGCATTGGATCGCTCCCAGAAAAGGGGCTGCAGCTCTCTTTCCCCGATAGCAACACGATGAGTGATTTTCCAGAAAAGACCAGATAACAGTGCCCCCAGGCCACTGAAAAATTAAAAGTGCCATGTGCTTACATTGCTTTGCATGTATTAATTTTTGCAGTGCACTAATCTGTTCTTGAAGACTACTTTAACTTTACGGAAGTATGTGATTTTCAAAGAGTCATAATTCGTTTTGGTTTATATCAGTTACAGAATTAGTTGGAAAGAAAAAAGCATCAAATCTAATTGGACTTCCAAAAATTTTATCTATTTACAAGAAAGAAATAAATTGTTAATGAGGGTGTCTCCTCAGGCAATATATATTGTCACAGCTTCTGCCAACAAGTTACTGGCACTAGGGTCATGTTGGACATGTTTTGCTTTAATGCTTAACAACATACTTATTTTAAGCAAAAAAGACAGATTCAGCCCACATAAAACCAATTTAAAAATCATAAATGATGAAAGAAAATTAAATTACTAGCAATTCTTTTACAGTGAAATGCATAATAAAACAGTACATGCTATGATACTTCAATAGCAAGAGGAAAAATATACACACCAATGTTGTGGTAGGGCACAAAAAGTTATTTATCTTGAACGTTAGCATTTTGAATTTGCTTTATTGAAAAGGTTTCATTTTATTAAAAAAAATTGAAACTGAGACTTAAATAGGAAAATATACCTATTTACCTACTTAATATACTTCTTTTCTCTCAGAGCTGCGCTGTGCGAATTCGTTTCCCTTTGGGTGCCATTTCCTTATTAACTCACCTTGCGGCTGGAGCATCCCCCGCGCCGCTCAGCTCAGCTCCCCTCCAGCAGCAGGGCCTCTTGCCAACCCAACAGCATCACCAACTTCCATCTGCAGCCTCCAGCGCTTCCTAGCCAGAGGAAGAGCAGCAGCAAGGACTGCAGACCTAACTATAATCCTCTGCTCCTGGGAACAGGTCTCTAGCCCATATCACTTTTAATCAACTAGTCCATCCCTATCGGCTACCAAACCTTCCCGTGCTATTTCTATAGCAAATGCCCAACCCTACCTGCAGGAAACAAAGGTGCAAAATACCAGCGGCCACAGATCTCGGCAAAGACAGCAGGAACACAAGGCAGGGAATAAAGGCTAGCTGTAGTTCTGCAGCTCCCTTCCAGTGAGAAAGTTCATTTCCCTTGTTGACAGAATGCAGGAGGACCTTCCTTGTGCTACAAGTGGTCCTATCAGCAGGGGAACTGGTGAAGAGACACACTCAGCATGGATGAGGCTCCCTCATGTCCTGGCAGCGCTAGGGAAGGGGAGACAGCTCCAGCTCCATGACACAGTTCAGCCCAGAGCCTGGGAATATCCCCAGCCACAGAAACCATAGGCACAACAAGAACAGGAGATGCCAGAGAGATGGAGCTGCTCACATAGGACTTCAAGGCTTTCTTTTCCTTCCTGATTTCAAGATCTCTGCACAGAGAGCTCACTGAAGGAGTGCTTCAGTGAAGGGTGTAATGCAAAAGGAACAAACTTTTACAGCGCAAAACAGGTTGACACATACGTCACATATCAGGAACATTTGAGAATGTTCTCAAAGAAATGTGAAACATTTTCCCTTGATATATCTAAACAATTATTCTAAGTTCTGTATATGTGCATTTTGAATAAACGAAATATTCTGCAAAGTAAGTTCAGAAAAGTCTAGCAACAAAAAACAACTTGCTAAAAAATATTTACCTAGCAGTTATTACTCATTAATCTTAGCATGGTTTTCATATAGATATTGTTAGCCCTGCCCTTCAAGCAGCAAAGCTGAGATACAAACAGGGAGTAACTTGCAACAGTCAGTGGCAGAGCTATTGCTCGCTCATTCATTCACATCCTGTAACATTTGCCTTGCCCAGCCTCTAGAAAGAGCTTAACACTCAAGTGCTGTCCTGACTATAAGATACTCAAAAATAATGCAGGTGTTCTAACAGAAATAACATTTCAGAGCTGTGGAAAGCAGAAGTATTGTGGAAGCAGTTGCCAATAGAATATCTTTCATTCATTTCTAGAGCTTCAAAACCAGGAGCATGACTCTGCTGTTCTTAAATACGGCAGGTTTAATAACCTGAGAAATGAAAACCCTCCCTACAGCCGCAGAAGGGCCGCAGCAACATCTCGCCAATGTTTTCATCAAGCCACTACAAGCGCAGCTCGGCCGTGGGCAGAGCTCAGCCCTCGTGCAGGAGGCTCCGTGGGCCTCTCTGCGGACAGATACAAGGGAGCGCGCGGTGCATTCACCGTTTCCCAGGGACTGCCAATGCCTCCCAACTTGCCACCTGACTCGCAAGGGAAGTTTCCAGCGCTGCCTTCCACTGCCATGGCAACCTTGTTTCCCCAGGAGGAGCCACTTCTGTTTGCCAAAGATACGTCATTCATTGCCTCATCAAACCGAACTGCCTCAATATCATTAATTTTTTTTAAGGCTCCAAATATTAGCCCTTTCAATAGCAATGTGGAAAGAAAAAGTTTTCAGCAAAAGCAAATGAGTAATACTTAAGTTTTCCTCGATTTCTTTTCTCCAAAATCACTTCAAATTGAACTGAGAATATTGCTTCCAAAATGATCAGAAATGTCCCATTCTTTCAATATCTTGCAATCTTGAGGTCTTTTACAATTTCTTTTGTCAACAGATGATTTCAAATTAACTGTAGTCCAATTCATGTGTCAGTCAAATGATATTTCGAAAAGATGATGAATTTCAATCAAGTAATGAAATACAATCTCTGTTCAGCAGTTTGTTATATTACTGTGTATACTTAAAAACAAAAAAGCCAAATGGCATAACTAATATGAAAGATTCTAAAAGATAAATTGCAAAAGCTTCAGGTGTCATACTGTATTTAAATAAGGGCAGGCAAACATCTGTGAGTAAGATTGGGAAAAGGAAGCAAGAGAAAAGGTAGCACGTTAACACAGAACTCAGCATGCTGTGCCTTGCCTTGATTCTCGTTTGGAGCAGATGGCCTGGAAAGTTTATTAGAGCCATCTCACATTGTTGCACTAGTTGTTAGTTTAAATAGGACCCTGTCATTAACACCTTTGAGTCTACCTAATCTTAGTTTTCATTTTGAACAATATCAAAACCAGAAGGGATTTCCACAGACTCAGATAATCTAAAGTCAATCTCCTATTCAAACAAAACAAGTAACTAAAGTATCCATTGTGGAAAGGGAGCTCTGCCTGTCCTATCAGACAGCTAGTAATCAGCTAGAAATTCATGAGTATTTCAACTATCTAGTGGGATTTTCAGAGATCACAAGTCAGGGAAAAATAGACAAAGTTCCCATGTGTGGAATCCCAGATGCCAGCTGCTTAGTTCCACCAAATCCTAATGAAAAACAGCTAAAATTGAAGGTTGCAAAAGACTGAAGAAAAACCTTTAAATGAGGGCAGGCTCAAGCTAAGAAAGCATCTGCATCTGATTTGCAACTCATCCCTTTGAGATCAGCTAAGCAGCAGCGGACACTTAGACATTCAGAGGGTAGTACAGCAGTAAGGGGCACCTTAGCCATATGAGAACTACAAGGAAGGAAGTCAGCATGAGCAGCATCATTTTTTCCCAGATCAGTCCATTTCTTGCTGAACTCTCGGGTTCACTCCAGTTTAGAGTTACTAACGCACAGAGGAAAGAAAAGGTGTGAAAAGAGGAGGAAAGTCCATCCCATGTTCCAAAAGCTCCACACAGAGGCTGTAATTAGAAGTGGTTAACTTGGAGCTTCTGCAGACAGTCAGCGAGAGCTTACTTCTGAACAAACAACAAGGAAACCTCTTACTGAGGTCTACTGAGTGGGCATTACACCACCTGAGAGATGAATCATCATTTACAGAACTCAAGGGAGCTTAATAAGGATGAGCTCATTCTAATAATGCAGTCTGACAGACTGACATTCCCTATTACCGACTTCTGAGGTCAGTAAATGAATTTTTACATAACTTTTCTCTTCTCCTTAGCCCACTAACATACTGAATTCTAAACTTTTATCACAAGTTGACATCTACTAGCACTTGATCGTACTAATCGCACTAAGCATTCAATAACCATAGAAGAAACTTTGGGTAAGAGATGCTGTGAAAATAAACAAACAACCAGAATACCTGAGGGCACTGGAGTTTGCACCTCATGTGAACAGAAGGCAGTTACCGTAAAACTGCTGCTGCCCAGGTTCAGGCATCGGCCTTCTAAAGTCTGCCGAATAGGTCACACTTAATCTGAAGCACATAGCTAACATTAATGGTAGGTAAATAAAGTTCTTCTGCTCAAGTAGCTAATGCCACGGTACATGGCATGAGTTAATGCATACTATCCAGAAAATTCAATGCCAATGTACAAGAAATTCAGGCTGCAGCATTTCAGACTCCTATCACTTCTGCATAATTCTTGATGTCAGGAGATTCTAAGAATTCAAAGAGCAGAACATCACGAACTCATTGATACAAATGCTGTTAAATAATAAATTCAGTATTTCTGTGTAAGTAGAATCCCCACAAGCATCAATTTATTACAGCCAAAGTTTGTACGTCAAGATTGCCTTATTTACAAATCTTTTAAGGAGTCTTCCTTTATGTGTTCTGTTTGAGACTAGTGCTTGAACAGAATAAACACAGTAGAAGCGGCCAGTGAGTTTCTAAGTTGCCTCTCAGATGCTCATTACAGACTACAAATCAACGTGCCTCAATTCAGGCATCTCCTGTAATGAGATGTTCAGCTCTCCATTCAGGCAAACTCCATTCTCCCTACGGATTCCTTATTAAAAGGAAAAGCTATTTTTAGCCCCATGAGAGCCAAGACTGAATGCACATTGGTCCATATTTATGATTCAGAATCTCTTCAGAAGGGACTGATACTTTAGTATTTTGTGCAGACCTACAAAACACCAACCAGCGATAAACCATGATCACTATACAAATTGATATAAATGTCTTCTACAGAAGAAAGATCCATTACCAAGCACTTCAATAAAATCACTACCTATCTAGCTTGACTTTCTTTTCTTTTGGAAGGTTATTTTACGATGCTGCAGAGGCTGGAGGTCAGAAGGACTCTGCAAGCTTTCCTAGGGGATTTCTGACCAACAAGCATCCTGAAACTCCAGTGTGCCAACAATTTTTTAAATGAACTTAACATAGAATAATCCTTTCTGCAGCATAATAAACAATATCAACCTTTTATTACTTACAAATCACAGAGCATAAGGTAAACTGTTTCACACTACTCAAAATTATTCTCATGACAAATAACCTAAGTTTTTCAGGTCAAAAACTAATCTTCACAAAAGGCCCTGTCTGATCCACACTACTTTACTCAGACTTACAGTGGAAAAAAATATTATTCTCTGCAATGTAAGTCTTCCCACTTAAAGTATTTTAATGCCATCACATATTTTACTTAGAAAGAACAAAGTAGGCAAGTATTTCCTAGCTATCAGATGAAAGCTAAACAATAGATACCATAGAGCCACTAATCTCAAGAAAGCATCACCTGGGATAGGTGAGCAAAGAGCACCTAAATGCTTTCCCTAATAAGCAGTCATCTCTGCTCTAGCTCTAACCAGTTTAATTCTAGAGACAAAACATGGTTTTACACAATGCCAAGCCCAAAGTCAAACAGATGCTGTGAGTACTTGATAACAGTGGTATCAAACAAAATCTCTCTAAATGTAGATTACAACAAAAGCAACCAAAACCATCTATCCACAAACCTTCCTAAATTCAACCTGGCTTTGCATGATCTGGTGCTTTGCAAAGAGCTAAGCACTTTTTGTTTGTGAAGTGCCACAAACCAAAACGTTCTTATGCTTCTGCTAAAAAACGGGGTTTGTTTTTCTACCTTCCCTGTAAACCTGGGCAGTTTCTTAATTTCACCTGCTGGATTTCTCTACTTGATTTCATTCAGCCCTCTTCAAATCTGCATCTTCCATGGCATGCCGAGACATTCATCACATTAACATAAGACCAGAAAAATTACCATAATACACAGCTCGAATAGGCAAAAAACTATCACAGAAATCCCAAGGCACCTAGAAAAATACTATACGGACACACCTCTATTTCTCCTTCACAGGAGTGGCCATTCTTGACATCAAATATCACTAAAGTTTGCAGTGCTTTTCTCTCCACAATTATGTTTCTCCTAGACTTACAGAGATAATTTAATAACCAAACTTCATTTTAAGAGCAGGCCGAGCAATCTTCACTGCATTCTTACTTTCCTGAAAGTCTGAAAGGCACAATTTCTCCAGTCTCCATAGAAAACACAGTGTTTCTGTATCAAAGCTTCTCTAGTAGTCTTACATATATTATTTATGTTTCTAAGCATTAAAAAAATTTCTAACTCTGAGACAATTGTTTCCTGGATAATCCTTCCTATTCTAAATCCTTGCTCTTCTGCTTTTATAGATTTCCAAGTACGACATGCTGTATGACATGCTCTAGAGTCCATGTCAGCTGCTTATCGCTAGAATTCAAGATATTCATTACAGCTATGAATTAACCTAGCTGATTTTTTAAAAAAAAAAAAAAAAAAAAAAAAAAAAAAGTAGTTCACTATCACTTCAACACATTCTGGAAACAACTTTAGAGACTCACCCTTACTTAATAACTGGGGATTGAAAATTCTCCTGGTACTCTGGACACATCCTCTTGGCTGTCAGAAGAGAAACTCTCCAAACACTGCCCAAGTTGCTCTCTTCACAAGGTTTTTAGCAAAAAAAAAATACATTTACTCTTCCATGGACAATTTGGGAACCAACTTGTCTGCTTTTGTCGCTTGTCTACTGATAAATTACCACTTCTGTCTGAATAGCAACGACTGTTGGCTTGTGAAGTTTATTTTTAAACGATAGTTAACTTTAACTTACAGTTATATTTTAATTTATAGTTATTTAAAATTTAATTACAGTCATGTCACTCAAGGCTTTGTATGGGCTTTCTTTTTTAATGGTAGAAATAAATCAGTAAAATAAATTAAATGCCACTGACTGCTACAGAGTTATACAGCAAATTAATGAAATCACTCAGGAATACACATGTGATATAGGTATAAACAACACTGGATCCAACAGGTGGGGCAAATGCACTATCAAACCTCCCACATAGCCATGAGAGAAGCTCATGGGTACCCCCTAAAAGGCATCATCTTCCCACTTCAGGCAGCAGCAGGCCCCCAAACCTCAATTATTAACGTATGTTACTCTGCCGTGCTTCTGAGCACCGGGGCAAGCGTCTCCTACTTCCCCAAGCAGCTGTTCTTGGAGCTTATTTGGCTTATTTGTTTTATGCTACTGCTCTATCCCCTCCTCTCTTCTGAATTATGAACCCCTAGGTTGTACCTACTGAAGAGGGCCTATTCACGCATGGCCCGGAGCATTACTGTACCTCACACATGCATTTCAGAAATAGCACTTCACCGTCTGGGGGCTTCTAGAGAGTTTTGGTCCTGACTTATTCCCCTTCTATAGCTGCCTTTGACAGTTCAGATCTATGGAGAAAACCCATTCTTTACAGACACTCATCCAACTCAACAATACTACTAAGGAAGCCAAATGTATTTAAACCAAGGAAGCTTCAAGTAAACCAAACAATGAGCATGATGCTGAGCTGATCATTCTGGAAGCACAAGTCTTCCCAGACTCCACTGATCCAAGTCACAAGTGATGTGAAAATATACAGAGTTTCAAGAGTATCATATTTCTTGAGATTCTGGTTTCTGAATAAAGTGTAAAACAGTCACTCCATTCTCCTTGACAAGGAATATTAACCTCAGTGTCCTAACCTCATCTCAAAATGGATACTGCAACTAATTTCTGACTATGTAAATATCCTATCCATTTTCAGTGTTTTTGTTGCCTTTTTTTCCTCCTTATTCCTGCCTAAATTGTTATGTAGTCCTCCTGCTCCCCGTTAAACAGCTTCTGAGCTTCACCACCGAGGTGCTACATGTCAGGGGTGGATGAAGTGATCCTTTTATATCAATTAGCAATTACTGTAAAGTGCTTTGGGGTGAAATGCCACAAAGGATTAGAACTTCAAGGGAAGAATAAGCAGCAGGAGCACATGAACTCATAAATGACATGGATCCTATTTTATGTAAATTGCCCTAGTAATAAAGAATGAGCAAAAGGTCAAATAAATACAGAAAATGACATATAAGCAGAGTAGTCTCTAAATAGAATATTTTTTTCCTGTTTTCTCACACACTAGTACGTCTCTAGGCCAATAGCTCCCTCATCTGAGCATCTGGAATATTCAATCATATAATATTCTGGTTTTTTTATTCTGGGATTGATTTTATTCCAGATTAACACTGGATGAGTCTGCAAAAATCAGTTAGATACAATTTTTACCCAATTTTGATAGCAAAGCATTTAAAAACACAAATTAAAAAAAACATTCCCACAATACCCACACACACTCCATATGCTTCTAGGCAGACCACAGTTCTTGGCACACTTCTACAAAAGTAACCCGGGCAAGAAAAAGACAGAATCTACCTCAAAAATGTTGGAATGCATCAAAATAGTAACAACCATATGTATTTGAGCAGCTTTGCCATACAGCATCATTCTGAGGAAAATGGATTTCCTCTTCACTCTTCTGTAGTAAAATGAACAATCTCACATCTCCCTCAAATATATTGACCTTCTCCAAAATACATACAAAGAAAAGCAATGGTAAAACAGAAAGTGTTCCGTATTTTGGATTTATATGTTATTAATAAGTAATTAAGAGATAAAATGCTGCTGAAATTCTGTTGTTCACAGTTAAAACTTAATTTCCATAGAAATTAAGTTTTATTTCTTCAAAATCTGACTGAAGGAGGGAGAGGCAAAGCACAAGTGCAAAGCAAGTCGCACTTCATTCTAAATTCTTCTACTAGTTATGGACTAAGTATTCTAAATCAAAGTGATATAGTCTATATAATTAACAATATGGCTTTTTACAGCACCACCAGCTTATGTGCTAGCTCTTTTATTTTGTCTTTAGTCTTACACAACTTCTCATCTAAAACCACTTAAGGATATATGGCGATCAAATTATACACAGTGCTTAGTGGAACATTTAAGGTATTCCCCTAGCACATAACAATATTTCATTAACAACATGAAAAATAACTTCATTATATTCAATATTCAAGTAATTCTTTAGCAAAAGAACTCCAAAGCCTTAAAATGCTTCAAAACTCTAAAATAAACTAAATTTCAATTCAGTGCAAAAATGACCTGGTGCCATGTGTTTCATCTACTGTGATCTCCAGACAGCACACCTATATGATTCTACTTCATTAACCCATCTTACCATGTTTCCAAATGTCTTGCAGTTCTGCTAGATAAGCATGAGTTTGTTCATGTTGGTAAAAATGCTACCTTTAGTACACTGGCTATTTTACTTATTCAATTACTTAATACACAGCTACTGCAGTTGAAAAACAAAAACAGCTTACAAAGAGTTTGAAACCTTTTCTCCTGGTGATTTTACTCTTTTTAGACAGATAGGGTTAAAGACATGTTTTTTAAAAATACATCAAACCATTTTACAGATTTATACAAGATCCTCACATACACTATTATATTCAACATCCCTATGCAATGCAACACAGTTGTGTAAGGTGCTGTATTCACATAAAGCAGGCATGGATGAAAGGGAGAAGCAAAATGACAAATAAAAAGGTAAAGAGCACACACAGCTAAGCACCTGGCTAACAAAGCTGTAAGTTTCACATAACATCCTGTCCCCAAAACTTCCCTACATATCAACCAACCCCTCTCTCATGTAAACCTGCTCCAAACTAAAAGCAACAGACTTTCCTGGCAGAGAATACCAGGAAAGCCCTTCAGACTGTCCGACAGCCCGTGCATAAATTTCTATCATTCTGCTACTTTGACCGCATAGCCCACAGAGTTTGAAGGGCTTCTGCATTTCCTAAGATCTCCAGCAGGAGTAGTCAGCAAAGTATCACAGTACAATTAATTTTGTTAAGCAGCAAGAGGTACCAAATGATAGAAAATTACTGTTAAAAAAGAAGTGTTCATAATGTCTCTAGATTGTATTTGCTGTTCAGTTTCAGCTGAAGCAAGAAGATTAGACATTTTTCAACATGTGAAGCTCACAGATCCTCAGGAGGGTTTTAAGACATCATCAATATCAGACAGCTACTCCCACGTCTCCCTCTATTGGTCCCAATTTAGAACCAATCATTAAAAGTATTTAAATTTGGTAATCTACTTAGATTACACCTGAACTAGAAACCTATTAAGTTACGAAGCTTTCAAACAGCCTTTTAAGGATGAAAAAGCTTATTTAACCTTAGCATTTTTTGCTTACTTCTACTACTTCTACTTTCAGTATGAAGCGGAAGTGCTGAAATACAAGAAAGCAATGCAGCATAGCAGGCACTGGGAACAACCCAGCATTGTAACTGGTTCCCTAACTAGCAGATTAGGGAACCAGTTAAATGTAACATTTAAGACACATGGTAAACCTGAATAAACTGACAGATATATCAAGAATTAAGAAATGAAAGGAAATGAAGAAACAACAGACCATTCTAGAGGAAATCAGCATAAAAACATGACAATGTTTTTAATAAGACTTTTTCTCCATTATCTGAAGGAGAAAGACACTCTTAAGCTTTGCCATCACAGTTAAATAAGCAACCTCTGAACACCAAAGCAGTAATCTGCATCATATACCACGTGGTTGCTATGGTGATTCTTAAATAATGAGCAAAATAAAAAGTGAGCAACCAACACAGGCTGTGTCAAGCAAATGGCACACCTGTAGGCTTGATAGTTGTGGTTACTGTAACACATCAGGTAACCAAGGGCACAGCTTGGCACTTCTCAGAGCTCACAGATACCAACGCTTTTACCTCTATCCCCAGTCCCCCTGTTTAATCCCTTCCAATCATTCCCAATAGCTTATCCCAGCTGCGCTCCCACTCCTTGCACTATTCTGCAGTATTAACGTGGGGATGCACTGAGATTCATCTTGCAAGCAGATAACGTCTCTCCTGTCATGGTACTGCATGCCCCTCCTGCTGCATCAAATGCAGGCCCAACAGAGATCACTGCATCCTCACACGGCCTTTGTTACTTCTTCGTCCAGCACCCACTACAAAAGACTTACCAAGCTGGAACAGAGGGTCTAGATTCTGCCTTTATGCAAATTTTTTTCTTCTCTTACAGTTCATACACTTCACCTATAGACACAGCTCTTTCTGCCAGGATCTCACATAAATGCCATGAATTCAAGCCTAGATCAGAGTCTATATGCTACCATATTACACATTCTGCAAGTAGTTTTGAAGTTTATATATACACCAACTACAATGAACGAAGTTCACAGCAAAACTGTCTGAAACACTACTGGGCTCACATGCGGAGCCAGGGAAACCAGGAGGATGGAGCACATTCCCAAACATCTTCATCAAAACCTTCACAGTACGTCAGACATATTCAAAACATAACGCATGTGCATTTACTTCCCTGATCATGACTTCAGGTTTAAGCTTTACAAAGATATCGAGAGCTTGCTTCATCTCTGTTTTACTTCTCTCTTGATTGGAAAACAGCCACAATATGACTTGGGGCAGAGAGAAGAGATGCCCCAAAGGGGTACTTCTACTCCTTTTTCTTTTATGAGAAAAACAAAGGGAGATAAATATCACCATGAAAACAATACAACTAAAGTGAAACAAGTATCTGTGCAAGTACCAACTTTCTTTATTCATTCTCACTTCTTTTTTCTTTTTCTTCTTTCTCCAAGTTAGCAATTAAAGAAAAAAAATAAAAGAATTCCTGGAGAACTCCTTAGTGGGATGCATAGATTTCCTTGAGGAGGACTACCACAGTTAAGTAATTCTCAGATTACTTTAGGGTTAGATATTTAGAACAGAATGGTCCCTATTTACGCAGTCTCAACACTGCACACATTTCAACCATGTTAACAGTGCTGGGAAGCTAAAACACTCTTGTGCAACTCCAGAATGGTTGGGGAGGTGTGAGGAGAGGGGAGAACAGAGATGAACACTCTTCAGTCTGCTCCTGTTTATCCCATGCAATTTCCAATTACAGCATTTTAAAATTATCTGAACTGTATTTTAGATCACATACCTACACAGAGAAATACAGAGCACTGAATTAGTGTACATATGACTTCTCTACAAGTTTTGGTTTTTTTTCTAATAAATTGAAAGAGTTTGGCCTCAAAAGCTATTTCCTTCTCTATTTTCCCCCAGGATCCCTGTTGTCAGCTACTCCACTTAGGCTTTTTCCTTCTCCTGTTTCCTAGTCTGGCAAAGCTGGAAGGCCGAGTAACAGTAAAAACATTAAAGATTCATTAGGAACATTTTATACATTTTTAAAATCCATCCTTATTAAAGGGGGGAGGGGGCAGGAAAAAGACTCCAGTTGATCAAGGGGAAAAAGCAGTGTAGGAGCCGAGCTTGCTCTGGCAACGTGGGCACTGAAGGTAAGGGCAGGTATAGGCAGCCCCGTGCAGGGACACGGCCCTCGCTGGGGCTAATCAGTATGATGAGATTAGCGCACTAACATGACTGCTCTGCCCGAGGGAGCCAAGCAGGTTTCTTTTAAAGACAGCCAAACTACATCTGTGTGGCACTAAGCACAGCCCTGATCAAGATGACCTGCTTATTTTTGTTTGCTTGATCACTGTGTGACATTCAGACAACCGCTGTCAGACATATATTCAGCTCGGCTTTTCGCTCTGCCTGACAAGACATTTTTCTATCCACTAGCAATTTGGGGGATGTCTACTATTTGCTGTATAGATTTCTCATGTTCATAGCTGATATTCTGTAGATCATATTTGTATTTTTTTAAAATAAACAGGAATTCATTCTTTATCAAGAGTAAGCTTCTTCCCACCTCCTCAGATTCTAAGCCCAGGAATATTTGGAAATGTCAATTCATCACTTTTAAATAAATTTTATAGGTATTTACCTAAACACTGCCAACTTCAGTGACCAATATGCCAAAGTAGCAAGAAAAAAGAAGTAGGTCCAGCCAGGTCTATATTAAGATATTAAAAAGAAAAAGCTGCCTTTTTTGTTTGCTTGTTTTTAGACAGATATTCACAATCCTTAAGACACCTTTTATAAAAAATTAGAAAATTCACACAATAAGTAATTAAAATAGAACGCAATGCTATGTGTAAAAGAATGGTAGTATCAGAGAAGAATACAATAGCAGCTTAGAAGTTGGGGATAGGAGAGATTGCTATAAATAGGTACGTAAGTAATGGAAGAATCTCTGCAAGGGAAAGACTGACAGGGTAATGTCCAAGTGCTAAATTCTCTTTAAAGTGAGAAATAATACGCATGAGGAGGAATTGAGGTCTCCCACATCAGTACTTACAGAATATGTGCACTATCTTCTCCATTGCCTGTTATGATTGTTAAACTGTTGCATTTTATTCAGATATTTTTGTGATGGGATAAGTATTCTATCACATATTGTACATTAATTGCTCCAGTCAGACAGCCTGCTCCTCATTTATATCCTAAATTCTCAATTCTTCCACAATCCTAACAAAATACTACTTTTTCAAGAACTTCCACATTAAAAAACTATCAAACTAAAAATCAAAATCATCATAAGAATGCTTATAAACCTGTTATCATGAATCATAGCTAAAATTTTGACTTATCATCAAATTACAGAAAACATCAGGTTGAAAGGCAGCTCCAGATGTCACCTGGTCCAGGCCACTGTGCAAAGTGAGGCTAACTTGGATATTAAGTCAGGGCCTTGTCCAGGCAAGTTGTGAGCATCCGCAAGGGCAGAACTCGCACATATGCTGCATTCCTGCGTTCCAGTGAAAAGCACTCCACCTTCTCAGGCACTGGGAGAAAGTGATTTCTACAATTATTTATGACCTTCCAGAACTAAATAAAATCCTATACGGTAAGGATAAAAGATTGTTAGATACATTAGCTAAAAATACCTTACAGATTTGAGAGGTATTTGTGTATGGGTATACATAAACACACAGTAAAAATATTAAAGCTGTGAATAGATATTAGTGTCATTATCCATTATGGCTATTGTGTTACCCAGTTCTCAAAAGATTAAAATGAAACCTATCAAATTAAAAGAATTATCAGGGTCTAATATGAGAATTAAGTGACAGAGACTATTACATATCTGGAATATACTCTTCATCTTCTCAAATTTGTTTTGTTTCTCTATAATGATGCAGTTATTAAGGTTGAACCACAAATATATAAAATTATATATATATATATTAAAAATTCAATCATAAAGCTCCACCAAGTGGAAATTCTTAAAACTACACTAAGATAGTTCATGAGCAAAAACTCACATGGTATAATTAAAACTGGCTGTCCACTCCTGAAGTCCATCACTTATGTCAGTGTGTAGTAGTACACTGATCAGGGAAACCGTTCTGAAATCACAATTTAAAGATCACCAAGTAATTTTCTTCTTTTTAGATCTGTTCTTTCAAAAAATGTTCTTCTTACTATATCCCAGTGTAGACAAAAATGATCTATAGATACTGATTACTAATACTCCGAAAAGTAAGCCTTCTGACTTACTGAAATTGCTCTAGGTGCTCTAAAGTACCTAATATCCTTTCTTAATATATGGCTTTGGTTATTTAAAGAAATTAACAGGCACTGCCATTTTAGGTAAGCATGAAATTCTAGAGCAAACCATTTAGCAAGCTGTATTTGCTCTTTCTCGCTACTGAAATATTCATTATCTGTGTAATTTTAACAATCTGATAAAAACTGTTAAAAGCATAGCTGTGCTGCCCAGCACGTAGTGCCATTTTTAATGAAACCATAACTATCATAAATAAATAACCAACTCATAAAGTATTCATAATGTGCCTTGACTTCCTTCAAAAGATTTGTTTTTACGTAGGGGCTAAAAAACATGCCCCAACTATCAGAGCCAGGAGAAGGGGGCTTTAAGAATTAACAGTGACATATTCTAAGCCAAAGTTTGCTCTTTCATGATCTGAACTTGACACTACTGTGCGAGTCATTTTACACATAAACTTCAGAAGAGTCTAAACTCCTCTGGTATGTTTGATAGCAAAACATCTCTCGGGCTGCAGAACAGATGCACAAACACATCTCTCTCCTCTGAAGTGACTTTTTGTTCTGTATGGTGCTGTCCCAACAAAGCCTTGAAGACATGTCATACATGCTAGAAAACTGCTGTTCCAACACAATGCATCACTGCCTGCATTCACATGACACTACACAAAGTTAGCAGCATGGTAACTCAAAACCATTTTATACAGCAGAGACTCCAAATTAAGCATTGCCTTTATAAATAAATATAAAGCAATACTATACATGTATAGGTATATACACGTATACTACGTGGTACTTAGAAACCAGAAGTTGCATTCCTAATTCTAATTGGCATTCAGCCTGCAGGATGACACTAGAGCTATTTTACAAAGTAAATTCCTCCAAAACATATGCAGCATTGATATAAGGTCCTCAGAAGCAATTGTTTAAAATCTGTAAATATACCTCTACTATTTAACTTCATTTTCTAACACAAGCATGCCCTTGGTTGTCTCATTTCTGCCACTCTTGCTGCTGCTTGCTTTTGCATCTTTGCTTTTTTTTTTTTCTCTCCTCTTCGACTCTTGAGTTCTCACTATTAGAGCTCAGAAATTCTTAGCTTTCAATTAAAACAGCTGTTGAAGAACAGCTGCAAACTCTTTAAAAAGATATTCTTTAGAAAACTGAATTTGCTTTCAAAAATAAGGACATGTCAAATTATCTGATATTTTGCTATTATTTGTTTGAAAAAAATCATTGGACAAAGTATTGTTCAGATACCTGATCAAATGGAAATTTAATGAAGTCAGAAGTATCACTATCTTATTAGAAAAAGATGTGCCTTCTACAGTACCACTCACTAGGCAGCACATGAAACTAGCAGAAGATGTTAGAAGTTTGCAGGATGGGACAGGCATCTCGTTGAACAATTTATTTGTAAAACTTTACCACGTACAGTGCTGCACTAAGTTTTTTTTTTTTTTTTTTTTAAAAATTAGAATAAGTCCCAAAGAAGCTCCTAGTGTGTTAGCCACTGTGGGAAATGTGGCTTTTGCCCATAAGACTGAGGAGGCTTCTTGATACACTTATCCAGCAGACAGTGAGGAACTGGACTCTCCAGAGGCTACCAGATAGGGAAGGGGCTTCTAATAAGCAGTAGTTCTTTAATCCAGAAAAAAGAGGCCACATCAGAGGCACTGACTAAAAGCTGAAGCTAGAAAAACTCCAACTAAGAGAGTCATTTAAAATCAGTGGTGATAATTATTGGAACAATATACCTAGCACTCTCCATCACTTGAAATATTTGTCAGATTTTTTTTCTGTCTCCAGAGCTGTTATAGCTCAAGCAGAAATTAGAAGTTCCATGATTTATTGTCCAAAAATGCTTGTTCCAAGTGACACAGATCAAACATCTGTGGCAGCACCTTAGTTAAAATTGAATTTCTCACTACTTAAACATACCTTTGCACTGAAAGCATTAGTAACCTTGCATTAGCACCTCAGGTCATTTCATGAGGCTGATAAGTGAAATGCCAGTGAAAGTGTGGTTTACTTATGCCCACTGATGCACTCAAAATAATTTGCAAAAAGGAAAAACATCAGGCTGCATGATGAGAATAATGGTTGTGCATCTGCAGTGGTCATATAGGTTTCTGCTATTCCTTTTACTCATCTGAATCAATGCGCATCGTTTCTGCTCATCTGCAAGGAGTATTTTTTCAGCATGACACCTGTTCCACGGGAACATCCTCTCTTTGTTTCATGGGAATGCAGTGCTGTGCTCACAAGTTAGCACTACAAACAAATGATAGGCTTTAAAGAAATTGCAGGTGCTGCATTTGAAATAAGAATTCTTAGTGGAGTGAAAACTTTTAAGCTTTGTGAGAGCCTGCACTTGGTTTCAGCCTAATGAAAATAACTCCTGGCCATTAACAGTTCATGCAGCTTACTTATGGCAGCAAATGAAAAACCACTGACTGCACGAAGCCTCAGTAGTTGGCTGAATTTCAGTAATACTCCTTGAGAGGCTATCAAAAGCACCGAAGTGAAACATAGGTGAAAGCCAAGCTGCTATCACAAAATATACTGTCACTTGCAGTTAATGGCTGTTTTGAAGACAATATAACCTCTATGGACTTTCTGAACTGCATTAATTTGTGTATAAGCCTCTTGCAATAAATAAATCACCATTCTTTTCCAGTACTTAAAACATTCAATTCCAGAATTCTCAATTTATCCCATTCTCAGTTTTGCTTTTGTCTTGAATTATTTATTCTACATCTATCAAAGTAACCTGCCACATGGTTGCCGGCCACATGGTATCAGATTACCATTACTTTCTCTTTAACAGCATTAAATGAGGCAAAAAGTAAGTTAAATACTCCTTTTCCATGTAATCAGTTACAGTAACCGATGATGTGATTGTCTCATCATATGCACCATATTCTCCTTCCTCTACCCACTCAAACTCGCATCTACACTGTGTTTATCCAGCTGCTTAGGAACCTCAGAAGCAGTTCAGGTAAGTAAGGTTATGGACTGAACTCAAATTCCACAGCAGCTGTTTTGTTGTTTCATGTAAATTCACAGGCAATTTTTCTAAATCAGATAGAATGAAGGGCAATGCCCAGTTTATTATCCCCGCGCTCCAACACTGCAAAGGACATTGGCAGTAGCTCTGCCAACCCCTGTGGTTCTCATTGGCAGCATCAAAGGACTAAGCACAACCAAACCCTGTGTGCTGAGACATGCTGAGCACATATTAGATATCCCCAAATCAAAAACAATCCTCCCCCCCTCAAATCTAAACACTGCTAAAATTTAATATAAAGACAAACTCTGAAAGCTCAGTCCTGTAGCAAATGAATGGGGTATTTCATCAACTCACTTTTCATTTCAAATGCATAATGCAGTTGAACCAGAAAATACTCATCTTATTTTGCTGATCCAACTACAGAGTGTTTAAATATTTTATTATAAAGTTCTTAAAAACAAAGAAATCTGCAACATCAAAAAGTTATACTTAAAATGTAGTCCAAGTTTTCTAAATCCTACTTTGCAGAGCTAGTGTAAACAGCAAAGCCACTGTGTCTACGGAGGTAGAAAAACAAATTTTAAGCATGCTGAAATTGCACCTACTGAGCTGGGCTTCCACTTAGTGGCAGACTTGACTGCTGGCTGTAGTGCTCTCCTCCCAGATCCTGCCTCCTCACGCCTATCCAGCTGCCCTGTTCTCTACCGGAGTCTGTGCACAGTGACCTCCTTGCCCTGGCAATCATGTCTGTGTGTTTACAGGACTCAAACTACTTCATGCTCTGCCACAGACCTTGAGGAGACAGGCACCGGCAACAGTTTCTTAACGCATTTCATTACAGTCTACATTATACAAGGAAGTAATTCCACGGTTTAAAAATCCAGTAATGTATTTCTGTATATCTTTCACTTCCTCCTCCACTATCTCCTATACAGTCTCTCTCTTTACTAATAAATCTATCACTAAATGAAGAAACATAGCATATGAAGGAGAGATTCCTGAACTCACTTCATACAATAGCAGTAAATATCTCACGAAGTTTGCTATTGTCAAGTTTATATGTCACATCAAATGAATTCTTTTATGCCAGTAAGGGTCACAATTTTAGTTTATGAACACAGATCCTAGAAGACAAAAGCAAGAGACAACAGCAAACAGGAATATTCCCCAAGGAAGCAACCTAGCGAGTAACTTCTTACTGCAGGCATGAAACCGTCCCTTCAAATGCATACTTTTGAAAGCTCTGTTTATTCCACTTTAGATATTAATCTTAACCAAGATATTTCTGATTTGATGAAAATATAAATCAAGCATAGAGAACTGAAACAAGCAAGAACTTCCCCGCACTCCATTAGGTAGATTTTATGTATGCTGCAGTTCAAAAACACCCTAATTAAAAAAAAAAAAAGTTGCACACACACATCAAAGCAATTTAAGAAGCTGTGCATCTTTACGTATGAGATATTAATGGCCTATTGCATACAGATCTCTACAGTATGCAAGTCATATAACAACTAACACTGCAGATATCTGGCTGTACATTAAACAAATTAGTGTGTGTGGGTTTTTTTTTTTTTTTTTTGTTTTTTTGGTTTTTTTGGGTATCTGTAGAGTTTAAATCAGTTCATGTAACAAATTCTCAGCAGTAGAAAAAGTTGCAGCAGAGCACGTGGGGTTCAAACAGCAGAGACTGCCGGTAAGTGTTCTTCAGGAGCAATCTTGGCTTCTAAATGCCCTCTCTGCAAGAACACAGTGAACCTGCTCTTCACCTGAACAGCAGTTTCTTTGCATTTTTAAGCAGCATATCTCTGCTTATTCAAAAGTCAGCAATACTCATTGTAAAAAAAGCTGACCATACGTAAGTACAGCTTCATTTCACTATTCGTTTCTTTCTTAAATGCCAGTCAGTGGCATTCAGATTCCAAACCATTTTCTTTACACTAATAGCTTTTCTTATCAGCAAGAAAATCACTACATCTTTCACACAGCTGATCTGTCACCGTGTTTGGAATAATCCTTTACCCTAACATTTGGTGATGACTATTAATAAATTAAGAACTAACAGCAAAATAATTACCCTTTCACCTAGGAAAATACTGGTGGCCACCACAGAACGTGCCCTCAGTGACACCCTGTTTTGCCCTGTATAATTGATGCAAATGCGAAACAGGATACTGCTCTGTTCTTTTCACTAGCTGTCACTTTCACACACATACTATTTGTCTCCTTACTACGGCAGATGCAAGAGTCTACTGCGAGAGTTTTTGTTTGTTTTTTTAAAAACAAGTCTACTTCTAATGTCAATTGATTTATTTATTGTGATGAGAAAGATAAGCCTTGTTTCAAAAGGTTACAGATACCGGTAGTGTTTAGGGCACAGAGCTGTAAAGTTATCCAACATTTCACTTTCAGATAAAATTAAACTTTCCAACAAAAGCCAAAATATTTATTCCCAGCTTGCAAGTATAATGTATGTCACTCCAAATTGGCAAATCTCTCACTGAATTATGGTGCATAGAAAAATTTGGCGTTTCACTCTATGAATTATATGCTTATGTAGAATAGTGTAGATGAAGGAGCAGAGATGTCCTTTCTCCACTATCAATAAATTAAGCTCAAACTTTGTTTTATACATCTGCCAGCACAGTGGTGAACTGAGGTGTTGCAGGCGCCATTGTGATGGACTAAGGAAATGCTAAGGTCTGTTGCTTTACCTCATCAATCTGGAACCCAAACAGAGCTTTCCCTGAAGGCCGCCTCCAAACACATTCCTGAGGAGCACTGACTGGTGACCAGAATGGCTGGCTGGAGGGGAAAAAAAAAAAAAAAAAAAAAAAAAAAAAAAACCACACACAAGAACACAAGTAGCCCTTTGCCAACACACTACCTTTTTGAGAATGCTTTTCACCAGTAATTAGCAAGGTGCTAACTTCTCAGAGCAGATAAAACATTCTTAGAGCAAGGCCAGGGATTTTATTCTAATTAACAGTATAGTAGCTTCACACTGTAGAATCCAGCTGTTAAATCAAAGCAAAGAATCACATTATATATAGGAAAATAAAACCACCAGAGTCGCTTGCTAGCTTCCTTGGCATACGCTGTTTTATTAATAGGAAGTGCTCTGAAAGGATACTCCTTCCACAACATTTGAGGTATGGAGGCAGCTAGCAGACGAGTTTAATTCTCAGCTTATTCACTGACATTAGAGAACACCTTTCTGTTTCACTATCTTTTCCAAAGCTTGTTTTTTGCAAGTCTCTAGATTTCTGATAGAAAAAAAGTAAAACTCTGCAACAAATAGGATGCTATAAATGGCTTTTTTTTTTTTTGCAATGCAAACATTTAGCTGAATTCTATCTATAACAGAGGCAAAAAACCCCAACAAATATTATTTATAAAGGATAAATTCAACTACATAATCTGTCTCTGAATTACCTAATTGGCATTTTCTGTCTGCGAAACGCACTCCAGATTAAGAATATGTTCACAATGGCTCTTAAGTCTTTAAAGAACTCCCCAAAACATTGAAATAATATATTTACATCAGGATTAATCATCACTATAATTTAATTAGCTTTTGACAAGAATTGATTTGGCAGAACTTTTTCCCCTTGAAATAGGAAATGGCCATAAACCAGGGAATGGTCATAAACTAAACACACCGAGTTTTCTCTCCATCTGCTTCTGGTAAGGTGCATTCTTCAGCTGCTAATTCAGTCAAGATCTTCTCAACTTCATTTATTCAGTTAATTAGAGTCAGATGCTGACAACATCAAGATTATAAATCAAGCCTGGGTATGCAGGCAAAGAGAAAGCTGCTGCTAACACCAACATGTATGTTTTGATTTCTTACAGACCTATAAATGAAAGAAGCAGATAACCTAATAACACTAAGAACAGAATAACAATTAGATCCAGTAAAGGAGCTGCCAGGGACTACATACTAAGATATTAACCTTGCACATACCTGGACCCAAAATCAGAGCCTAGAACCTTGCCAGATCCCACTTTTAGAAGACACAGGACTCACAAGCAAGATTGATAATAAATAGTTATTTCCATTCCCTTTGGTTACGTTTCAGCAGGCAGTGGCAGCAAGCCCTGGACTTGGCAGTCTCATCATCCAAGGCCGACCGGGAGCTCTTGCTCCTGTCAAGCACCCAGGTTTGTCAATCAGTGCGAACACCCAACCTGTGGCTCATCGACCACGGCGCCCTCATTTCTTTGAGGCCACAGCAGAACTTGGAAAATCAAAAAGATATTTCATCTACGCATAACATGATTAAGCAGTTTCAAGAACACAATTTAGTTTTTTCAGAGCATGGAGTCTACCTAGCTCTACCCCTTCATTTAAACACTTTTGAAGAGGGGAAGGAAATATACCTGATCCTCAATGACCTCCTTTTTCTATACAATTTCACACTGTAAGAAGCCACGTCTGTATCATCAATGAATAAATATCCTATCAGAGTAACTCCCTGTACTTGCTTGCCAAGAACCCTGAACAGATGAACACACCAAAACACTGAGAAAGCCTCAAATCCAAAAATATAGTAATTTTCCTCCTAAAAATTAAAGAAAGCAAACACATCAACCTTGAATTCCAAAGCACAGAGCAAGTTATCTCACTGCAGAGAGATTAATAGGTCCCTTGGGCTCTTCACTGAAATGACAGGGCAATGTTGAATATCTGCTCTAAAATGATCTATATGCACAGAGCATACATGTTGTTTAAGGATATAGAGACTCCTGGGTCACTTTATCCAGTCTCATGCTACCAAAGTGTTTTCCCACACCTTTGATAATATTTCAGCGGAAAGACTGCACTTCTTTTCACTCTCCTTTAGAAATAGTCATTTATATACAAATTAATTGACCGTCTACAGACTATAAGCAGCCCAAAGGGATTTTTCAATAAACAGAGATTCTCTTTCAAGTAGTAAGGAGCTGCTCTCAGCCACTCCTAATCTTTGGCAAAAATTCCTCTGCAATACAGAGGAGGCATTCCTCCACTAGCATTCTCTGAGTATCCTTTCTCAAGGTCTCTGTCTGTACGAGCCTTAACAACCCAAGAAGCTGAAAGATTAAAACATTTTAGAAAATCAAGCACTACCAAGTATCACCAGCATCATGTTAGCAGCCCTGCAAACCATTTAAGCACAGCCTCACTGATCTCAATTTCCCAACATCTCCTATATGTTGGAGTTAGCATATACAGCACAGTTCTTAAAGCTCTTACAGCTTTACCATACATCCTTCAAGTTGCACAACATGGCCGTGATGATCTTAAATCACCACATCAGTGATTTTTATTTTACCAAGCATCTTTCCCTTGATTCCCGCTGACATTATTTCATTGATTTTCCTTAAGGAAGCTTTCACAATCCTAGGCAGAGATGTCTTGGCAGTAGTAAAGAAAAACCTCAGCACTGATTCTGGCAAGTGCCATTGCCATCTGCTGTTTGGGGCAGGTCTTAAATAACCCAAGCAAGAGAGCAAAAAAGCAGCCAAGGTGAGGAACCACCTCAAGAGCAGGGCAAGCCAGCACAGTTTTACTGGGAGGCAATCCTGCTGGATCTGGAACAGTTACATGACCAAAAGGGTCAATCCTCCAAGGCATAAGAGGGGAAAAAATAGTAAGAAATATTCCTTATACTATATACAAACCCATGCCTTTATAGAAAATACCTGGAAGGGGGGCAAACAGCTTTGGATGGATAGCAACACAGAGAGTAATTGAACAAAGCTTCTTCTCTTGAAGAACTTGTCCCTGATGATTGTAGCAGGCAGGTATCCTCCCACACTGCAGGCTACAGGTTATGCATAAATAAGTGCAGCCATAAATATAAACGGGGGCCTGTAATCAGCAGGTGTCCAAGTCAATAGGCCATGAATTAATAATATAAACTGGTGAATTAAGCACAACACAGAGAAATAACCTTACATTTAATCCATGTATGCAAAAAAAAAAAACCTTATGAGGAAACAAATGCCTTAAATATTCAGTTAGAAAAGCAGAGACCACTGATGACTTATCCACAGCCCCTAGCATTCAACTATGAAAACCATCATGATAGCGTATGCCCCAGTTTCTTCAGTCCACACTTGACTTTTCTTCTTTGAATTCTACCATTGACCTTGAGTTTTTGACTGGTTTTTATTTTGTTTTTGCTACAGCATGTGTGATCTATAAATACCATCTGCAAGGACTAGTCTGCACAGTATCCTACCACACACGCTGGGTTCTCAGTTTAATCACATACAGCAAAGTTGTTTCACAATTTAGGAAAATACATATGAAGCTAATCATTATTATTGTATTGACCTGGCTACAAATGTTGCATCTCCCAAGATCAGGGAAAAGTAACCATATTAAAAATCTCTTATCGCTTTGATGTAGCTACTCCATTTGCCTTGGTTATCTTTAGTTAAGTGAACTAGCAGAATTCTTCTGTTTGGGTTTCTATTCTTGTTCTTGACTACAGATTTTTATACTTTGAACCACCAGTTGTACTCCAAATGGGAAAGTGCTTTCATATCAACACTGCTCAAATACACCCACTAGCGGTCTGGATATGTTTTTGAACCTCTTCTCTGTGTGTGCGTGCGTGTGTGTATATATCTAATGTTTTAGTTTTTGTAACAGCATCTTAGATTTTTGCATGCTGACTTCACAAGCCTCACTCCTCCTTAAATGAGACATCTTAAAATATCCTCAGACATCAAGATTTATCTATTCTTTATACAACCTACTTTTTGATTTTTTTTTTTTCTAGTTTACCAACCTAAGCTATTAAATATTCATCCCAAGCCAGAAAATGATCTCATTTCATAAGCTCATTCTCTATCTGGGACCAAGTCCCTACCATGCACGTACACAATACATCTTCCTGCAAAAGAAAACCTCTGAAATTAGTCAGGCTGAAAAGAAACTTAGATTAGACTTGGCAAAAGGTTCACAGAAATTTAGGCACATTGACCGTTCTCAAATTCTAATAGCATCCAAGCCCATACCAGAGTCACTCCAGTTTTGCAAACCACTGTCTCATGGAAGCAGCCCCGTTTTTCATGGCTACCCACAGCAAGGAAAGAGGCTGATCTAAAACAACATCTAAGTGAGGACTAATTTATGAGCACTGCATATCAAATGAGACTGTTCACTAGACATTTGGCAAGGCTACAAGAGCCAAAGAGTGAATGCATTAAGCCACTGTAATTCTCACAAAAATTATAAAACGAAAACAAACTCCAGGTCGGCAAAACATATCAATACTGTCTTTAAAAATAATGATACTTCATGATGCTAATACCTAGCTGAATGCAAAAGTCAATTTAATACATAAATTATTCATGTTCCAACTCTCTACCAGATATAAACCCAGAAATCATGGAAGGAGTTATCCAGTAATGAACTTAATGGTAGTATTTAAACGTGTATGGAAATAACCTGTATGCATATATATTCCAATGTGGTTGTGACTAAACTAAGCTATAACCAGAATATCTCCTCACAGATTTTTTTTTTTAAAGGCGGATTTTAGTCTAACAGAGATAAGTCAAAAGTATGTACAGCCCTGCTATATCCTTAGAACAAGCTGAATTCGTAATTCATTGCTTTTTGTTTCTGTATTGTCCTTGTGAAGTTACAAGACAATAAGGACTTAATTAGCAGAATATCTTTGTATCATGAAATAATTTCACCGGCCAAGGAGGAAGCATAGTAAATCCATCCTAAGAACAGTGATAGAACACTATCAGAATTCTTGTATTATATGCTACTTCTTCGGTGTGGGGAGTTGACCAAACTATGATTTCGCAAATACTTACTCTTTTTTCCTTTTTTTCTCTCCTTCATTTACTGTTGCCTTCTGCTCTTTTCTTTCAAGCATTTTTCCCCTTATTTAAAAGTTAACTTTATATTTAACTTTTCCTAACTTGTACAGTCCAGGACAGGAAGCAATGATCAAATTCTGGATTCTCAGAATGCAGCATTTATACAGCTTGAGAATCCTCCACAGAATAGGAGCTAATATAGCACAGCTAGTCTATCAACTTTATTTCAGTAGATCCCCTTACAGCATTCAGACTATTTTCTACTTCTTTGGTTACTTTTCCAAATGAACACAAGAGGGCACAGCTCTGTACAATCTCAGACTGTATCTGAATTCAAAATATGCCAAATTCAAAACTACTTCTTACTTGCAAAGCATTCTCCTGCAGGAAGTTTGCATGTCACAAAGCAAAACGACAGATAAGGAATCTTAAATACATATAGTTTCGGGTACTTCAGATGCTTTTAGGAAATTAAAATGCTACTGGTGAAATATTTTAAGATTATCACTTCATAAAAGTAAATTTGGGCTCAAAAAGAGAGATGTGCAGCACATGTAGCTTGAAATTTCTGCATAAGGAAATCAGACACTAATTCAATTAATATCTAAAAGATCCTGAATACAGTGTATCCTGGAAAGGGAAACGTCGAATGAATCAAGAATAAAATCTTGCTGATAATAGCGGGAAAAAAAATTCTTCCTTCTATTATTTCTTAATCCTTTGAGGCCAAACTTATTGGTCTATTTTTAACACAACATGAAACACACACACATGAAAAAGGGAAGGGAGAGTTAGGGAGACTTATTAATTTCCGTGCTTTTCAAAATCAAATAATGTATTTCCACATTTATATTATTTTGTGCTCTAATATTGAGCATTTTATACAGCATCATAGAAGTATAGCATAACAGAAAGTATTCTTAATAAAAAAAAAAAGAAAAAACGCAGACTCTAAGGGCTCAATCAGTCTGTAAACTGCTGCTGCAGACCACACAACTCAGGCATCTTTTACAAATAATTCTTTGCAATACAGAAATAGATAGGTAAGAAGCATCAAGTATTTGGCCATTCCCTCACCTTCCTGCTCTAAGACCCCACTAAGCTAGTGTAAAATCCTGCCTTAGGGACACAAGCAAACATGCAGCAATCCACTCTGTCTTCCTGGTTTAACTGTACCTGTTTTCCTGCAGAAGATAAAGCCTAAGGAAACCTATCGCTAGGTCTAGATAAAGAATATGAAACCTCAAAAGCAGCTCACAGGAAACATAAATGAACACAGAAGCCAAGAACAATTTTAAAGTTGAAGTCTGCTTTAGGAATATCCATGATATATAGGCACAAGTAATGGGTAGATTCATTAGGTACTCTGCTGTTTCTAGTTTTCTAGGATACGTCAAAAAAGCCAAAACACTTTTGGCTATAAGATTTTATTCTATTTGTTTTAATCATTGATCTTGGCACTTTCTCCCTCCCCTCCCCGAATACCTAAAATTTTAAAGAGCAGTGATTGGACTGGAAAGGCATTCCTGCCATGCCAGGTAGTAGGCATTAGTGTCTATGACACATCAGACAGCACCGCTCAGATCAGCACGGTTTTTGAACACAAGTAGCATTCGGCATCAAAAGCCTGGCTGTCAGTGCTCACAACGTGTTCAATCTTTACCTTGGGCCCAGAGACTGGGAAGACATCTCTTCCCAACCCACCAAACATCCAAGCAGGCTCTAGTTACCAAGAGCCTAGAGCCAGGTCCTGGCTTTTGGGCATCTTTTAGCTGGCCTTTGCTTCCTAGGGTAAATCAAGAGTGAATACAATAAAGGGTGTAAAGAAAGCAATTTATTTTAAATAACACAGCATGAGCAGAAATGTCTGTGAAGTTCACGACACGACTGTCCTTGGTCATTATCTGTCAACACAAATAAAGCCTCAGTCATAAAATTTGCTCATTTTTATACTAAGGTCTGCAGATTCATAATAACTTAAGCAAAAAATAACAAAGCCTCCTCCTTTCTTCATATTACTTACTTCAGGAGAGTGGACTATGTCTGTTTGTCCTCAGTGCCAAGACTTAACTGCAAAACACTGTTCTCTAGCTTCAGTAAAAATGATAAAAAAAACCCCACATACACTGCTCTAGTATGTCCAGAGCTGACGACAAAAGCAAATAAATTGAAGAGAGCAGAATACAGAGAGGCAGGAAAGAGCACTTCATCATAACAAAAGAATATATTGGGTTTTTTTCTGATCAAGTTATCAACAGTATTATGTTATTTTAAGCAAAATCATCCTAAAGAGCAAAACCTTTTTCCAAGGATTACAGCCCAACAGAGTATGAGACACCTCTAAATATCCACGTTTATCTACTTTACTAGTATGACTAAAAAAATTCACTAAAAGGAGTAATTAATTTTTCTTTTCAGAAACAATAATTTCAAAAGTAGTATCAGGCTTTAAAAGAAAAAGATCATATCAAGGTACATTAGTTTCTGTCTCAGTTTCTAAAATGCTGTATGTTATCACGTATGTGTTTGTTTTTATCTGTCAGCATGGTTTATTGTTAGGGAAGTGTAGTATCAGCTATCTCTTCCTCACCATCAAAGCTACTTCATTAAAGTTAATAGCATTTGATTTCCAAAGGAAATTTTACCAAGGTAACACAAAAAACTTCTGCTTGTCATTATTTTTCCAGCAGTAAAGACACCAAATGGATGCAGCAACCTTAAGAAAAAGCAATCTTAAAAGAAAACATAAAAAAATCCAATGCATTAATCCATAGAAAGCATTTAAGAATTGTTCATTTACTATTTTTCTTTGCCTGTGGTCAGCCGCACAGCAAATGCTCAGAGGGCAGAGCACAGCGCGTTTGGTTTGCAAGAGACTGCCATCCATCCATCCCCACGCACCTGCGCTGACCGGTACTGCCTTCTGCTCAGCATGAACCCACAGCGACTTCAACCACTCGCACTAAGTGACAAGAAATTTAGTGGTGCCTCGTCTCCAGCCAGTGCGAGTGCTTGCCGCCTGTCTGAACTGCACGGTATCTAAATAACACAGCAGTGGTTCCAACAATAGTTTCTGAACGATTTTAACTTACTACTTATTAACTAAGAAGCATTTGGCAATCAATAAAAAAAAACAATCTTCTTGTACAGTTCCTAAATATTTTCTTTCCATTCCACATTTACATTTCAATATTTCCTTTTTATGACAGTTTCACTCTTTAAACTTACATCTTTCATTTTTTCCGTTTTCCATCAGATGCTAAGTACATCTGATTTCAGAAATAAGCTTTCCATATAAGTAGTTTTATTGCTAAAAAAGGGTATTATTTTTAATCAGAAAGCAGCAATTCTGTAAATGTCTTAAACTTGTAACACAAATATGCATTTACAACACAACTGCAAGAACATAACCAAACACAATCAAAATTGATCCTGAAAAGTGTTTCTATCAAGAGCTGCTTACATAAATAAAACGCTGACTTTCAAAAAAGTTAATTTTCACAAAACTGCTTGGAGTCTGAGCACAGATGTTTTAGGACAATACATACACATGCTATTAATCAGCTAAAATGTAATTACATAACAGAATCATTATGAACTTGTTGCTGTATAATGCAAGTTCACTTAAAAAAAAATGAAGTGTCTGATATTTTAAAAGATCTGTTTAAGACACATTAGAATGATTAATATATATGCAAACAGAAAATGTTAATCCTAACATGCGTTTACAAGACTAAGAGAGTTCAAGCTGCTACCTCTTTTATTCTGCAAGATTAGCATTACAAAAAGCTCACACACCTCAACGATCTCTACTAAAAGAAAAAAGTACTTTATACAATATTAAGAAATATCCAATCTCCTAAAATATGTTCTAAGAAATGAGTATCTATTAAAAAAGGGGATGTATGTAACCTTAAAACATGAGAAAGCTAACAGAAATACAGAAGTTACTGTTTTAAAATAGGTAATTCTCTCCGCTTTGAATACGTAAGCGGAATTTTTCTCACATGTTTTTGTTCTGAATAATCTCAGTAGCATATTTTCAACATTCAGGAACATTCAAGACATCTAAGAACATGTATGGGTCATTTAACTGCTAATGTAAGCATATATTATTCCATTTGTAAAACAGTGTCTTTTCAGAAGAACTATTCCTATATATATATACACACAGTGTATGTATATAAATACACATACATATATGTATATATGTACACTCCTCTATTAAGAATGTGATCTGCACAGACATATACACACGGAAAGTTATTTTCCCTATTTTTATATTATATTTGGATGTCAATCCATACATGCAAAATCCAAGTGAGGTACGCAATATTTAATTATCTAAAACTTAAGGTATCATTACCTTAATATCTCTCTTTTGAGAAACTAGTGGCAACAGTAAGGTTGAAAATAAACCACCTAAGCACACAGCCAGAACGAACTGCTTAGCCTTGGGAAAGGCACTGAAGAAATACTTGCGGAGTCCTCCGAGTCTAGGGCGTGCGAGCAAGCCCTGAGCAGCCGGCACAAGAGGGAGCAGTCGGGTAGCATAAACAAGGCTTGAGCCTAACTGCTTCACGCTTTAAGCTGCCTTAAGATTTACCCGAGAGGCTTACAAGCTGCCTAGGCAGCTGCTTCTCAGCTCCTTACCCTCACACAGCAGTGGTGGAGATAGAGCTCACCTGAGCTAAGCCAGTCCAGCCTGTGAGGCTCCATGCAGCTTTGGCAGCTACAGTGCCCTGCTCGATGCGCATTTGCAGGCAGGTTTATAAAAAGCAAGAACAGTAAACACGTCAGGCAGCTTGGGAGGAGGCAAGGGCTTTTCTGCAGTTACTTAATTTTAGTGATAAAGAATCATTGCAAACCTCAAGCAAATTACAAAACAGTATAAGTATCGTTTAAATCTGTGCAGGCTGCTGCATTTAAACCTTTTTAAGTTTCAGTTCTGTTAAACAGAAAATGCTAACTAGCAGTTTTGCCTCCTTCCTGAGGGAACAAGTAAACTGCAATGCAAAATTGTTACATCCCTCACCCTTTTGAAGTGCGCCCTTGAGAAAGGTGAGCCCTTCTTCCCCAGGAGCGGAGAAGTCCCAGCAGCTGCTCGCTGCCGTCACTTACTGCGACGTCCTTCCAAGTGAGTGCAGCAGCTCCCGGAGTGCCAGGCTCGCTCCGCGTGCCGGGTTGCTCTCCTGCGCCGCCTGCCATTCCCCTGCATCCGAGCCCTGCTCACAACAGTTCAGAAAAGTGTAATACCAGCCAGGGGAGCCCCTCCAACCAGCAGTGCCCCTGCTACAACCTCCCCTTTCTAAATTATTTTGTGTAGGAAATTTATATGCTCCAATCCCAACTCAAATCCCAGAGAATTCTTCCACAGAATCCAGTGGGAGCTCCATAGGGTTCACAGCACTGTGCACTGCACCACAGACCACAACCTGTACAAAAATACCATGAACTTAATTTCTAGGTAGAAAGAAAAAAAAAATTAATCCTCGTTATCATTTTTCTGTAAACCCTTTCACAACGTGAAAGGATCTACAACTACTACCCTGCAGCACCTGTGATTTTTTAACTCCCCATAACTGAAATCAGACTGCACGAACCAAGCACACCGCACTAAAAAATGCAAAGGCTTCAGTGCAGCAGAATTTGAACCGTGGCTCCTCCAGATCAGCCACTCAGTTTAATTAAGAAGAGCACATTTTTAGTGGAAGCACTCCAAAAATACTAGGTAGGGAAATAAATCACAGTCCTCTACTCAAGTAAAGTGATAATAAAACTCACTCTTAACTTTTGCAGGTTACATCAAGATTTTTACCTGGGTGGAAATAAAAATTAAAACCTTGTTTTCATTTCAATTCACATTGTCTCCTTCCTCATGGTATTTGCTGCACAATTTGGTTAGGAAAAGAGGGAAAAAAAAAAGGGGGGGGTTAACCCAAGTATCTGCTGGAAGCTCAAATTAAAGCCTTGAGAGGGCCCAGCTTGCCAAGAAATGCTCTTTCCATCAGTAACCACGGCAATCTATTCACTTTTTTTTTCCATAAAAATAAAATAATAAGCAAGGCACCTCCGTCAGGACTCACTGCGCTGTTTCTCCTAAGGGATTCCGCGCCGGGATCCGACAGCCGCGCAGCGCCCTGCCCTCTAGCGCCACCACACGCTGCTTCTCGACGTTTCCACAGGGCGAGAGCGACGGTTGGAAGCGGTTGGAGCCGGTTGGGGGCGGTTAAAGGCGGTTAGCGGGGGGGGAGGGGGCGGGAAAGCCGTAACGGCCGCGCGTGCGCAGTAGCACACGCAGAAGGTAAGTAAGTGGTTTAGTTTAAGTTAGTCGCTTAGTTTAAGTTAGTTGCTTTAGTTATTTTATTCCCACTGATTTCCCTGCCCATTCCTGGTGGCGAGAAGCCGCTGTGCTGGCAGTTGCTCCAGGATGGGTTGGCTGGTAGCGACATGAAGCTGCAGATGCCCAAGTTACCACAGTTTCTCCTTTCCACAAGCTGCCCGCTATCCCTGCTGAAGCCTGGAGAGACGGTGGGGAGCGTGTGGGAGCCAGTGGGGCTCTGCAGGCCCATGAGCCTCGGCAGGGATACGGAAAGGGCCTTTGGAGCCCGCTCACAGGAAGGGAAGGATTTCAGAGGTAACCCAGAAGCAAGAGCAAAGCAGCCGAGCGGGAACGGCTGTGTGTCGCTGCCAAGAGGAATATGGCTAACGCTCAAAAATCCAAAAAAGAGCAGAAACATGATAAGGACAGAAAGGATGTTCATTTTCAAGCGGGAGATAAGATGTGGATTAAAGTTCGCGCACAGGGAAGGGTTTTACCAAGGCGGTGCTGAGCCTGGGCCGCGGGTTGCGTGATGCGGGCGGCCACAGAGGGTCTCCGGCCCGGGGTGTAAATCCCGGCACACGCTCCCGCGGCCGGGACCACGTCGGCCTCACTGGGGCTGCTGCTGGTGGGCAGCCAGCTGCAGCTGGTGTCATGGGTTTCCATCCCCGATTTTATCTCCGTTGGCATTAAATTCATTCATTTCCTCATGCTCTTTGTCTCGTTTAGTTTTAGCTCTAAAAGCCGTAGAAAGGAGAGCTAACTGTTGTAAAACACATCCTTCACATACAAATGAGGCTATTTTTTTTTTTTTCCTTTATTCATTAAATGCCTATGATTTCTACCTCTGTGTACACTTTGGCCAAACAGTTAACAAGAGTTTAGAGTTTTCCTGTGAGTATCCTTGGAAAGGAGAGGTGGGAAAGGGAGTGGGCTGAACACACAGGTCAACTCTGGGAATAGGCACCACAATATCTGATCACACGGGACAAGCTGCAAAAGTACCTGGAGAAAAAGCACACAAATGCTTTGACGCTGCTTGTATCCCCAGCAAAGCACAGGGGAGGAAGGGGACTAAGAATAACATCAGTTAGGAAAAGACAGGTAGTGAGCAAAACCGTGGAGCTGTATTATATTTCTTATAGAGCTGGCAAGCAGTCTGCAACGACACATTTTGCCTCCCCACTTGACCAAGGACTCCCATAAAATACATACAGTGTATGTATGCTGACAGGAATGAGTGTGAAGAAGCTTTAGCTGTTAAATGGTCCTGCATTGGTAGCTAGACACAAATGCTGCAGGTTTGTTGATTTAGTTGTACCGTGATTTCTGCTTCCTTCATGTCCTTCAGTAAATCATTGGATCTTGGCAGGCCTCTTTCTTCCACGGTAATAAAAATCTGTTGATAATATTTCCTTTTGCCCATTCTTTGTCCAAGAAGAAAACAAACTATTTAGAACGGAGACAGTAACTTGCCGAAAAGTGCTGCAATAATCCAAGTAATAATTTCTGAGTTTTTCAGACTGCAAACTATCCTGTTTCCTTTTTTTTAAAAAAAACTTATTATGGAAAAAGTGTGAAAGGCTTGTCCATGTTTCTGAAGTGTTAGGCTGTGTCCCGTTCATTAGCCATCCTGTGAGGCTGCAGACATGAGCTTGGTTAGTTAAATGTGGAAAGGACAAGCTGACTTTTCCAGTGACCTTCTTATCCAGCTATTTCTTTCCTATTTGTCTCTCACTCTCCACTTTTTTTCCACATTGTTATACTTTGAATAACTTCCCATCTGCCACAAGCCAAATCTCCTTCAGATCTTTCCTTAAAACCCACTTCCTTCACATAACCTACTTACACTGATATTTTCACCAAGACATCTCCATTCATTCCCCATCTGAGCTATTGTCCCATAAATCATATTTGTCTTGCTTAGATTGTCAGTGCTAAACATAAAGCATGTCCCGGACATCCCAGCAGCCAGTCCTAGTCTGCTGCCCCATGAATGATAGCAGGGGCTTGTATCAATTTCTGTACATTTCCCAGCAGGATGTAGGAGAAAAAAATAATTCAAAGAACTTCACAACAGCCCTTAAGGCCTGTCTGCGTTACGCAGCTGGGAACAAGCCCTTCTTCCTCCCGTGAACTACGGCTCACAGTATTATTAGTTAACCAAAGGTTAAGCACAGCTAGCAAATGTTTGTTGCTTACGCGTGCAGCAGTTCTGCAGTAGTTAGTAGATGTTAAAACATGCGTTTCTCTTCGTCCTGAAAGTGGATGTTTCCCATGACACAGCAAATAGTAATAGAAAAGAAAATGATTGGTCCTGAGTAGTGGATAACAAGATATAATTTGCTTAATATTTGATGAGAAGGGTCTGTGAATCGTTTCAAAAATGATTTTTCTAAGGTTGTATTTAGTCAACAGCTCTCTCTTTCGATTGTGAAGATTAATGTATTTTCCATGAAACTAATGCCAAAACTTTGACTCACTAGAAATAAAACATTAGTTTAAAGAGCTACTCATTATCATTTGTTTTACAGTAAAAAATAAATTTCATGAATTAAGATATAAACCATTCTGTCACATAACAGTATGTTGAGAAGACACTGAAGGCGACCTGTATACAAATAGTTCATCCATCGTTGCCAAGTTCCCAACTACTGTAACACTAACATCACTCACGTGGAAAGCATCTTGCTTGCTCCGACTGTCAACTTAGATTATCTCAAAAGGAAAAGCAAGTTGCTCACCGGAATACAGGCAGGGCTGACTCATGTTTCTGTATCTTGTAGGGTGCAGCATCCTCCCCTGGACACGAACACCCCCAGCCTAAGATCAGTGTGGGCATGGATACAGTCAGGAAGATCTTCTGTGAGGTAACACCTTTACATGCAGCTGTGCAGGGTCTTGCAGTACTTGTTTTGCATAAAAATTTTCTGTACAGAATATCTACATGACACAAGAAAAACAACAGTTACAGACCTTTTTTTCTTTTTTGGTAACAAAATTAACAACCAGTGCTTGAGTATCAGAAAGTCATGCCAGAAATTACTGAAAATTTTGGAACTGTTTTGTGAGGGGAAGTGTTGAAGATTCTTAACTGCAAATTCCCCCTTATTTCCCACAAAATTCCATGGACAGCAGTTATTGTCCTATCATTGAGCATGTAGTAGTCTATATCTTGCCTTGTAGTATATTTAAGGTTTATTTTCTTTTTGGGGGGTTGTGACACAGCATTTTGGCCTATTTTCTTCTCCAACCAGGATATATTTTTAGATTATTTTTCAGTGTACAAGCGATTTTAGACTCATTCCTGTTAACTGATGGAGATCTGGAACTGGATTCTTGGCTTTAGAGAAGCTTCAGAATGACAAAGCAGGGAAGGTGTTGGCAGACAGGGCCTCTGCACAGAGGGACAGATGTTTTGTAAAGGCGGAGAAGCCCAGGAATCTGTAGAATTCCCAAACCCCAGTGGGTTTAATGCTCTTTGCTCTCTCCACCATGCCGGTTCTTTGATGTGTGTCCCATTTCCTGGATTCCCTGGCAGTGTGAAGTCTTGGGTCTTCACAAGATATTAGCAAGTTTCCATGTCCTAATATATTTAGGAATATTTTATTTTCTAAAGAAACTATCCCTCAAAATGTTGTTAAGAGAAATCAGAGCGCACGTAAATAATCTAAAATACATTTCCTCTCTAAGAGCTGATTTCTCTGAAAGCTGGTCATGATTTGGCGAAACAAGATTGTGGTTATGCAACCTGATATTCTTCAAAAGGGTTGTGATTTCTCACAGCACAGATGAGTAACTTAAGAAAACTGCCTATCTTCAAGGTGCTATTTAAAATGGAATCATCCAGGTTTCCTAGTTCCTACAAGGAATTGCTATGGACTGTTAATGCTGTAGCTGCTTGTTCCAGGTGAGGAAGCGCTCTGTTTCCAGACAAGAACCTGGTCTTCCCTTACGCTCAGCTCTGCAGGCTCCTCTGGATGTTAAGACCTCCAAGAGGGGCTTTTCGTGCCTGTCACACCCTGAGTGGTGATGGCTCTCCTGGCACCCTGCAAACCAGGAAGCTGAGAGTTAAGACAAATTCAGAGAGACCACTTCCTGCTTCGAAGAGACAGTAACAATCTGTTAAATTACTTGTGATGTCCTAATAGCCTGGAAAGAGCAAGGGACACTCGTTAGGAAAGGGCTTTGCTGGATACAGAGCACAGTTAAATTCTGTCTGTGCTGTGTGTGAAGGGGAGACCTCATGCCTGGTCTATAGAGAGGACTGTAATGAGCAAGAAGGATCATAAACCTGATACTTCAGAAAAAAAAATGAAAAGCTCACAAATATTTCACAGAAATAGCCGTCACCAGCATCAGCATCCTCTGGTACCAGCTCTACAGCTTACGCAGTGATTCAACTGCGAGTCTTAGGACAGGATGGTTTATTGCTCTCTGGATGGATTCAAATTCCTAAGATTGCTGAATGCTCAATAAAAGCATTAAATAACTAAAACGAATGGATGGGAATATTTGATTTATTGGCTACAGAGCTACCAGGGAGAACTGCTCTTTGCCTCCTGCTAGCTGGCCCTAAGTGCAAGCAGGGCCCTGAGGGACGTGCTGGTCATGTCGCCTTCAGGTCCGGTGTCTGAGTGTGTTAGGGTTCATGAACAACCTTCTCAGGGCCATAGTGGTGGTTCCTGTACGCCTTGTTCATTTCATATTTAGTTCAATAAAATCTCCATTTTGGAAGCTGATTGGCATTGCCACAGGGTTTCCATCTTGCTAGGGAGGTTTATCACAGCAGGCTCTTCTCGTTGCTACATGACAAAAGAAAGATTTCTCGTCACTGATGAGCCCTGGATTGCTTTTATAGCAGTGAGTTTCTGTATTAATGCCAGCCTCAAACAGGCCCTCTCTCCTCCCAGGCCAGAGACACGGGCTCAGTAGTCACAGCCCGCTATATTACATCAGAGGGCCTCGTTAAATCCCTGCAGACACAATTATCTTCCGTATCCATCAAACAGTGAAAGGTTACCTGAGTTACTAAAAAATTCCAGGCGTGTCTTCCTAATAAACAACAGTATAGTGATTAATTGCTAAAAGAATCCGGTGCTTTAGGAGCAGCTTTTATTTGGAAAGTTTAACATAGCCATTCACCAGACAACTGAACTCTCCACTTCTCACTTTCTCAGGTCACCTGCAAGTACTGAAGATTTATGTGAGCAAGAAATATTGTTACTTTTTAACATGTTTTTTTAAGTAACGTATCTCGGAGATTTAGCTCCGCGATGCATACAAAAGAGACTCTGCTTTGAGAGGATTTGGTATGAACTGGGTCACAAAGGCAATTAAAATCGTAAACCAGATGTATTATGTCTGCTCAATCCTTTTCGTTTGTGTCAGCGGGTGCAATCGTAGCATGGTACGCCCTGGTTCATTTTGTCTTTCTAAAACTGGAAATGATGCAAACAGCAAAGTAGCCTTCATACTTTTTAGAACTGGGAAAATACTCATCCGATTCCACTTAAAGTAATGATTAATTGGAAGCTGAAAAAATGCATGTGTATTTTTTAAGCTTCTGATTCTATAAAGTGCATTCAGTAGTCTGGGTTCACTTTAATAGTGATTCATTTGTTTTCTTCTATATCCCGCAGTATTTATATATAGGATGAAGCAGATGTGAATAAATCACACCATTAAAGCTGTGTTTTCATTCATCTGTGGAATCCTTTATATGAATTAGTGATTTGTTTAGAATGCACAGTTTGGCTTTCACAAGACAGAGCCGTAAGGAACTGCTTCCATGGAAGATCAGTTTAAACACAGTGAAAAAAAGTAAATCACGCATGAGGTTGCTCAATAAGGAGTTACTCAAGTTAATTATATTTCTGTTGTTCTTGGCAAGTATCTAGTGTTACGATATTTGCTCCACTGTAATAAGCTGAAGCAAGCTGTGAGCCGCTTTAAAAAATAATATTATTAAAAAAAATTTAAAAATCACACTCAGCAGCAAAGCTGTGAACACCGCAGGGGATTTGGCTCCAGAGGAGGTTCTTTCCTTCCGTCCAGGCCAGGCTGCCTTCAAGCAAGGGAGGATGGCCACTCGGGAAAGCCTCCTGGCTGGTAACCACCGGCACAGGCATCGCAGCACCGTGGTGCCATGAGGATCCCGCGGCTCGGAGGGCTCCTCCCCGTTCCCTCGGGGTGCCCACATTCCCTGGGACACCAGCCTCGACACAGAACTAAGCAAAATGGGCAGAAATCATTATGACAGCGCCTCGAAAATGTCACCTTCGTGACGTATCCCATCCTTTCCTCAGCCTGCACCGCCGAGTCGCTCGTGTGCGTTCACCCTCACCTGTGGGAATTTCATATCCAAGCCTGATGCAGTTATGGGTGCTTTGGGAGGGAAAAATGCCGTATCTGGTCTCTGAATAGCTTGCCTTCCATAGCTAGCCAGAAATTAGGCTGTAATTTACTTTATCCTGCCAATACTCTTTGTCGGAGGAAATTGTTGGGGCACTAGAAGTTATTTATTTTCCCGTATATTTTATTGGGTTATTTCCTGTTTTTCTTCCTGTTCCTTTGCTCTGTCTAATTTGGCAGATTGATTTTCTTCTTGCACTTTCCTTCCTCTTAGTTTTTTCTCCCAGCCACCATCTCCTTTTCCAAACCTTGTGTGTATTAGTTGACTCTTAGAAAGTAAACTTGGCCAAGGCCTTGAATGCTTAAGATGTGGACAAAGCTTCTCAGCTAATTAAACCTTCAGACTTGTTGTAGGAGCTAAATACAGATTTGGAAAACAGTCATCTTGTCTGCTTTTTGCACAGTTTTCCTCTGTTTTTTGCATGATTTTGCACAGGTTAGTGGGATAAAGCCCCTGCTTTATCTTGCTCCTGCACCCACCAAAGCCAGGGAGAGTTAGACAGTTAATTTCATCTCTTGCATTTAAGGCACCCACATATTCCCAAAGACCAAAGCATTTCAGCAGCTCTGGTTTTCAGCATTCTGATTTCCAGCGCACCATTAGTTCCACAGAGGAATAAGCATGTTGAAAATACTTAGTTCTGGGTGACTTCTGCATGCAGCTTTGCCCTCTTTTTCCGCCTCTGTTCAGCACCATGTGTCTGTATGTTAGGAAGGGAAAATTGGTCTTTCAATGATGAAAAGTAACCAGATTTTTCTAAAGGTGAAGTTTCCAATCTAGTAGCACTGGGATTTTAGTGAGATATACTGTGTTTCAGGAAACAAGTCCCTCTCATGTACTAAATGTGCCCCTCTAGACTGAGATAAATTGAATGACATTAGATGCATCTGTACCTTGGGAAAAGAGATCATTAAGTTCAACTCACAGAGAAATAGCCCCAGGGGACCTTAGGCTCATTCAGGCTGGCCAAAGGCCATAGCCAGCACAGCAAAAATCCCCAAATTTGACATACTTAAGCTATTATTTTGAATTGCCAAATAGTCTTTAGACATATTGTTACAGAGCCCTGCAGTGGAACTGCTCAGTGGTTAATTTTACTCATCAGCTGCTTTAACACATGCTCCAGGAAGGCAGAAGTGTGTTATTCCTGCAATATTTTGTGATTCCTCTACAAAGATAACGCAATTGGATTTGTACTTATTTCTAATAAAGGTATTATTTTTGTCAGAATCCACTACAAGAAACAAAACTATTACAGAAAACTATTGATTCAGTCCAATAGCACATAAAAAATGGTTAGAAATAAGAGAACTTACCAAAACGTCATTGTTTCAAAACCCCAGATGAGGAAAAAAATCTATATTTTAAATACACACGTAGTGCTAACTGTGGACAGCCCATCAAAACCAGAGAGGGAAACTCCTAATACTGCTTTTCTAATCAGTTTTAGAACATTATCTAAGTTTCAACATTTGTTAGCTAAGCACAAATGCGATAGCACTGAGGGAAAGCAATACACGAGAAGCAGATTACAGAGACAAGAATATGCTGATACTAACGGCAGTGAAAAAATACTCCTTATGCCAAGAAAGAAAAAAGCTTGGGGTATGACCTGGAAATTTGAACACTTGAAGAACAAGGGTTCAGCATTTTTATTTTTCGTTTTTGGCACACTCCATTCGCTCCAATTTACTGCTCATGCATTTGGACACCGATTCCACTGTCTCCTGTATCCAAGGGTAATGACCCAGCGCTCCAGTGATTTAGTGAACCTCAGCTCGGTGCAGCCACTCAATCAGTGATGGCCTAATCCCTTAATGGCCATTTGTGTCTTTCCGAGGCACCCTCAAGAATTCTGCGCCGCTCGGGTTCTGCTGTGTGGAGCTACGTGCACTCCGTCCACCCACGTTATCTTATCAGGTAGCTAATTCCCACAAATGATCACGCAGCTTCACGTCTCAGATGAAATTGCTGGTGAATCATAAATTTGTCACTCTCCAGGCAGCTGCTAAGTCAGTAAAATCTTGATCAAGTGGGGATTAGTCGCTGGATTGAACAATTAAGACCTCTGAGTGCGTCTGGCCCCCTGTCAGAGAAATGTTTATTGATAAAAAAAAAGTTTATATAGAGATTTAGAATGTTATTAATTCTTAAGTGGGGCATAATCCTTTATCTAATATATTGTGACATATAACTAACTATCCCTTAACGTCTTGTTCTACTCAATTGACTATTTAAACAGAATTAATCTCTTGAAATAATGATGACTGTGAGCCTTGTTAAATTATCAGGGCAAAGTACAGTCAGAGATGGCATTTACAGAAATTGCTTGTTCCCATGATTTTTTTGTATTTTTAATCTGTAAAGGAAAACATCATTTAAGATCACTACCCACTTATGGTTTTATTAAAATATCCTTATATATTAAGTGGCATATTTCCTACACAAGGAAAATATATTCTTTTAGGAAGACCAGACATATACATGTTTTTATGGGCCCTGTTTTGACAAAATATTAAGGCACAACAGGGTGCTGGGGTGCTATTTTAGCATGGCTGAAAATTTGATACCTTTGTTATTTTGAAGGCAGAGATATTTTCTTAACTGCAGATTCTAAAGGATTTAGATTCTGACCACTTTTATAGTCTCCAGTTAGGGGGCGTTTATAAAGCAGACAAGATTCATCTGAAACTGGAAAGACTGAGACCACTAAGAGCAGCTAGTTTTGTTCTCGCTGTCCCCCCTGCATCCCCTTTCCCCTAAACCATTGAAAACTGTGTGATTTAAGGGGTACCCCACTACTTACTCGCACCCTGCGCGAGCCCAGTCCTGCCACCTGGCACATGGGGAGCACCCACACGCAGTAAACCAACCTTGCCCGCTCTGTCTGTAGCGGGTAGTAATTCACCAAAAGCCTTCAGGGCAATCAGAACCTGGTTTATGTTTTATATAATATATAAGGAAAACAACAACAGGAGCATTGCTGTGGTTTTGGATTAAAGCACCATTTGCTTGCTCTGTGGAAATCTGTGTTATATGGGCCCATGGCAGCGAGGCTCCGGAAGGAGAAGCTGGAACTCGCTTTTTCTGCAGCCTGAATGCCCTCGTTACACAGCTCTGAGTACAGGACTTCTGTACCCTTCAGTCTCTTTGCTTTTCTCACAAGAAACTGAAACAAAACAATCCATTTTGGATTTGAAAGTAACATTTTCTTCAATTGAAATAGCACATTTCAGCATTTTATTCACACAAAGGATAAAAGGCCAAACATAAATTGGGCTTGATGAAATTTAAATTTGGGAGTGATGGCTAAGTTTTCCAGCCCAAGGGAAAAATCAGTTATCTTCACATCTTTAATTAACTTGGCAGTATGCTTTATATAGCAGTGTTGGCATAGCTTTAACCCACGTTAATAGCAACACATCAACTCCACACAAGGAAATGAGATTAAATTAGTGTCTTCTTATGGTAAGATGGCGGCGATATTATTCCTCTTACACTGCAGAGCACCAAACATAATAGCACATGTAATAAAGAGCGATCATAATGTTTAGCTGCATTAGGTGTTCACAGAGCTGTTAATGCTCTGCGTCAGCCCACCTTGGGTGTTTTTTGAGGGTTTTCTTTGAACGCCCATGCTCCAGAGCATCCCAGCCATTTCATGCCAGCGGTGGTTCTTTAACCCATCTCACATAAGGAGTTTCAGAGTGATTTTAAGTGGGCTCCTTCCTGTAAGCCCAAATTATGCTTTCAAAAAATTGAGTACGTGGATTATACATAATCTCCAAAATAATTTTCTGCACCTGATGAACATTTCTCTGAATACTTGGGGAAAATTCTGCTGGTAAAACACCCAATTTGATGGCATAAAATCCAGATTTTGCTGCAGGGCCTCAGCTCGAGGGGCTCTTGCTTGGAGACCACAGCCCGATTGCAGCGCCGGTGGGACGGAGGCGCCCAGTGGACACGGAGAGGCAGCATGGAGATGGCTCCAAGGGGTCCTCCAAGCTGCCCCCCTCCCATGCTGAGTGCCATTGACCAGCCCCAGGCCACCCCAGGCCAGCACGTTCCAAGCTCCGAGTCACTGCTTTTGCATGCTGCAAAGCAGCCTAGGTTTGTAAACACTCTTGACTTCCTATTCTCACAGGTCGCCATCATTTCATTCTGGCCTGGCTGCTGGCTGGGTGGCACAAATTAGATTTCCTGCTAGTCCCAAGAAGTCTGCATAAGGTACAGAGATAAAAGGTTTCCACTAGAAGCCAAAAAAACATCTTTTTAATGATTGTTTTGTTAATGTTTTCAGAAGAGGTCAGAATTTTAACTATACTGATATAGAAGAGAAAAAAAAAATCACATCAGTCTTAGATTTTAAAATAAAGTTGAAAAATCCAGCTTTTTTTTCCTCTAATAGAAGTCTGATTAGAAATATTTAACATGCATAAAAATAACTTTGCATTTTAAAGATGAGTCTCTGCAAGTAAAGGCAGAAATAAAGCCAGAAATAGTTCTTTCCAGCAAAAGGCCAAAGTAAACAACACACGATTACAAGATTTCCCTTGACTGAACACAGTGCTACGCATTTCATGACATGAATGACCATCTGAGTCTCAGCCTCAGCTCAGCCCGCTCTTACATTAAATATTCATTCCAGATAGGACAGGAATTCTTCCTTTTTTTCTTAAGAATTTAAAACCATGGTTTTAACAGAAGCTCATACTAACAGGAAGGATTGATATTCAACAGAGAGATCTCAAATTTCACATTGTTAAGTGGGAAATTCAAAGTTTTATTCTAGTGTCTTTTGGTTCCCCATAGCACCCAATTGCAATGAACACTCTGAAGCAGTTAGAAATTAAACTCTGTAAATTTCTATTAAATAAAACATCTCCAGAGAGATTGTTTTTGTAAAAGAGAGTCCTTTTTGCTGACCCCACACCAAAGTGGTTTAGATAGATGCTTTTTATTTTAGCTATCTAGCCCTTATAAGCAGCTTTCTATAACCAATTAAAACAAAACAAAAAATTACTTCAAAGCAAAAAGTTAAACCATAGAGGCTGTTCCTCGAAGAGGACTCACTTTTTTGGACTGACATTCCTTAGCAAAGAACTGCAGCTTCCTCTGAAACAACATTGCCCAGGAAACTTTTCTTCACTGAGTAAATAGACCTGCCTTTGTATATGGAAGTCAACGGTGCCATTTTAAGTAGAGCACAGCTAACCCCAGCTGAACACCCTTTCCACGCTATCAGCTGCTCCAGGTTTGGCTGTGGAGGAGCCTCATGTTCGTTCAGGGGCTTTCAGCTGGGCCAAGCTGGTTGTAAAGTGTTCAGCCGGATGACCGGGGTAGAGGTGAGGCAGGCCGGAGGGCCAGGAGAGCAGCCTGCACGTAGAGCCCTCTCCCTCTCCTCTTCAGAGGAAGGTCCAGAGCCCTCCCTCTGCCCTGGACCTGGTGAAGGCCCCAGGCGGAAGAGAAGCTCCAGGCCTGCCTATACGCAGGTAGCCAGGGCAGGAGTATTTTCCCATTGGTGCACTCATTCATTTCTTCCCCTTTCATAAATCATGGCTTGATTTATTTGATGACTTGATACAATGGCAATGTCTTCAGCAGTCGATTTGACTTCAGAAAAAAAAAAAGGAATTTGGCAAGGCAACTATTAGAGCTGTGTGAGCTGGACGAGCACTAAGGGTTAACCAGACTGTAATGGTGGGCAGCCATCAAGCAGCAGAGAGTAGCAAACGTACTCGATGCAAACAGGTGATAAAAGCAGATAAGAGAGATGGCAAAATTAAGAAAATAAAGAACACTGTTATAAAGATTTATAGAACAGCTAAAGCAGAGCAAAATAAATGATAACAAACTCTGATAAAAAGAAGCGGGGCATCGGCCATATGAACACGCAGGAAACTTCAATGCTTCTGTATAGTACTATGACACTGCTTTGTTTACACCAGCATTGACCTTTTGCTCCCAAAGAAGTTTATTAACCATCTTAGCCTTTTTTTTGTGTTGCTTTACTCATCAAGAGAAAGTTGTACAGGGTTGATTCTGATGAATGGCTTTTTCACAAAGTCAAGTTATCCTTGACTAGATGCAGATGGCCTAGTAAAAAATGAATGCTGCCAGCAGACATTGTCTTTATCAGTAGGAAAAGTTCAGCAGGGACTAGACTTCCTCATCTCTGGCCAGAGAAACCCAGCCTTCTGTTTCAGCACCGTATCACATATTGTCCTAATGAATTCTTGTAACACACTGCAGCCCAGATAAATATGCTTATATTAATGTTTTTTGGCAGTCTGGGGCATGGTACAGAATTGACACGAGTGTTTGGATTCTGCCTGAAGCAGACACCAGGAATTTATACAGCTTAGAAATATTAGGCTGTCGTTAGGCTGTCTGTCCTGCGTGATGACCTTCAGGGCCGCAGGCTGCAGTTCATCCTCTCCAGAGCGGCTTCGCAGAGGCTGCCTCGCTGAAACCCTGCGGCGCAGGGCAGGGGGGAGGCTGCTCCGGCACCACAACCCACCCTTCCTTCCTTCCCCAGCTCTGCGACAGCTGAGTCGAGATCCACTTTTCAAGCAGTCCAGTGGATGTCCAACAGGCACTGTCCTTCTTGGGCGATTCCAACCACCTGCCAGGCGAATTCCCTTTCTTTGCCTCTTGATTCCTTAGCAGTCCTTTCTGGCGAGAACAGAAGCACCAGCCTCTGCATGTTGGAGGTACTAGGCAGTGAGGGATTTGCAGAGACTCTCTCTTCAGAGCAGCAACCACAGTGCTCAGCAGCCTCTGAAGGCCCCACACGGGACCTGAGGTAACTAACAACCACTTCTAAACACTCAGTAGTTCTCGATAATGCCCCTGACTCCCTTGGATAAGTGCTGCAACAAGGGCAACAGTCCCACACGGAGCTTAGGCTCCGCGACACCCTCTGGGCTGCGTTGCGGGACACCGCTCAGCGCCGACACCCTCTGGGCTGCGTTGCGGGACACCGCTCAGCACCGCGCGCCGTTGCTGCTGGCAGCGCGGGATCCACGCTGACCTGCCAGGGCCGGGCGTCCAGGCTGAGCCATCTAGCGGCTGAACGTCAGAAGCCTTCCCCTCTTTATCCGCCTTTGTGACACACCTTTGCTGGGCAGCTGGGCCTGGAACTTAACCCTAACTTCAGATTTTCAGCACCTTGTCTTTAAAGGTCTCCTCCGCGGGTTTGGCCTCTTTGTGGCCCGCTCTTCCTCACGCGCCAGGCACGAGACCGCTGCTGCCCACGGCTGCAGGGAGGACTCCGGCGCTTCAAGCCCTCCTGCTGCTCGGAGGCCTCCAGGCTAACTTTGCAGCCACAGCAGAGGCTGCCGTTTGTGTTTGCACAGCAGCCTATTGTGGAAAGCTGCCGTTCATTTATAGGATGCTCAGGCTTGTTTCCCATGCCCCGGCCCCTGCTCCAGCATCACGTATGACCGGGACCGCGCTGCTCCACCTGCCATCGTTGCAGCAGCGGCCTCGCCGGGCGCGTAACCAGTCTGTGTTAGGCCACTGTTTGAAGCTGCCGGAGTTCAGCCCTGTATTTTACGGGACTCGGTACAGGCTGTGCTGGCAGTTCCAGGCGACTCTGTTCTTGCCTAGATTGCCCCTCGTGCGGCCACGCTCCCCCAAGCTGGGTCTGTGGCCGCACCGCACTCTCGGGGCCACTGACCACCATGCCCGTCCGCGGAGTTTATCTCAGCTCTACCCCCAGTTTTGTCACTGTATCCTTCAATCCCCTCTCTCCCCATAAAAGTGTCTAGCTGTCTCTTAAACTCACTTTACCATTTGCTGCTTTGACCTCACTTGGCAACTTATCCTTGTGTTTATTATTTGAGGTGGAATAGTTCTGGCTACATTCCTGGTTTTACTCTTAATTGTCTAATTTTTAGAATGTGTCAGTGGGGTTGGGATTTGGGTTTGTTCTTTTTCTTAAGCTAATCACTCTTGTGAGCAGGTCTTCAGTTTCATTAGGCCCCTTCACATTATCAAGACTTCCCATAACTAAAAGGATTCTAATGAATCTTTTATGGGATCTTCCCATATATCGCAGCTGCACTCTCACCCATCAGTGCTGTTTTGAACTGCAGCGCTGCCCTTCATTACTTCGTGTTGACTGGGGGGAACGGCTGGTTTTCCCAAGCAAGGAAGAGTTGCTGGAGCGGAGAGCTCCGATCCCTGTGCGTGAGTTACCTTCCATGCGTAGCTGCTGCCAGCTCTGGGCAGCGGCAGTGCGGGCACCCTCCCAGAGCCCTCCGGCTGCTCCTGAGGCTTGGCCAGGCTCCCGCACGAGTTGCTGCCCGGTCACGCTGACGCTTGGAGGATGTTGCACGCGACAGTTTTCTCCGTGACTGTTTGGGGAGGGGGAAGAGGAAGAAACACTCACTTAAGCACCTACCTCTGTCTTCAGGCTCAGCTGCTTTAAGGCTGCTTGGTGGAGCACTGAAATGAATCCTACTGATACCCTGAAACAGACAGGCCTGCTTGGAGCAGCTTCTAAAACAAACAACCGACCTAACCCACCACAGAAAGAGGAGCAAGTAACTTATCTTCAGATTCCCCTATTCACTCACACCACACACTCCCCGGCTCACTAACACCTGCAACTGGAGGCCTGACTGCTTTCAGAACTGTTCCCATTGCAGCGAGGTAACTTCTTGGTACCTGTTGTTCACGCAGTACTGTTTGTAGCCTTAAGAAGTACAACATGTACTGAAAACACCATCACGTTGCTAAAATTTAGTAATTTTAAGACTTGTTTTCATAAAGTCAAAGGGACACGTGGCTGAATTCACTGACCTTGGGAAAAACGGTGCAAGTGAATCCCTCGAATCCCAGCTGGTATCATCAGAGAGAGACATTAACAGGCTCCTTTGCCTGCCTAACACGTACTGGGTGTATGTCACAGAGCAACAAGAGGTACAAGTGTTTTCTGTACAATTAACAGCCTCCTTTGTGGGGGTTCTATGGACACTACAGAACAGGAAATCAGTCCCAGCAGGAGAGCAGCCATCAACCAAACCAACATCAGTCACTCCTTTCAATGGAGGAGCCCAGGGTAGGGGCATACCAGATTTACTGCATTAATTGCGACATTGAATGTCTTCCAGAGGGCTCAGGACACTGCTACGATATAATAGAGGGCAGTCCCTTCATCTTCCATGCGGAGGGGAAGCTCCCAGAGCACGAGCCTGCCTCCCAATGAGGAGTTCCACACGGCAGGAACAGGGGCTGGGGGCTGCTTCTGAGAAATTCCTGCAGTAACGCGCTTCATACAGGTAGCTTACCGTGTGGGTAGCCTCTCGAAAGCAAGGGCATGAAAGGGAAGGCCATGAACAAAGACTGCAAAATGACTAAAGAATACAAGGAGAAGTTAATCTGGCAAACACCATTGTCTGCACTGCACTCACACTGTTGGGGGATGTAACGATCATCAGGCATTAGAGCACCAAGAAATACTTTCATTGGAGAAATGGTGGCAGCAAAAATGAAAGGACAGATCCTCTGTCACGTATCAACCCACACTTCATTTTTATAGGCATCTACCCACATTATTTGGCCCACAAATCACTAAGCAGCAAAACCATGGGCGTAGTCACGTTCAGGTCGCCAGAAGCCTGGGCTATGCTGTGCTGCAGTTCTGGTTATATTTCAGAAAAGAGAGCTTTATTTGCGCGTGACAACCGGAGGTTGGTGGGAACTTTTGGCTTTTGGTAGGAACATTTCTGTCAGATTTCTACTTTGTCTGCAGACTGAAGAACAGATCCTGTTGTAGCTGGAGGCCACTGCTGGGAAAGATGGAAGACACTATTGTTAAGGCTGAACTTCCAAGCAAGCAGGAGGAGCTGCTTTATTTTTTAATTCTCTGCACTTTTCTATACACCATTCACTCCAAATATTTGATGTTTGCCACACTTGTTATGAGTTTCTCCAGAGAGATGCTGTCTTTTGGCAGCCAAAGATAAAGCTGACTGATACAAATGAGTCGCAGTACCCCAACAGTAATTAACCGTGATGCAATACCCATGCGAAAAAGAGGGCTTGAAGAATTAACTGTTGAGTTTTCTTGACGATGCAGCTGCACTTTAAGAGAGAAAGCTCAACCCATCATAGAACTCCATTGTGTACATTAGAGAAAAAAGCTTGGCAAGACACATTCGGGATTTTTGCTAAAGAGATACAAATATTTTGCAAGGTCAAAGGGCACCGAGGCAGCCTGTACTTACTTCCAGAGGAAAGCAGGCAGCGTGACAGAGAAACAGTTTTTTTTTTATCTTCATTTTCACACTTCATCATCTAAGAAAGACTGTCTTTTTCAACCTGCTGAAGTGATTTAAGACACCCCGACTCTAAGTTAACTTTTACTTAAAAGTCAGTCTACGGCATCCTAATCTAAAAAGTTATCTGTGCTTACGGTTCCAGCGCAGTCCTACGGAAGTACTTCTATTTTTAAACTGGATTTTACTATGCTATAAAGTTCTTACACAAATCTTACAGGTCTAAAGAGAGGGAATACTTTTGTAAGAAGACGAATGATTGAAGCAACTGTTTTATAGCACAATATGAAACTTGACACTGTTTTCTGTTGCCAGTATGATTCCCAAGTGAGATGGATAAATTGTGGTCAAGACCTGGACAGGTTAACTAGTGGTCATCAGTGCTGGTGGTACCTTTATATACAAAAAAAAAAGAAAAAAAAAAAAAAGGATACTATTGGACAGGGCATTTGAAATTTAATACCAGACATGAAACAAGACATCTGTTGGACTCTCATTTGTTTCTCTTTGAATGGGCTTTAATTGAAAGCTCAGTGAAAAATGCAGGTTACATTCTTAGTGTTATCAATAGTTTGTAACAGCAACAACATCAGAACAGTGATGCATCTAATATTTATACACTTTCTAATTTTAGATGTCTAAGAGCAATACATTATCAGATATATATATATACACACAATTTCAAGCAATTAAAAGTAAATAATAAACCCCTCCTCCCAAAACCCTGAAACAATATATTTCCTTACACTAATAATGTCTTTTTCACATATACTTGACAAAGAGTCTTTTTAAGTTACTTATCTTAAGAGTAATCTGTTAATGGAGATCCTGGACCAGCCCCATTAAAGTTCAGTTTTAAGTTTATACAGCTTGCTAGCCACATAACCAGTGTGGCTTTACATTGTAAACGAATCCCAAATGTCTACAATGATTGGAATTAGTTTTGTGTAAAGGAGATCTATTCGTCTCATGATGGAATAAATTTAAACCAATACATTTAAAAGAGACAGAGAGAGAGTGATTTGACAAACAAATCAGTCGTTGGGGATCGATTATGTGATTATTTAAAGAACAAGTTAACTTAATGGTAAGATTCTTATTTTCTGTACAGAGAGGTATTGGTTCAACTAGTTTTAGCTGCTCTAGAAATAAGTTCTTTAAAAAAGTTTGATTTGTGAAATTCAAAAGCTGAGCTTCCCGCTCTAAAAGCTTGCCCTTTAGCAGTACAAGTACAAAGGTTACCAAAAGTATCTCAGGTGACTGTTCTGTCGTAGGATAGCTCGCATTTGGAAACTTCAGCATGTGCACAAGTGCAGCAAGCATAAAGCTTACCTTGATTTGGGACAGGTGCCCTACTCACTGCAGGACTGAAAAAGGTACAGCAATATGTACCTAGGAAAGTTCAAGTAAAAACTAAAGCAGAACATTGGACGCAGAGTAATCCAAAGTAAGCGTCGCTTATAGCGATATCGAAACTGTGGCAGTCTTGATCACTTTTTAGAAAAGTTACAAATAAAAATCTCTTGGATTTAGTGAATAGGAAATCTTTAAGTCAAAACGGAAGACAAGGCTGAGCAGAATCCTACGGTTTAGTTAACTTGTGCCAAGTGCGTTGCGAAGGAAGACAGCCGCAGCTTTCTGACAGAGGTGGCCGAAGAGGGCTGAGAAAGTTTGCAGTAGCTCATAAAGTCCCATCTGGTTTATTCCCTTGTTTGAGCTGTCTAAAGAGCCAACTGCAGCTTAGTCATGTTCCTCTGGTGCATGTTGTGATGACGAACTAATTCATCAGACCTGGCAAATTTTTTTTGACAGCTGGGCCACCGGCAGCTGAAAGGCTTTTCACCTGTTAACAAAACACCCTGTTATTAAGCGGGTTCGCGAGACACTGCCCTTGCTGTCTTGGATGGTGGGGAGGATGCACTTGGGCCGGGCCTGCCGTGCTCAGTGCTCCCTACGGCCGGAGCTCGACCGCGGCCGCTGCGGGGACGCAGAGCGTGCCGCGAGCGATGCCTGGAGAGGTTGGCCAGGCTGCTGCCCCGAGCACGCCAGCTGCTCCGAGCCGCCTCTAGCGCTCGCTGCGGCCTCAGCCGCGCTGCCGAGCGCGGTGCGGAACCGGCCGGGGGCTATCGCAGCTTGACATCGAGTCAAGGAGAGTCGTCCCGGCACGTTCAGCGCGATCTTTGCAACTGGTGAGTGCAAGTGAATGTGGCAGAAGCAACAGGGTTCAGCATGAAGTCTGCTGAGCCACACTGGAAGTTTCCCATTACTGTCAAAATAGAGATTGGAGAGGCCCAAAATATTCAGTATTTTTCTAACATTCCAACAAATAGACTAAAAATGAAGCCCAAGGAAAGAACATAGATTTTTAACAATGCCACCACTTTCTTAGACTTCCATCTCCTCTCCTGATTTTCTATAACACCTAAGTGGAATTTCTGACCGTGTCTCTGATGCTGCAGGAATGCTTTCATTAGCTCAGAGCAATGCCTGGTGACTTGTGTGTCCTTTAGTCTTTCATTTTCCTTCTCCTCAAACAGATGAAATACTTTAAAGCAGGTTTAGCTCTGGGCCTGGCCTCTTCCATGCTGTCTACACACCTCATACCTCCAACTCAAGACACACTGGAGTGGGATGAGCTCACCCAGCCATCTTCTTCTCTTCTTTGCCTCACACTTTGTGCATTTCACAAACATCCAAATTCAGGCAAAAGGGGATCTGGGATGGGCGTAAATGTTGTGTATTTCTGTTTGTAAAATCCCATGCAATAAACAGATTATATAAGCGGGGTGGAGTGGTTAAAAATCTACTTTATCCACTTAATATACACGCTTGCAAAAGCATCAACCATCTCACTCGAGTGCATAAAACAGTATGGGACAAAGCTGATCTGCTTACAGCTCCTGATAAGAATCACAGATTGCATAAAGTGGTCTCCTTTCGTCTCCGCAGCACTAGCCAAACCATCCTGTGAACTGATGCGAGTTTCCTATTGCTGCTGGTTTGTCACAGAACCCCCACAGCAACGGCAGCCCAGAGTTGTGGGGCCTGCTAAGCAAATCTGGGTCTCCTCTTGCAACAGGGGGCAGCAGTCTCTACTAATCCTGCGCTAGGCACCGATTACTCCACACGGCTTCCCTGGGCAGACATCAGAAATCATGTTTCTGTTGCTGAAAAAGCAGATGTGTGGAGTTTTCCTTTGATTTTGTTGTTGTTTTCAAAAGCAAATATTGCTACTACAGTTAACTAACTCAGCGATGAGCAGAGTTTTGGGCCATGAGAAAGGACTAAAACAGATTACTAGAAAAACAGAAAGAGAACAAGTTCTTGTTCAAGTTGTTGTTTATCCCAGGTAAGCTGGGATAAAACCTCGCTGAAGTCAGGACACTGCGGAGTCTTGAGATGGATTAGCAGATGAGGCAGCAGTGAAATGTGATGGGGAACACCGTCTATCCTGACAGGTGACAGGGGCAAACCTGCTTGCCATTTTGTCTACGTCAGAATGTCAGCTCTTGATGAGCAAGAAAATACCTGTGTTTGTGCCCGTGCGCGCAGACCCAGGCGCTGCGGCTCGGCACCTGGGGTGCACACGGGGCCGTTACTCGAAGCGTTTCTTTGGCTGGCTCCGGAGAAAGTCCCATGCCTCGCAGGTTAATTGTGTCCTTTACGAAAATGTCTGATTTATTTATTCAAGTCTTAAACATGCATCTCTTACGGTCCACAGGAGAACAAAAGAATACTTAGCAGGGAGAAAAAGACTTTCAGGCTCCTTGTCTACCAGTGCAGAGACACAGTTTTCAAAGGTTAATCCTAACATAAAATACTGTGGCATCTACGAAGAGCAAAGTGAAATTATCTCCTGACAAAAACGATCTCAATTCTTTTTAAACTAAGCTAGCATGTCTAAGTGTTTAATAAAAAAAAAGTACTTGGTAAAAATGTTGTATATGTACTGCAAGGGAATATAAAATGCCTATTCATAAGAACAATTCTAAAGTTAAAGCCAAAATACAGAGGTTGCTGCAGTTGCTCCTTAATAGTGTTCACAGTTATGTGCACACAGAGTAGACTAAAATAGCCTCCTATTTTTTCTGTATTTATATGAAATACTGTGGTTCCCACAAAAAGAATGGATATTTGGATATTGAGTAGGCTGCACATTTCAGTGTCTGTCAGTGTGCGTTTGCAAGAGGCTCTCTTTTTATCTTCTGGAGAGAAGAGATTGCAGCACAAGCAGCAACAATAAGAGCTTTGCCATGATATCCTGCATCAGGCTCAAGTGACACTTAGGGGAAGCATGAGTAGTTATGAATACTCTAGATTACAGACCTTCTGCTGAAGCTACAGTAAAAACGTCTGTCTTGTAAGTTTTTGCAGCAAAGCAGTAGATCAGCTTCGTGTTTGTGGGCTGAGACTGTGATGTTTGTTTCACAGTAGTTGAGAAAATATATTAGGCCAAGCTGAAATTTCTCAAAACGTTAAATAAGAATGTGTAGTTTCTAAAATCACCCAAATCCCATTTTGAAAAGCAACTCTGACATTTAGGGACTATAGTTACTTTATCAAATCATTGAGCTCTGAATCATTTTCTGCAGTTTTGAGTATTTAACCCCTCATGAGGAGACCTTCTAATCATTTAATTTCTAATAACATTAATTTAAATATAATAAAATAATGAAATATAAATGTGAAGAAAAGTTTACGCACTTGTTTTACCTGTATGAGTCCTGGTATGAGTTTTCAGATGATCAGATCTGGAGAACTTTCTCTGACAGGTTTTACACTGGAAGGGTTTCACACCTGAAGAGATAGAAGAAGTCTATGGTCATATTCCCTCCCCTTTCGGCGGGGTGCATGATACCAGCTATTTCTGAGTTTTCAAAAATCTGCATTTTTTGGTCCTAGTTACTGTAAGTGCTCCTCCCAGCTTCATGCCTACGCATTACCGAAAGTCGTTAATCAGCCTGCCACCCATAACCCCTTTGCAACCACCTCCTTTTCCTACATCTGGGTCTGAAGGATCCAGACTGCACCAGCGTAAACAAACACCCACTTACTGCTGGACCAAGGGAGCATCGCAAACCTCAGTATTTTTTCCTCGTTATTTTCTGTGCTACCCACCCCACAGCAGCCAGGAGACCAACAGTCAGAGCACTTCCCTGAGGGAGAGGAGACCTGAGCTCACTTTCTCCCTTCCCTCAGTCAGAGGATTATACTGAAACCGGGTCCGGCCACACAAACACCAGAACATCAACAGCAGGGTTTATCTGGTTACTTGTGGGCAAGCTGTTCTTGCAGAACTGCTTGCTTCTTAAAATTATATTCCCTATAGCAGTACAGAGCAATTCCACTTAAAAAGCTGTTTCAAAAAGGTGGCAAAAAGGTGATGGAGAGGTCACATATACAAAGCACATCCATGCTGAAATGACAGGAGAAACAAAAGGTACAGTCCCCTACTAAAGCTGAATTTAAGAACAAATCTTTGCAGGTAACACGTGTAAAGATGAATCTAAAGAGGAGACTGGTGTTGCCGACAGACCTGTGTGTCGTCTTTGGTGCCGTTTGAGTTGGTCTGAACGAGAAAATCTTCGTTCACAGTCCTTAAAATCACACTGGTAGGGTTTTTCACCTGTAAAGGATAAATGGTTCATTAGAAAATGTGCCTAAACTGGGGAATATGTTCTCCAGAATCCAAAGATACAAACCTAGTACACTAAAATATTTGATCTTGCTTCCTTCCTTAAGCAATCTAGAGTTAGGCCAGATTCTCATCTGATATGAAACTATGCAACTGTATCAGAATCCCTGAGGAAAGCCTGGGGAAAATAGCTAATTATCCTATACACTGCTTCTGAGCTCAACAATCTTTGCCCTAAAAAAAATGGTCCATTAGGTGGAAATCACAAAAATTAAGTTGCATGAAAACCATTTTATTCTGCTAGTAAAGAACCAAAATGTCTTGTTCAATATTGAAAACCTTAGCCAGCCCTTTTCATTTGTTTCAGAGCTCTAATTCATGCAAGGGAACAAACTTGCAGCTTGCTCTCAATTGGATTTGCGGCAAAAACTAAACCAATAACATCCACCCAGATGGTAATTTTAACTACGCTAGGCAAGTTTATAATGGAGCCAATTCAAACACAGAAAAATGCACATTCTTCCCTAAAATCTAAATGCTGGTTCTTCCATAAGGTACAGAATTTCGCAGGCGGCTGCCCCCTGCTCCCAGGCAATCCTGTGCGTTATTCCCAATCACAGAGGAAACTTCTTCCACCCTCTGTACAGGCCAGTGGAGAAGCTCAGGTTATGTTCTGTCCAGGAACAACAGTGAGCTTCTGACTAAAATAAATAAACAAATAAAGCCTTAAAAGTTATTTGATTCTCATCCAGTCTGAGGCCCCCTTGCACAGCAGCGTAGTCCTGCAAGAGCCTGCAGGCTACCCAGTCACAGCAGCAGCTACACGAAGTGTCAGCACAGTGGCACAGCTGGCAGAGAGACCTGGGCATGAGACCTAATGAAACTCCTCAGCGCGAGGCCGGGAGGAGCTGGCTTCTCCCTGCAAGGCACGCGCCAGAGCAGCTGGCACCTGCTGCTGCTCGGCTGCCCCTTGCTGCCGTACAAAAGAGAAATGCAGCAGGAAGCACCGAAGGGAAAACCGGAGCTGGAAACAATATGGGAAGGTGAGCTTGGCTTCTCTGTGTATTTTTAAACTCATAATGCTTCCAAAAAGCTTCAGTGAAAGGATCGGCATTTTTTTAATGATCTTATGAGGAGGAAAAGAGGGGTGGGGTTTTTGGTACCAGTTGTATCTTGAATGAGAAGTGTGTCTTCTGAGCCACAGCAAAGGAAGATGGCTGTGATGCCATTTTATTCTTGTAAGTAAATTGGTCTGTCTTACCTAAGTATTTGTTTGGAGCTAATCATTAGGACGGTAGGATGTGGCAGGATTTAAGAGCCTAGAGACATTTCTCCTTTCATGCATGGTCTTTAGACACTGTGTAAGTACTACTACAGAATCCAATGAAAGGTTTATTAATAGATCTGCACTATATCTGCACAGAACTCTGCTCTAAGATACCAGTGCAAACTATTTTATTTTAAGGCAGAAGCCTTCTGATGTGGGTAACACAGCATAAACAGCATCTTACAAAGAGTATTCCAAATCTATGCCAGTGTAGCTAAGATCAACATTTCGCAAGAGCACCTAAACCTGCAAGAAGGACTTGCACCCCTGTGACTGTCCTCCAAAAGAGTTTAGTGACTCTCTGACTTAGGTGTGGGCAATTGCCATTCTGCTGTGCTTAATTTATTAACATAAGGGATCCAAGTTGCCGCAAGGGTTTCAAATAATTCCCCACGCTTCGGCCACAAGGACTCCCTGGGGGGTGTGCCTGCTTTTCCGAAACCACTTACTGCCGAGGAATTCAGCCTTTTGGCAGATTTAAGAGGGGAATGTCAGCAGAGCAGAGTGCAGTGACAGGGTGCTTGTCTCCTAATTGCAGGATAAGTGCACAAGACAGGGAGGGATTTGAATAAAACAGTATAGCAGGTCTGATGGCAGGCATCCGAAAGTTTTTCTTTAAATAGTTGAAATTAAATTCAATTTGATTAAGTTCAGGACAAATTTAACCAGAGCATGTAATCAGTCCAGGATGCTTACACAGAGATATGTCAACACGGCCTACAAAACAAAAGCAAACAAACAGAAACAGGCACAATATTTGGACAGAAACCCTAGTTTCTCTTTCCTTCTACATGCCCAGGATCAGCTGGTGGCAAGCGAAATGCCTGCTGAAACCTCCTGTCCTGTGAACATGTTTCATGAGAACAGGATGGCAAAAACCTTTCCAGGAGCAGTAGTAGGTCTCTCAGGATATGAAAAACATTCCATCATACAGTCATCTTCCTATATGACCATATAAATTTGAAACTTTCACCAGTCCTTTCTCCTGTGGCACTGGAGTTTTCCTGATTATTTCCATTTAATTACTAAAAGAGGGAACACAAACCCTAAGCTCAGTGCATAATGAAGAAGTCAAGATGTGAGAGGTAACTTTTTGATATTTAGAAAAATAAAGCTCAGCAATGACAGCACAAGTGTGATTCACCCTTTGCATCACTGCAGTAAACACTTTTCATAAAACTATTTCCTCAAAGAGGGCTAAGTTCAAAAAGAGCAAGTGCACACATTTTCTGAAATTCCTCCTACAGTTATTGCACAAAATATTGCACCCCAACCCATTTTGTCTACCTAAGGAGCACTGGAAGAGCCAAAGCCTGCTGCTAACAGCAAGGCATCGGGAGCACGGGTGATACCCACTGAACCAGACCAGCACAACCCCTTAACCAGGACTTCACCGCACCGCTATAACGTATTCCTGTTCAACCTCCTTTCTGTTGTCAGCAAGGAGGCTTTACAGGGAAGTTTTCTATCACCTTCACATGGGGCTTCGGGTATAGAAGGCTGTTACTGTTGTGCAACTAAACTCTTGTTTTAAACACATAAATGATTTTGCTCTGTCCTTCAGACATGAAGGCCTGGGCATGGTCCTAGGCAAGGCCATAGGTCCATGCTGCCCTGTGGTCTCCCACACTGATGCACCAAGGACACCTATGGGGGAAGAGAAAGGGGAAGAAGCCGTAATACTTCCCTGGTCACTCTCCTGGAATCCCACAGTCACACCCAAATGGAGCAGAGCTCTGCCCTTCAGAGGTGTTTAATGACAAACTAATGACTGCAAGAGGTTTTGCAGCCCAGTGACACGTGCCATCGTAAAAGGATATTTGCTTAAGTCAAAGCAATCAGTACCAAATGATGAGCGCAAAAATGATTATTTGACTGTATTATTTACACCCAGTAGAGCGTCTGAATTTCACCACCGAGAGCTGAGACAGCAGCCACATAAAGGGTGAAGTCCTGACTTAAAAATCCTCGGTTTTCCTTCTAGAAACTTGCAGCTGCAGTTGAGTATATTTAGGCTGAAGGATGTGTGTGCCACGAGGGCAGAGAAGACTTTCCCTGTGAAGATGCTGTTCCTGGGTAGCGTAAATCCACGTGCTTCCAACGTGTGGCGCTACACTCAAAAGGGCTGAGGCAGAAATGGAGATGTTTCCACCACAAATGAAATTCATGACGGTTTAGACATAAATTTGCTTCCACAAAGAAATCTCTGAGGTCTCCTACAGGATAACAAGTCACTATATTAATGGTTGCACTGTTGAAAAGTTATATGTATTTCTGCATTTCCCTTAGGAGGCCTATCTGCTGCAGCAAAATATACCATGATAAGAGAAAGCTTTTTTGGCTGTACATGTTTCAATAAAGGCCTTGTTAACAATGGATAAGCAGTCTTGGAAGGGACAAAATGTCAACATATTTTCAACTAAGGCTATGTTGAAACATTGGTAAAAACTGACTACAGGATCCAATTTTGTGTTTTAGAGTCCTGTTTGATTTTGCAATACTGCAGCTAGTGAACAGAAGATCTAACAAGCCAGTCCTCTGTAAATATGATAGAAAGGAAAAGATAGTCAAGCCAACATTATTCTGTAACGCCACCACCTGCTGTTTTAATATTAGATATATGTCACTGTTTGCATGTCATTATTACAAAACTGATGAACCATCAAACTAAGAAAGGTGGAACAGGTTCAGTCCCCTGAGTCAGTGCAGAAACATAAGACATAACATTTTGTTTTCGCCGTAAAGAGGTATGCCAACCACAAACTATCCTATAACTATCCCATTACATAAATGTGTCAACATATCCTGATAGCCTCACTCCAGTGATGCCGTCCCCTTACTGACCTCATCACACTGGTTCCTTAAGATGCCTCCCACACTTAAAAATGGACAAGTGGAGTTAAAAAATAAAAGCAAACGGAGGTGCAGAGAAGGGTGAACTGTAGCTGTCATAACTGTTACCAACACAAGACAAACACAGTGTTCACAGCAGTTTGCTGCTCAGCCCTTGGAGAGAGCTGGTTCCCAAATTTTGCTTTCAAGGATCCGCTTTCGCACATGAAAATTCTGCAAGTGGAGGTTAGATGGCCAGGGAGAGACAGGATGTTACAGGAGTGACTGGAAATGGGTCCTTAAAATAAGGGTCTCCCTATGCACTCCTAAGATTATGGGCCTGAAAAGGACCATATGGCCACCAAGTCCAGACTCTCTATGATGCCAAGCAGCTGTGAAAATATGTTAATTCATACACAGAGGGGTTTGCAGAACATCCACTGCAAATACTTCCATAAAGCAGAATTCGCCAAGGACTCCCAAAAACTAAGAGTTTTGGGTTAGAGGAGACAAGAAATGAAGAGCATCACGTCCTAATCTCTGTGGCAATTGAGAACTTGCTAGAGTGCAATTTCCAGGTGATAATCATTGCTAATTGGGAATTAGACCCAAAAGTCTAACAAAAACCTAACTTTCCCTACCAGTTAAAGAGAAACTCCTTTCAAGGCTGAATGCATCGGCCAGACAAGTTAACCAACTACCCCGAAAGCCTCCACTACCCCGTTCCACTGCAGTTCTGCATTTTCTTCTGTTGTAGATTTATTTATGGAAAACAGAATGACATTTCTGCAGACCTTGGACTCTAAAGTCTTCATCGTCTATCCCTTATATTTGTCTGTATTCCATAAGCATTTAAATGATTTTATTGCCCACAGAACTTTTATCTTGTAAAAAACAAGTCATCGAGATTATCAAGTTCCTTTTTAAGCATCTTGCAGTGTTAACTCACAGAGAACCTTCCTCATCCTAAAGAGGAACTTTAGGAACTTTTTTACCTTGTCGGAAAGATGCGCGCTGCCCCCCGCTCGGCACGTCACTCCTGGCACCTTGGGCCTTTCCTAAACCCCCCTGCCCACTTTGCTGTCCGGTGCTGTGAGGCAGCGTAGGCCAGTCAGCGCCGACACTTACCAGTGTGCTTTCTGCTGTGCATCTGTAAGTGGGACAACTTGAAGTATCGCTTGTTGCAGCCGGGGTACGCGCACATGAAGGGCCGTTTCTCATTGGTCTCGCTCGCTGATCGGACAATCGTTGGAGCGACTCCAGGCACCCGTCGGACATCCTACAAGGACAGAGACTGTATGCCTGATGGAATACATATGTTCTCAAGCTTGGGTTATCCTGCCCAAACAGTCAAATGCACTTCTCTGTGACAAAGGAATACTTGAATATAGCACACACTATATATAGCACAAGGCTATTTTATTTTATTTTATTTTATTTTATTTTATTTTATTTTATTTTATTTTATTTTATTTTATTTTATTTTATTTTATTTTATTTTATTTTATTTNTTTATTTTATTTTATTTTATTTTATTTTATTTTATTTTATTTTATTTTATTTTATTTTATTTTATTTTATTTTATTTTATTTTATTTTATTCTTCATTAACGAAGGGAGACTCCAGTCTCTCTTAATCTGGTCTTTGCAGGGTATTAAAAGAGTGAACAGAGTGAACTCTGCTTACTAAGTTCCCTCAGCAATATTAGTATGTGAGGTTAAGCAGGGCACATTGCTGTCGTGTGTGATCGCATAGTCCTAGAGGAACACTCATTCCACAAAATAATTTTGGGCTTATACCACTAAAAAGAGAGGTAAGAGCATGTGCCATTCTTTATATTAAGCTTTCATATTAAGCTAATGGATGTGATATTAATGTGTTGGATCCATGAAAACTGGTTTGAAAAAAGGGCAGGTGGAGCTGGAGGATAGGTCAGCCTTAATACAGCTTGGCCACTGTCACCATGTTCCACCAAAACCAATCATCTCCTGGAAGAATTAACTTCCTAGAAGCAATGTTAACTGCTTGGTCCTAGTCACTCAACAACACGTTGGCTCCCACGTCTGCTTCCGAGAGCTCCCTACTAAATAATGAATGGTGAAACTGTACAGTCAATAAAAAAGTACAAAAGGTGCTGCCTGCAAATGTTCACATATGTTGAAAACACAGATGACAGCAACGCAGGAGCGAAATATTACGTGATGACTTTGCCATAAGCTTAAAGAAGGTGTATTTTTATAGTTCTTTATCAGTGCTCTAACTTTCAGAAAGGTAGAAAATTAGCTCCCATGAATGATATCTTCCTTAGGAAAGGAACAACCGCTTATTATATTTTCTTGTGAGGAAATACGTTCAAATTAATAAAGCTTCCAAAATCCCTGAAATCAAGGTGTCCTCTTTTCTATACAGTACTGGACTTAACCCACTGCAAGCACAGAAGCCTCACAGGGCAGAAGTGACTGCAACCACTTGCTGGGCTTTCTATTTTGGACCACAGCAAGCAGCTGATAAGGAATATTGCCTCAAAAAATGTGTTTTAAAAGAGAAATTAATACCTTTAAAGAGCTCGGTCAGAAAGCAGTCCCACATTTTACTTGGATGAAGTCAGAACACATATTATTGCAAGCATTTCTTGATAAGAGGGAAACCGCAAAGCAGAGGTGGATCTCGAAATCCCAGGGCAGTAGTAAACAAACAGGGTAGCCAGGCAGGAGCTGGCTTCCCGGGGAAGGGCGCCCCGCTGTACTCACTTGTATGCCTCTGAAAACCCCGTGGGTGTGTATTCTGTACTGGGCCCCACAGCTGTACAGCATGGGAGCGCTGTGGTTCTCGTTTTCATATCCTGCTGTATGGCTGTAAATAAAGGAGAAATTAAATAGTTTTCAGGACTCAGCTCCATGAGAGAGGCTTCAGGCCTGAAGTTGGCGACAGCACCTGCAGAGTTCACTTCTGCAGCCAGGACATCCCCGTTTGCACACCGTTCAACCTGCGGGGGGGCCTGCGGGGGTCCGCTCCCTGCACGGCCCGCTGCACTGACTCCACACACACATCCCCTCGCACCCATTGAGACAGTCCAGAAGGAAACTGCTGCCGCGATTGGGACTCGGAGGTATTTTCACAAAGATATTAGGTAAAGGGAAAAAAGCCACATAGCAGCATAACTGTGTCATGTGCACATGTACACGTTATTTATCAGTTAAATGCAGGGCTGGCTATTGCTAATATCTTTTGGAATGAGCAAAATGCCTCAAGTTTCACATTAAGTGCAGTGGATTTTTGTCAGCACCTCATGACTCAGATATTACCAGATACTACCAAGAAAGTGATGACATTTATAAGAATAGCAGTCATGTACTCATAAACAGAGATTACAAATCAGCGTCCAAACTATTTATCCCACATATCAGCTTGTGCGATGCACTACAAATTAACCCTTAAAAACAACAACACAGCCTGTTCCTACTGGCTGTAAATAATCAGGATACCTCATGCAGCATCATGACAACAGTTTTAAAAATGTGTAAGTTCTGTCGTGTGTCGGAGGATCTCATAACCATCTGTTCATCTAGTTACCCTTGTTCTTCAAAAGCCTACTTTCTGCTCTCCGCAATGTCAAAGACATTGCTGTGTTTCCTGTGTGCAACCTCCTTGATGTCAGAAAGATGTAAATAAACTTTAGCTTTTAAATTAGTAGCCACATGTATTAATACACCCTGGCAATGGTAAGTGCTCGTATTTTACCCTGGGCTAGAACTTCGAAAGCCCAGAGCAAAGCCCAGGGGCGCAGAGCCTGAGACAAAGATGGATACATAGGATGTTATCCTAGCCCTTGCCAAGTGCTTGCAACAGCAGTTCTAGGGGGTCCCTGAGGCCCACACTCTCATTTCGCTGGTCCTTCCTTTCTTTTGACTCAAAGTTCACGTGCAGAATAGAGTTACAAGGAAGTTTTAAAGCACTTAAGTGATTTGCAGAACAGCCAGAGGATCACAGGAGACGTCGGTACGGCTTGTGAGCTTCCCCGAGCGGCAGAGGGAGAGGTGCAGGGAACAGCTATCGCAGCAGCACGCGGGCCCCGTCTGTGATGCTTGGCCCTCATGCCACCGCCTGGCAGATGGGCTTCTTCAGCTCAGTCCTTTGCTGCTTGAACTCCTCAAAGCCACTTCAGTGCTCCCGGCCAGCCAGGACTCGCCAAGAATTCCCTCCAGCTCCTCCCACCCAGGCAAGGGATCAAAGGCTACATCCTTTTAGAGACTCTGCTCCCTTACTTCAGTTTTAAGTAGCAAATAGGAGACCACAATGAAACAAGCTATAGGGTAGTGACAAGAAAACATCATTGCTGAATTTGCCTCTCTATTGCTCAGTTGGGAAGTCTTCCATGATGCTCAGCCTTTTCATTTTTGTATTTCCTCCTATTATTTCTAAATATACTTCTCTATAGCCGTACATAAAACTGCAAAGCCTTGAAGATTTAAACCTGTTTGCTGAGGCTCCTGACCCATACGGAAGAGCCATCTACTTAAATGGCCCCCCGATAAGAGACATTTTAAGGAGGACCCACAGTTTCCATTTGTAAAGCATATCAGCACTGGCTGTTACTCAGCACGGTCACACGGCCCCGGAGAGCAAAATGGGCTACGTGGGATTTCTTGAGTCCGAAGACAGAATTTACTCTGAAGCAGCATGAAATAAGGTGATCCTTAGGGAGGTAGGCATTAACGGTGACTGTTCATTCCGATCAGTGAAGACCTCGTACGCTGACGGGAGAGTTTCCATAGCCAGCCCCTGCTCCTGCTCTCTTGAACTTGAACCTTCTCTCTGCATCAACAATAAGCTTAAAAAATAGGAACTTTCCTCTTTCAATCTCTTTCCTCTTTGCTCAGTGTATCCGTGATGTATGCCACAACATTTATACTGCGTTTTGCACAGTCTTAATGTTCTTATAATCTATACACTAAAATAAAAAGAACTGATAGAAGAACCACTATAAGTGCCTAAGTACATTACTGAATCTCTAAACCTCAAATTTACCGCATTTGAAAGACAGAGATCAGAGGAAATCCCACATATATTAGCAATGCAAGTAAGTGATGAATTTATACCTGCAGTACCTTAGGTAGAAGGAAATCTTAGGAGGGCTGCAGCTCTTTAGCTTTTGTGTCTTCTAGTTGGGGAGTAGATGTTTAGCTCAGCAAACAAGCAATGCCTCATACACTTCGACCTTTACTAAGGTGTGAAAAATAACCAAAAATTGTCCGCATAGTCTCTGAGGAGCAGCAACATCTCCCTCAAGCACCACAAAGTCCACACTGCACGTTCCAGATGAAGGAAATATGTGAGAGAGTCTCCAGTGCTGTGCAGGTGAGCATGGATGAACACTGCTCCTTGGGACTGGTTCCCAGAGGAGCAGCCGTGTGTTCTCCCAAGGGGACATCAAGGGGCCATAAACATGGAATTTCCCCCCTAACGGCCGAAGTTAACATTGGGAGCGACACAGGCTGATCCCTCGGCAAGCCCCACGAGGAGTCAGAACTAAGCAGGGCCAGATGCCGCCAAACCGGGGGGACGCGGCAGGAATTTCTGTTCCAGTGAGGACTGCAGGCTTGGGCATCACCGTCTCTCTCATTCTGCCGTTACCTGGAATCATGCAACTCCTTTAACTTAATGGAAGCAGCGCAAAGGCAGAACTGGAGTATTAAATTTTTAGCATTCACTAAGTTAGTTGATGAAAAGCTCACCCAGGGTATTTGTTCTTTGCTTCTAGACAGCCATAGGCAGACCTGGAAAAATATCCATAAAATGTAATTCTAGATAGCCAGGCAATCAAGAGTGGTACTTATGCAATATAAAATGCTAAGCAAGTGCTATCTGCTGGAGAGTATTTAGAAATGCTTGCATTTAGCATTAGTCCAGCAAATCCTTAGCACTCGGAGAGTAGCTCTTTTAAAATGATTAATCTCTAAGTTGTACAGATTGTACAAAGATTAATAAAAATGAAGGGTTTACAGATGAGAATGTGTGATGAAAAACAGAGCAGCTTTAGAGAGTTGTATCAATCTAAGTGGTTATAAAAAAAGCTCATAAAAGATGACATTCTAATCGGAATATTTTAAAAAATAATCGAGCTGCAATTTCTCTCTCACAGCACTTTTACTTTGTTAAGCTGAAATTGTCTGTCTAATGCATAAACCAGCTATGGCTTAATCTGGAGAGTTAAGAGTCTTCACTATTATTTCATAAACTGAAAAAGGGAAGCTTTACGGCATGCCGAGGAGAGTTAGAAAATTTCAGATGAAATGAGAACACGCGTTGATTCATGAGATTCAGACTTGGAAGAATTAAAAAAAAAAAAAAAAAGAGCCAGTAAGCAAGATTACATTAAACAGGCACCCCATTAAGCCTCAATTTAATTGTGTTTCAATGCAGGGACAGGAATTTTAGGGTTTAGAAACACAGCCAAGAAAATGAGGCAGAGTGAGGGTGTGGGCTAGTCCTGGTGATAACAGAACATAAAGGAAAAGAAGGAGAGCTAATTCTCTCTGCTAAAATATTTACCAGCCTAGCACCATGGGAAAAAATATGCATGGAGACAGCAAAAAGATTTTGATTAGTTATATAGAAGATCGTATTTCTGCCTGCTCTTTGTCTGACACTGCTGAGGAGGGCGGAGCGTAAAGCCGCATTTTTGTCTGCACGTTGCAAGGCGAAATATGATCAAAAAACGTGATTTCACAAATTACAGCCCTTCCACCATCTGTGACGCGACGAACAGCTAGTTAATGGAACGAAAGCCCTGGAGCTCCAGGAGACCCTAATCTCGACAACTTCAGTCGTGTTTTGGGTTTTCTTTTCCTTTGCTTTTTTTTTAACCACTGACCTCAGTGGGACCGGGGCTCCGCTCAAGACTTCCCTTCAATGAGACGCTCGGCTCTCAGTAGGGAAGGGGAAATACAGTACTAGAAACAATAGGTCATCGTCCCCGCTGTCTGCAGAGCTGCAGCCTTGCACGGCGAGCTTTGTACAGCTTCTGAACAGAGAACCCTCTGGGAAGCTCTCCTAGACAAACTGGGTCTTCGCTGCCTTGCTCTACATGCAGTTTTAATGCTGTGCTACAGGGTAATATCTCACTTTCTTTTCCAGTGAGTCCGAGCAAAGCGCAATCTCTGCAAATGTCTATGGAAAATATTCCTTATTTAGCACCTGAATAAAAACAAGAGGTACCAAGCTAAATATTGTCAGGTTATATATGAGACTTCAGGTGGCTATAGGAAATAGGGATCTTTCCTTTAGCTCTGAAAAACAGAGAGAAAACCATGCAGTATTTTTATTAAGTTTTGCTGCCGTGCATGTGGCTGTATTTCGTTGTCTACCAGGCACTTCTATTCCCTGCTTTGTATAAATGATTTCCACGGCACTTATATACAGAACCCATCAAAACAACAGTGAGTTTCATAGCCATGAGGACTGTCTCTACAACAATCCTAGGAAGGGAGGCAGTATTTTCCTCCTTGTACAAACGGGAAAGTAACAGAAAGAACCTGAGGATAAAAACTGAGGGAAAGGATGTCCAACGATTTGGGCACCCCTTCCGAGCTGTACGGGACACCTGAGTTTGCAGAGTAGTAAGCACGGGAGCCATCGGCTTTCCTGAAACCACAACAGATGAGGTTTCAGCCATCCCAAAAAGCCTTCCACAAGCCACAAACCTTTCCTTTGTGGTCCGTGAAGTTGTCGGTTCGTGCCACAGTTCCTGGAGACACTTGGACAGCCCTTGTCCACCCAATGATCTCAGGGGGGCGGAGAAGTTGCTACACAAACAGGCATCACATAATCAAAATACCAGCTCACGAGGCAGCTCTCCACTCCCCTGGGGGCTGGACTTTACAGGGGTTATAAGCACAGCTTGAACACAACCTTTGGTGTTAAGAGGTGGACACCAGGATCTACTAGACAAGCTCAGGTCACTTGAACTAAATGGTAGCAGCAGTGGGCTGTCTTCTCTTTTCAGAGAAGCATATTTTGGGCTACTAGACAGCTAAACCACCTAGCATTAAGCTTCTAGGTTTCCCTCGCCACCATTTAGCCGTGCAGGTCCCACGCCCTATTCCACACCTCTTACTGCCCGCTTCTAGTGGACATCCAAGCGGTTCCTTCTGCAGATTCCTAAGGTCTACACATCCTAGAAGTGCTTCAAGACTAAAAGCCACGGAGACAACAAAACTTCTTGCCCCAAGCTCCAGTATCTGCCATTCAAATATGCAGAGAGGAAAAAAACTTAGCAAATCTGCTAAGTCTTAAAGCCACAGGCTGAAGCAGGCTCCAGGCAGATAAAATCACGAGAGAGTTGCCAGACTCTTGCTTCTACTAATACTGCACAGACAGGACCATCGAGAAGCTCCCAGCTCAACTTCAATGGTTGAAAATGACATGGTTTTGGCCATCGGACAATACTCCCTGCCAAAGATCAAACTTCTCCTCCAAAGTGAGAAGATTCTGGAGCTGCTCAATCAAATACTGGCAACCCTGCAAACAGCCAAAAGCAGAATGTTACCAGAGAAACTGCTGGACCGCTTAGGCATAGAGCGAGTACCGGCCTCACCTGAAATATAGGGCATTTGCTTCATTCCAGTGCACCAAGCTTCTGCTTGCCAGAAAGCACGCTACTGAGCTGGTCTGCTCTCAAGTGTATGTTGCACAACCTGCAAGTTTTATACAATTGTAGAATCCCCTAATTACTTGTGAAAGGCATTGGGAACGTTTTCTTGCCTGCTCTGAAGGAGAAGCCTTAGCTAGGCTTAGCTAAGTGCTTGTGAGAGCTCAAGTCAAGGGAGCTAAATAAGGACAGTCATCGCTGGACGGGATAGAGAAGCTCCGTATTTCAACAGGAAGACTGATTCCAAAATTCTTAAATTACGACTATGAGTTTGAGAAAAGTAACTGAAATACTAAACGCCTGAGAATCGCTTATGAACAGATCATATATTTTAAAGATGTAAATCTTGGGAAGAATACCTTATGTTCATGGCAACTGAGACTGGAGGTACTGCGTACTGTAACTCTTGGCCAGAAAAGACAGATAACTATTTTGGCTCATATTACCAGTGATGAGGCCATGTCTAGTGCTGATTTTCCACAGATTCTACAATCTTGGCCTATACCAAAACTTTCAGCTTTGTTTTACCATAGATCATTCATCTTGATTTTTTTCTCTTTCTTTTTTCCTCCTTTCATGCATCCTAGGTCACATACTTTACCCCGCTAACAGTCTGACTCCTGGACAAGTAAGAAGCCATTTATTTTGTTCAGTACTCCTTTAATATGCCTATTGTGTCCTTTTTTTTTTTTTTTCTGCACTGAATTCCCCAAAGAATAACCTCTTCCTTGCTTTAATAACTTGGACCTCAGTCAAGGTTGATGTGTTTCTCCCTTTTGCTGGATATTTTCTCTAGAAGAGACAAAACAGTGTCTAATATTGAAGTGACCGATTTTTAAGGGGTGCGCTTTAAAGAGGAAGTCACAAACACTTCGGGAAAATAAAAAGAAATAGAAAAGGAAAGGAAAGGTAGGAAATAACCTTTGGAGAGAGCCAGTGAAGAGGCAGCCTGGCACACAGCTGTGGGAGCTGGGGCTCCTCTTTGCAGCCGCAGCGCTCCTCCATGGCTTGCTCCGGGCTCGGCTCAGCAGCTCCTTTCATCCCAGCTCGGATAGTTTACTACACGGCTATCTCGTGGCCCTGACCTTGCAGCACGGCTTGTGAATGAGCCGGGAGCAGATGCCCAACGCTTGCCCCTTTACCGTGCTGCAGCGCTGCACACAGCGCGCACACGGCAGAGGCTTCCACGGCCGCGGGGCAGCCCACGGGCGCACGGCCCCTAGGCGGGCCCCGCGGCGCGATGCTCGGCTCGGGCACCCACCTGCGGCGGGACAGCGACCGCCAGCGGTGCCTGGGCGGGCGCCACGCGGAGCAAACGCGGCTCCCTGCGCGGGGCCCGGGGGCGGCGGCGCCGTGGGGCCTTCCTGGCCGCGCCGCGGCAGGAAGCGGCGCGGGGGAGGCGCCCGGAGCCTCTTCCCGGCAGGTGGGAGGGAGGGCGACAATGGCCGGGAGGAAGGAAGCGGGAAGCGGGAGGGCCCGCGCGCAGGGAGCCGCCGCGGCCCCGGGACGCGAGCGCCGGCTCCGGGAGCGCCGCGCGGGGACGGAGGGAGGACGCTTCGGTTTAACCTCTGCGCGTCCCGTAACACAGAAGGGAATGCAAACGTGACTGCGCCAGGGTGAAAGAGCCCGGGAGGGGAGAGCCGCTTACCCCTTGAGCGTGGAGCCCAGGTTCATCTGGTTCCAGGTCATGCATTCGAGCTGGGAGGTCATTTGGTATAAATTGTCGCTGTGGGGAAAACAGGGAGAATTAGAGCTAAAATCGCCGTGAACTGAGCAGAACTAAGTCAAAAGAGCAGCATCGTTGTTCGTTTCGTGTTTTAAAACACGCAACAGCGGCAAATAGTTTTACTCTATACAGTCCCAACATAATATCGATTACACAAATGAAGTGACGCGGGGAAAAGAAAAGCTTCTTTTGCTCCACGGGTCTGCTCATTTCGCGGTCGTTGGGGATCCCTCCGTACGGGTTTTCCCCGCGGAAAAGCACCATCCGATGGGGACCCCCGTTCAGTAACGAACGGGCTCGCGGGCAGAGGCGCCGGGTGCCTCTGGGGCCCCGCAGGCCCCGGGGGCG
>PTEX01000124.1:504644-612069 GCA_003342815.1 Eudromia elegans | reverse complement strand
CCCCGGTGCGCCGCCGCTCGCGAGCCCGCGCCCGCTCCCGCCGCTTCCCCTCCGCCGTGCTGGCCTGTGCCAACTCCGCGCTGCAATTCCACGAATTCTTCCTGTAAAGCCGCTGTAATTAATTCCTCTCGGACCCTGATTTTATTAGAAGTACCCGCCCGGTGCATTTACAGCAGGAGATTTCCCTTTAACTTGCTCTCGCTTGACAGTTCATTTATAAGAGCCTCCCCCACAATATCTCCTTTCCCCCCCGCCTTCTCATAAGGCGACGCACTCACTCATCTTGTCACCGGCCGGCAGCCCCTGCGCCGCGGGGACCGCGGGCCGCAGCTCCCCGTCCCGCCCGGCGCCCGCTCGAGCCCTCCGCGCCCCGAGGCCACGGCGAGGGGCCGGGCGCGCTGCGGCGCCAGCGGCACCGCCTGGGCACTAAACATCCCTCGGGAGCCGCACGTCCCTAGCTCCGCTCGCGCTTCCTATTGACAGCACCGGGGGATGAGCTCATGGAAGTAGCGGCTCCGCTCCGAGCCGGGCTTGGAAGGAGGAGGCAGTTGGGAGAAGGAAGGCGCCGTCCCTAGGGATACGCCTGCGCTGCTCCCGACCTGGACCGCTGGCCCTCCAAATGGCCACGCAGAGGACACTAAAAATAACTTATTTTCATTACAGAAATGCTTTTAAAGAGAAAGGAGAGGAAGGGGAGGTGGGGGGAGCATTTCTACAACGGGGATTAATGTAACTTGGAGTGGAATAAAAGGAAGTCAACGCTGAGCAAAAAGGGAACTTAAAAGGAAGCCAGTAGTAGATCATATAGAGTTTGTTTTGGCCTGCACTGCAGTATTGCCGAGTTCTTGACCTCTGCACAGAAAGAGCTATAATCTGCACCGAGCCTCCTCCACTTTTTAAGTCTTTGTAAGTGTGACTCACAGTAAATTTTCAACATCGGGCATGTTTACTACATTAAGCAGCGCGAGGTAGAAGAGTTCACAGCTCCGTGCAAGGCACCCCAAGCGCGGGCGGGCAGCGCGCCTGTGCGCGGGCTTGTCACCACGTCCAGCTCCCAGCGACAGGCAGAGGTGCGAGCGGCGCCGCAGGCGGGGCCAGCACTTGCCGAGGCCACAGCTCTGAGAGACGCTTTGGCTTGCAGGCTCTTTGGTGACGGTCTTTCCAGCGGTTCCTTCTCGCCGCCCTTCCCGCCCGCTTTGCCCCAAGACCGCGGCGAGGGGCCGCGCCAGCAGCGGGGCCCGGGGCGAGCGGCCGCGCTCTTGCCTTGAGCATCCCGCGACGCCGCGGAGCAGCGACAGCTCCTCCGGAACGGCGGCAGTGGCACTAATAATAATTACGACTGCTCCAAAGCTGGCTTCGACAAGTGCGGCCGTTTTCCCAGGTCCTTGCAGCCTTGTGGCTTGTGAGTCCCGTTCAATTCTGCACGGTAATTAGCCCCCCTTTCCTTGACTCCCCTCTCTAGAAGCACTCGTGCAGCAGGAAAATCGTGAAGGGACAAGTTTCGTTTTGTTTTGTTTTTTTCAGGTGCTTTTGAGCATTTGGACGCGGGGAGAGGGAGGGAACAGCGGAGCAGGCTCGGGACAACCAGGAGCTGCCCTCGCCCTGGAACAAGCCTGCTCTGATCTACACCCCTCGCGGGAACATCGGTCCCGAGGGGGTGAGGGCTTAGTCCTTATCCTAAGGGCTCGCGGCCGTGAGGAGGACGCGCCGCCGGTGCCGTTAGCGCAAGCGGGAACGGCCGAGGTGGCGGGAGGGCGAGAAACGGCGGCGTTTCCTCCAGGCGACGCCTCCCGCGGCCAGCGGCTCCCCGGCCGCGCCGCCGGGCGCTAATCTCGCGGCAGAGGCTCCTTTCCTTCCTTCATTACCTCACTCCCTCCTTCCCTTGACGTCAACGCGCGGCATCGGCGAAACGGCTTCTGGAAGTGACCGCATTTTGTTGTCCCGCGTCCAGCGCGGATGAATCAGCGGCGATGGAGGAGCCCGCGAGCGGAGCCCCTGGCCGCTTCCTCCGCGCGGGAATATTGTTTTGTGTGCGCGGGTTACTTAGCAACCCTAGGCACGGGACCGGCTCCAAGTTCACAAAAAGTTGAAGAATAAATTTTGGGTAACTTCTTCGCTCGCTAAACATGTTGTAAAACTGCGAGCGGCGCGCCCAGCCCCCAAGCCGGGCCGAGGGCAGCGGGACGCGGCGCTTGCAGGGGACGCTTCTGCCTGCGGAGGCAGCCCGTGCCTGGAGCAGCATCCCGCAGACCCCTTCCTCCCGGCACGGACCCCCAGCAGCTCGGCGGCCCCGCTCTCAGAAAACAGCCACTCCGCAGGCCCCTCTGCCCGCAGCCGTCGGAGGGCTCCCGGTCCAAACTCGGAGCTCTCGCCCGAGCTCATTTTTCGTTGCCTGCCCGTGCCCGACCCGCGCTCTGCCCGTTCCTGTAGCTCCTGCGGGGCTCGAGCCGCCCCGGGACGGGTGCGGAGCAGCGCGGGGCCTGCGGCAGCGGAGGCGCAGGGGAAGGCGCCGCGACACGGCGGCTGCCGGCTGGAAGGGGAGGTTTTTTACATATATTATTTTGTCGGGTTTGATTTCTTTTTTTCCCCAAGGGGTGAATAGGCCCGTTTTCCCGCAGAACAGACCAGAACAGAGCTGGAAAGGCGGCGCCCGAGCAAGCAAGCCCCGCGTTGGCAGCCGCGGCGCGCCGAGGCGGTACCTGTTGTAGGGGGTCCGGAGGAGCAGGGCCTGGCCGCCCGCGCAGCTCTCGCTGGGGGTGTGACAGCCGTACACCTGCGGCGGCACCGAGTACTGCTGCTCACCTGCGGAGAGAGGCGCGGTGAGCGCGCGGGCTGCGCGCGGGCTGCGCGGGGCGCGCGGGGCGCGCGGCCTCACCTAGCGGGGGCTGCTGGCCCACGGCGTCCTCGTGCTTGAAGGAGTGGCCGCTGAACTGCGCCGCGTGGTGCGCCGGCGGGTGCCCGTAGCTCGGCGCGCCCTCGAAGGCCACGGCGCTGTACCCTGCGCAGAGCAGCGCCCGTTAGCGCGGCCCGGCGCGGCCCGGCCCGGCCCCGCCGCCGCGCGGAGCCGCGAGCCGGGCAGCGCGCGCGGGGCCGCAACTCGGAAGTGTCGCTCGTGCTTGAGGAGAACAGATCGGCCTCGGCAATAAAAAAGGATGTTTTCATTAATTGTTGCTCATATTAAAAAGGAAGAGTTCCATCTGCTCTGTCTACTCCTCTGCCGTTTGCAATTTAGAAGTCACCCTTTAATCTCTTTTTTTCTTCCCTTTATTTTTTTTCTAACGAGTCTGCAATAAAGAGGTGGAATGTTACATGCAAAAATAAAACTCCTCCTTTCAGGAAAAAAAAAAAAAAAAAGGTTCTACAAAATAATAATAAACAGCTTATTTTGTTTCCTAGCCCGAGCAGATTCAGATGGAAAGACCACCTCTGCTGACCCCGGGCCGACACCGCATCGTAAATCAGGTGCTTGGACACCAACTTTCATTAATGACTTGGAGCTGGCTAAACAACTTCAGCTAAAAAAGTAATTACAAAGTAATATTATCTCAGCGGCTTCTCGGCTCATCAGCATTTACCCGAGCACCAAGCTGCAGCGAGAGTCACTCTTCCAAAAAGCAAAACAACCCCCAAAGCCCACGCGGGCTGGGAAAATCACCCCGCGCTCCCGCACACGCGTGGCTCTCGCGCCCCGCTGCTCCCAACCGAGGGGTTGTTTTCACGGGGAGCGTGGGGCTCCTCGCGTGGGGACGCGGCGGGCCGGGGCTGCCGAGCGCTCGCGCGGGAGCTGCGGTGTCACCGCCAGCAGCGGGCACGGGTGGCGGAACGGGGAGGCGGCAAAGGGCCCGTTGTCGCTTCTTCGTTTCGCCGGTGACCTGGAGGCACAGGCGGTACGGGGCTGAATTAACCTGCAGGGCTGTGCGGGAGGAACCAAGGCAGCGAGAGGCATGGAGAAACATTTAAAATCTCCAAGACTCCGCAACTTTGTTTTCGGTTTTAAGCCCGTCCGTGCGATAGAAGCGGGACAGACTTTTTCTCCGTCCCTCGCCCCGCCGCGGGGTCCCTCTGCGGCGCTGCCAGCCCCGCAGCTGCTTCTCGCTGCTCTGTCTCCTCCTTAGCTCTCGGGCAGGCTCAGCCTGCAGCCCCCTACTCCCCCTTCCCCTCTGCCTCTTCTTGAGCCCGCTCAAAACACTGACACTGTCTGCGCTGTCTCTGGCCCGCCGCAGACTTTTGGTGACCTTCAAAACTGCGCTCGGAGCAGAACGATGTTTTGGCCGCATTTTCCGGTGTTGCCTGACCCAAAGCTTCAGGAATGTGATAAGAAAGCCGAGTTCTGAACCGAGCTGCCGATAGCGAGGGCTCTTTAATTAGGGCGTTATCAGAACCAGGCCTGATTAAAATGTGCTGAAAATAATTAAAAGTGGTCCATCTGCCGCAGAACGGGGCCCGCCGCAGGAATCCAGCTGTTGGAGGAGCCCATCTAGATGAAAGAGACGGGCGACCGGGAAGAGGAAAATTGGGCAGAGGTTTCAAAGCCCGATTTCCCCCCACAGCCCGCCCTACACTTGGCAGAGATGTCATCGCAGAGCCAAGGTGGTGTCTTTCCCACGCTCGGGGGAACTGGCTAAAAAAAAAAAGAAAAGAAAACCCGCGAGTTCAACCTTGAGGAGAGCCAAAGCAAGAACATTTTCTCCATCCCCAGAACGAAAGGAAAAAAAAAAAAAAAAGAGAGAGTCAGAGGGAGAAAAGCAAAGCAAGCAAACGGCCTCCGCCGGCTCCGCGAGCTCCGCACCTGCGCGGCTCTAGCGGAGCGCCGCGCGCAGAGCCCGGCCCGGCTGCCCCGTCGCTTCGGGAGCTCCGCACACCTCCGCTCCCAGCCGCATCCTGCGCTCTGCACAAGCCGCGCGCCCGCCCGCTCGGGCCGAGGCAGCCGCCGCCCGCGGCCCTGGGTTTGTGCCTAAACTTGAAGGTTTCTCTTCAGGGCACACGAGTCAGGAGAGATCGGAGGGCGCGACGTCGCGGGTACCTGCTCGGCGAGCGAGCCGGGCAGAGCTGGCCGCGCTCCGCTCCGATTTAATCACCCGCCTGCCCGCACTAAAGCGCTCCCGAGGCCGTGGCGATGTCGGAGGCGGCAGCCCGCAAAGCCGGCCGCTCTCCGAGCCGGTTCCACGGGCAAGGCGCTGCCAACGCACCTGCGCGGGGCCCGCGGCTCCCGGCACGACAAGCCCGTCCCGTTCTGACCGCCGGCTGCCGGCACCGAGGCCGGCGCGAAGCGGCGCCTGCTCTGCGGCCGCTGGAAGGGGGACGAGGCGGCGATAACCCGCGCCCGCAGGCGGGGTGATCGGCCGCGCCGGCCCCGCAGCCCGCGGCGCCCAGGGCTGTGCTCGAGAGAGAGCCCAAGCTCCGCGGCGCGCACCACTCCTGCGCGGATACCGCGGCCGCGCACTCCGCGAGAGCAACGGGACTCGAAAGGGACAGTGGGAGACCAAAACAAAACAAAACAAAATAATAAAAAAACACAAACCAAACCCGAACCAGAGCAAACCAAATTGCTTGGTGCGAGGCTGCGCGCTTTCCGCGCCAGGCCCAGCAGGCCGGTCCGCGCGAGGCTGCGCGCTTACCCTGGTTGCGGATGGCCTGCTGGCTCTCGAGGCAGTTGGGCAGGTAGGGCGCGTTGGGGAAGACCCGCGCCTGGCCCGCGGGCGGCTGGCTGGGCGGCGGCGCGCCGAAGGGCCCGTAGCGGCAGGCGCCCGCCGTGCCCGTGAACTGGCCCGAGAAGTGCACGGTGAAGGCGCTCAGGTACTGCTCCTCGTGCGGGTCCGAGCCGCTCCAGCTCGGCTCCTGCTTGATGAAGGAGTGCGGCCCCAGCGAGCCGTAGGAGGCTCCCGGTGGGAAGTCCAGCACGGGGGCCCACTGCGCCGCGCTGCTCACGGGCATGGCGCAGTTGCCGTTGCCCGCCAGGGAAGGAACGGAAGGCAGCAGCGCGTTCAGGTCCCGCACATCGGACCCCATCTGCTCGCAGACCTTCTGCCGGCCGCCGGGCAGCCACTCCGCCCCCGGGCCGCACTTATTCCAGGAGACCTGGCCCCTGCCCGCCAGGCCGGGGGCCGGCTCCGGCTGCAGGCACCAGGCGGGCGAGCCGAGCCCCTTGGGCGAGGGTTGCTCCGCGACGCAGCTGCCCGGGTCCAGCCCTGCGGGAGCCGCCAGCAGCGGCAGGGAAAGGTTGTTCTCCAGGGTCGCCTCCGGGGGGGCCCCCGCTCGCGGCGCGGCGCCGGGTGCGTGTGCGTGGGCTCGGGGCACGGCCGCCGCGCACGCCTCACCTCGGATGCCTGCTCGTCCTCAACTTTGCAAAGCTCAAATAGAGGCGCTTGCAGCGGAGGAGGAGCCAGCGGCGCCGCTCCTCCATTCACACGAGCCCCGCCGAGGGGCTGCGCCCAGCCCGCGCTGCGGAGGCCCGCCGCGGGGGGAGAGGTTGCTGCGGGGAATATATCTCCCCTGCACACCCCTCCCAGCCCTGCTCTGCTGCGAGCGCCGCTCGGCCTCACCCTCGCGCCCCTCCGCTCCGGGAGCGGCTGCCAGGGGCCCGAGGGCGCCAGGTAGCCAGTAAGTACGGGCGGGACGGCTTCCCGCCAGCTCCGTGCGTGGCCGCGGCGACTTGCGAGGGCACAAACCGCCGTCCCTGCAGGAGAGAGGAAGGGCTCGGGCCGCGGCTGCCAGGGCGGAGCGGAGCGCCGCTCCGGGTGCCGCTCAACGGAGCTATCAAACCCTTGTAAGCGGCAGCCTCCGCGGGGGCTCCCCCGCCCCCCGGGACGCGTCTCGATGCACTGCGCGGGAGCCTCTGCCCCGGGCGCCGCTGAAACGGCGGCTCCGAAAACATTGCGCGAGGGTCGGCAGAGAGGGGGCCGCGCAGAGCGGCTCCTCCCGGCGCAAGAGCCCCCTCCTTGAAGCCAAGGCGAGGTAAAAACGCGAGGAGCGCTCGCTTGCCCGCGGGGGGCCGGAGGCTGCCGTCCCGCGGGCGCCGCTGCCCGCCTCGGGCGCTCCTTGTCCCCGAGCGCCGCCGCCCTTGCAACGACGCGTTAAAGCTCGAGCGGCAGTCGCTGTAATAAATTAAAACGGTTTCCTAATAGGGAAGCCGAGATTTATTTTCCTCTTTAAACTATTTAACAGAAACCGTCGTTTCTGTTATTGGTGAAGCTACTTTAATTCTCACTATCGTTAAATGATGCGCTTTTAATTCACCTATTTCGATTTCTAAATGTATTTGTTACAGAACTCCACGCTCAGCGGCGGCAGCGAATGATTCGCCGATTACCTTGGCCAGAGCCGCTGAGCAGCCGCGTCTGGAGACCTGGGGCTTCCCATGGGCACGGACGGGACTAACCCACGCTCGCAGGGGTCCTCGTGCAAGCGGCCAGGGCCGCCCGAGCGCCCCGAGCTCCCGGCTCTGCCCCCTGGGGTGCCAGGAACCAGCGGCCGGGCTCTCTGGCGTTTGTTCCTTTCTGGGTCGGGCCCGAGATGTCGGTCTCGGTAACATTCGGCTCTAAAATCTATGGAGGAGCCACAAAACCAGAATTTTGACCAGTCTGTTTGGAGTGGTTTATGCGCTGTGCAAACGACGCTGCGCTCGGTACGAACAGCCAGACTGCCCTGCAACGGACTCTCTTCCGATTTGTGGCGTTTTTGTTTTTCCTTGAAACACCCTAGCCTGATAAATCTTCTTTAGGGGATTTTTTTCTTTTGATGGTTTAGGTCTGCGTTATTTCACCTGGGGCGGGGGRGGGAGGGCGATTTGCTGAAACCCTTCCTAACCTTCACCTCTCTCTCACGTTCACAGCGGATATAACGGGGCGCTGAAACAAACAGCCCTCCCGCCCCCAGCGCATCCTCCCTCCCGGGGCGGGAGCGGAGGGGGCAGCAGGATGGGCTGAGCCCGCCGGGGCACCTTGCCCGGAGATGCCCACCCCGATTCCTATCTCCATGTCGATCGTCCCGCAGCACACCGCAAACCGGGCATCCGCGCCCGGCCTCAGGGTACACTGAAAGCAAAGGTGGGAGAGGTGCTCTCTTTTCTTTTTTTTTTTTTTTTTTTTTTTTTTTTCTGTGCCATTGGCCAGACTCAGGTGGCCCCAAACCTCATGCCCTCTGCCCTCCAAACGGCCTGGCGCCAGTTCCCGCTCTGCAAAAGCGGGACTGCCTTGTCTTGCCTAGCGGCGGGAGCAGCTCCCGAGAGCTCCGTCCCAGCGAGATCAGCAGCGTGCCGAGATCGAGTCGAGCTCCTCCCTGCCCTGGTTCTGCCGAGGCTCCCGCTCGGTTCTGGGCAAGACGGACTGGAGCACGCGAACAGCGCTCTCGCCCTCCCCGCTCTCCCCCCACGCGCACCATAACTGGCCGGTAACGCTCGCCACTCTTCCCTAAACTCCTTAAGCGCTCCCGCTGCGGCTCGAGCGTGGCGGGGACTGCCTTAAACAGAGATAAATGGCCTGCACTCGCAATGCCGTCCGGGCCGCGCGGAGTGCTCCGTCTCCTTCTACTGAAGGAGCTGACGGCAGTTCGGTTATGGAGGTGCCGAGAGCAGCAGGAAGGAAGCTTCGAGCCGGGGCTGCCCTGCATGGGCGCTCCCCTCATGGACACTCTGCCCGTCGCTTTCAGGGAAGCGCCGAGGGGCCCGCGCGGCCCCGCTCTGCAGCGGGAGCCGAGCGAGGGCGCCGCGGCGGCACCTGCCCCGGCCCCGCCCCCGGCCCGCCCGACAGCGCCATTGGGTGGCGCCCGCCACCGCCCGCCGCCACGACCAATGAGCGTCGGCCGCGGAGGGCCAACGCCCAGCGCCGCGCAGGGCGCCCCCTCGCGGGCGGGGCGGGGCGCACTGCAGGGCGCCGCAGTGGCACCGGGCGGGACCGCGCGCAGCAGCCCGGGCCGGAGCTCGGGCCGGGACTGGGCCCGCTGCCACCGGGGGTGTCTGGAAGCAGCTACGCGACTGCCACGGCGGCATCCCGGGCCCCGAGCGCCTATGCGTGGGGCCGGGGTGTGGAGAGCCCCCGACTATTATACAGAACACATGTAGGCATTTGGTACCTGCACATAAAATAAAGAATTTAAAAGGCCTCGGTTCTTAGAGTTCGGTTCTTGGTTTTATCTCTAATGGCCTTGAAGATAATAAAATTATTGTTTTCAGAAAGATAGAGCAAAAATAATCTAAAAGTGAATTGATTATAAATGCATATCGGATAAATGGTAATTTGAAGCCAAGGAATTAATTTATTCCCAGTTGCAGAGTGTATATCCAAGCATAAAAGCTTACTGAATTATAAGTATAATAATTTGGACAAAAAATCAGTGACATACCTGTGGTAAACACAGTCTCTAGGAATCTTTGGAGCCAGCTGGAACAGTGTCTTGGAAAACGGGCACATACCTGGAATGCAAAGCAAACGCTTACACATTCAGAAGCGGCAGGGAAGACCCCGCTAAGCCCCTGAGCCTGCCGCACACTGCAGCACCTGCTTGCAGCGCACCCCACGGCGCAGGCCCCGCTGCCGGGCAGCCACCCATCAGGATCGCCTCCTGTGGAGCCAACACGAGCACGTCTTCCCGAGCACTGGCCAGGAAAGACGAAAGCAAAGGGGAAGAAAGCCTGTCAACTTGTTAGTTATGTTTTTAAAAGAAACAACGAAAGGAACAGCTAACTAAGTGTGACTCTTTTCTTTACATTGCAGTATCGTAGATTAACAGCTCTATGAACAGATCTGCAAGTAGCACCATCATGCTAATCAAGATGTTTAAAAATTTTATGAGCAGTTGCTGAGGAAAAACAAGATAAAGCCTATGGAAATCTGATACTGGTCAATGGTGCATTTATTCAAAACATAATACTGACTTCAAGTCTCCATAAATCCATTGCAAACAAAACTTCCATTGTGATCAGTGTTCCAGATCTAAATGATTGATTTATTTATTTATTTGGTAGAAATTAGATATATCTCAGGATGTACAAGTTATTTATCAGTTGCTACAGAAGCAATCATGCCCCCATGAGATAACATGTATAACATTCAAATTAGAAGATAATTCTTATAAGCGTATCCTTATAAGCAGATATTTTGATCTGTTAGTTTATTATTTTATACACAAAAAGTCACATTTCTGTGTGTTTCCACATTTCCAATTGGTCAGCTCTCGGGAGCAAGCACATGCTGAGCTCCGTACATGCTCAGAAGAGGCAGGTTTTCTCCACCAGCTGCTTTGCTACCCTGTTACCCTGCTCAGTTACACCAGCCAAGAGAGAAGCCCTGGCGCAGTCGGCACACCGGGGATCACAGCTGCCCAGCAAACGCAAGCAATCCAAACAACCTCGAGCTCATTGCAAAGATGGGAAGCACTATCCAGTCCTGGATGCCAAGGCATTAGGTGACCAGAGAACTATGCTTTGTGCAGCACTGCTGGGCTTTGAACAGTCTGGCCTAACTTTTCCCAAATCACAGAAGTCCCCTGGGAAGCTTCAGTAATCAAACCAGATCTCGCGGTCAGGAAGCTTTTCTTCATCCAGCCAATTTTATTTCCCCTCCATCATTCCATCTATTACTCATTACATCCTCCTGCCAAACTAGACATAATTCTTCTCCCTCTCTCATGCTTACATGTTTCAATTACATATAGACTATTATATCCTCTTATCCCAGCGGCTCAGGTTGTGCATGCTAAGTCCTTTCCATTTTTCCTGCTATCCCCCTGGTGTGCCTGTCCCCAGCACTCGGTCCAAGAACTCAGTGCTGCACTAAGTATTTTCTAAATAATTACATTTAGTGGTCTCTAAATGTGAGGACCCACAAGGCAATTACTAAATTGCCTTGAACAAATAAGCAAAAATCCAAAGGCATATATTTTTTACACTGGGAGAGGGTACTTCAGATGGCAAGATTGACTTTCTAGGAAGCCCTTAAGTAATGATTTCCTTAGGAAATTCTGTCACCTGCTCTGTTGTTCTTGTATCAAGTAATTTGTCATGAAGTACACATATTATTTCCAGTGACTTTTATGTGCAAAATACTTCACAAGTGTTATGGCACTGTGACATTAGGAAGATACAGAATGACTACACATTATCTTATATTCTTGAGACACAAATTATTGCTTCAAGACAGAGACGTTAATGTCAAGTCAAGTCACCAAATGACATCACTTACTTTGGGCTAACTTTCGCTTAAAACACTGAACACACAGATGGATCACTGCATTACACAGTTACAACAGTTTGCTTGTCTCATCATCCCCTACTTCAAAGACTCAACTTCCACCGCCTTTCCCTGCTAGGAAACTGTGATTCCTTTCCACGAATATTACAAAGTAATTCCACAAACCAGATGTTATTGTAAATTACGCTTCACATACTTAGCTTACAACTTAAAAGCTCAGAGCTGAGACACTTCTAGTTTAATAATCTGAAGATGGTGAACATGAATGCCTTCAGAATTTAGGAGCACAATATATTGAACCTGAGTTTGCATCCAACTGAGGAAAACAGCTATCTACACACCTTTAATATTCTCCTCCATTTTTACAAAACTTGACCAGTTTTAAGACTAGACTCTGATAATGGTCTATGTTTACATAAGGTGCCAAAACCGAAACAGACCTACATGATCACTGCCTGAACTCAGACTTTGCTTTTCCTTTTACAGCAGAGGAGAGAGGTGAAGTCACCGCAGCCTCACAGAGGCCATCAGCCCTGAGCATTGAGTGGGCACACTCATGTAATACCTAGGTCATTAAGCACCTTGGTGCCAAACACACAGATGAGCAGTTTGTTTCTTTCTCTCCTTCTCTCTCTCTCTCTCTCTTTCTCTCTTTCTTTTTAATGCATGGCAGGTTTCAGGTTCACAGCTCCAGCTCGGGTGCTCCCTGGGCTCTGGTGCAAAGCGGGTGCCAGGAGCACAAACACAGCATTAACTGCACAGGCCATGCGGGGTCAGTGTGACTTTCCCCGTGCCTGCAGAAAGGACGTGGCAATGGTGCTAGTAAAGCTGCTCTTGGACCTCAGGGGGCCCTCATCAGCCGAGAAAGAAGGAGAGAAAGACACAAGCATCTTCCAAAATGCAAATGGCCAATTTAAAGGACCTCGAGCATCCAATAGGAGGGAAATGCACCTGCTGAGCCTGCACCTCCACACAGCAGCAGCATGTGCAATGTCAAGCTCAAACATCCCTCGTTGAGGTGCTTTCTTACAAGATGTTTTTTTTTCTTTCTTTAATGCTACTCTACCCCTCTCCCTGTGCTGTGATTTCTGTGCTTGTTCTCCCCCTCCTTGAGGTTGCTCTTGTTATAGAAGAGAAGGATATGCTCCCTTTCCATCTTTCCTAGGTAGCAGGAAGGTGCTTGGAGAGGCAACATGTCTGCAGAACGTTTTCCTGCCAAAGACATGTGGTTGCTTTGATTACCTGGTATGTGCTTACCATGGAGAGCGGGTGAAAAGGGCCCGAGTCCTTCTCCCCTCTCCCCACCTTTCCCACAGGCTGCTGCCCATGGCACAGCCTCATGCGGCCCTGGACCCACAGCTGCACTGCCACCTTCCTCACTGGAAACCATGGCCACAAAAAATAGGTGGCATAAAGTCCGCAAGGGCCTACGCCAAGTCTCCAAGTGCTCCCTGGGCTACACTGGCAACGTATTCCTAGAGATACCGCTCGTGTTTATAAAGTCTTTTGGGGTGAAGGTTGCTCAATAGAAAACTTGCACAGAAATTTAACAAAAGCCACGCTGCAAAATGTAAAAACAAGACAAAAAAGTAATTCTCCCACAGGAACTCAAAGGCATTTCATACATGTCCAATGAGACATTAAAAATAATTATGTGGAAGAGTAATAGCTCCCTTGGTTGTTTTAATATATTTTTGTCTACAAACAAGAACCGTTCTCTAAACTGCTGCCTTGGCTTGGCTTGAAAGGTCTCTCAAACAAAAGCCCTTCGAGTGACCCTTAGATTATTAAACCTCAGTAACAATGAATGTGGATCTCAGTTCAAACAAAGACTGTAAAAATAAAAAGACAGCAGTTTTGGTCTTGGAAATAAGTATGTCTTCAGAAACTGGGAACACACAGAAAGTATTTTTGATCAACAATCATCTCTTCTCCAAACAATTCAAAAAACTTTGGTCTGAAGCGTTTCACATTTTCTTTCTTTCAAACAGTATCTGCAAACTGCCTCACTTTAGTGCAAATGAAAAGGCTGATGCTGTATCTTAATTTAAGTTTCTCAGAGTTCATTCGGAGAGCAATTTGAATCACCAAGGCTATTTTGCATTCTACCCTTAATGATTTTTCTTCCAAAACTTGCTAAACATCATTAGTATCATAGAAAACATTCGTGGGGAACAAGAGATGCCAGCAATACCAAATTTCAAAGCTTAAACACTCTGATCTGTGTCTCCCTTGAGACGAATACAAAGGTTGAGATGTTCAATGACAGACATTAATGTCAGATGCCAAAGCAGGAAAAGCAAACAGAGGAGTGGGGAGAGATATATATGCCCCGTAGAATACTTTGTTTTGGAAGTCATATGTCACTTAAATGGCCTTTATAACTGAAGAAGTTCATTAAGAATATGTTTTTGTGCAGCTTGCAGACAGAACACGCGCTGCTGCTGGCTGCTAGAGCCAGGTTTGCACTTGTGGCTGGGGGCACGACTTGTGCTATACGTCCGCTCCGCCGCGGAGAGCTCAGCACTTCCCTGGGACACTGGCCAAGGAGCCAGCAAAACGCACATGGTTCTCCTGCCCTGCCAGACCTTCTCCTGCAGCCAGAGGAGGAGTGTGGAAACAGGGACAGCAGCTGAGCCTGGGAGAAAGGGTAATCTCCCTGAAGGGCAGGGGTCCTCTGCTCCTCACAGCAGCTCACCAGGCGCCTCGCCAGCCTCTCCTCAGCCACCCTGCCTTTGCATTCGCACAGGATGCCTAGAAATGCTTCCTCCCCCTTGCCATGGCCACCCAGCCTTGCCTCCTCTTTCCATATTTCTGGTCAGAAAGCTCAGATGAGCTTAACATTTCTGATAGGGAAGTATGGACACAACTGTGCATCTGCTTTACAGCTCGGAAAACGTAATACGATTTCTCTATACAGTAACCTTGCTGACCAACACTTTCTATTCAACCTACTTCTATTCAGAGTAATGAATCAAATACCTTTGTATTAGGCCTGATTCCTGCCCAGGGGGCAAGGGAGATGTTTGTTCTACATAACCATGGCAGCAAGGTTGGTAACTAGCATCAAGTTTGTGGATAGGAATTATCCCTACTCCTGTGGACAGGAATTATCCCCATTTACTCCATTTCCCAGAGACGCCAAGCAGCCAGCAGTGTGATAATGAGCTGTCTAAAACCACCAAGGCTGGTTTGGAATAGAAGACAACACAATCTACTCATCTTCCTCCTTCTCATTCTCTCTCATGTTTCAAGATACTTATATTTTCCATTAGATCTCACAAGCATCTCTTTTTCTGCCTTAAAAATCATCTGTACACTGTGCTATTGTGAAGCTTAATGCACTAGAGCCTAGGCAGAGCAGGACAGCATTCATGGCTTCTAGAAGCTAGGTGTTTATTATGGTGTTTTCTATACAATGGTACTGAAGTAGTAAACCCGTTGGTCAGGAAAGAAAGAAAGAAAAAAAAAATCATGTTGTCTCTGCAAACACTGGGCTCACATAATCAGCTGCAGTGCATTACAAACTGCTAGTCACGACTGCAGAGTAAGCTAGGAAAAGGGAGATGGATTCCAGAGATTCTGGATATAGTGAATTTAAGAACTTGGTCCTTTTCTTTTGACAAGCATGGGCCTCTTAATGCCAGTGCCTGCTATTCTCACAAAGAGGAAAATGGAATATCTTTAAATATGCCATGAGACTACATTCCTGAAGAGTCCACCTGGGATTATTTCTATCCGTGAACAAAAAAGCCCAAACAGAAGCCTGATCCCTCTTTTAGGACGCAGCAAGCTAGGCCTTGCTACTCCAAAAGGCCAACACATGCTCAGAAGCTGCAATATTCTGGAGTGATTAGTCTAAAACAAACCAAAAATATTTCATCTTGGTTCAACAAAGTATTTGTAGGCAGGCTCAAAGGTCTATGACTGCGCTGCCAGTCCATCCATCTCTCTTACAGCTTCTGAATCCCAGGCCTATTTCAGGCAAATTCTGTAGAGATGTGAAATTCCAAGCCATGATACATGCAGAAAAGCTCCAAGAAAACTGGCAGCTCAAATGAAGGGTCCTAGCTAGTGTCCCCATGGAAAGGAGTACTCCGGGGCACACTGCAGTTCTTTAGGACCAAGGCTCCTCCTGGGTGGATGATGACTCAGAAGTAACTCCAGCATGTGCTGTCACTGCCCAGAGGTTATCTAGGGAGAGGCAAGGGAAGGGAAGGGACCAGGAGAGGAGGGATCACAGGGGACATGTAGGGAGCAGGGGTTAGAAGAGTGGGCAAAGAGCTCAGAGGCGAGGACTCTGATCTGGGAAATCAAGACTCATTAATTCCATTGTCATATAACAAATTGTTTCTCAGCTTTTCAGTTCAGCCAAAAAACTAATAAGGGAGTTATTTGCACAGCTCAATTGATACGGGTCTTGCAAAACCTTTGCTGGAATTTCAGATCCCACATTCAATCTTTGAAGTTTGCAGAGGGAGAAGGCTTGACCTATGCTGAACAAGCTGAACTGAGTCTTTACATTGACAGGGGAAGGAGAAGATGCGTAATGATAGTGATCAAGAGGTGCAGCAACATCAAGTTGTTCATAATGCTCCAGAGAAGCACCCTTATCTTTCCAAAGGGGATATTTTCTGCTTCTTTTCATCTGCACCGTTGTTGCCCGTAAACCAATCCTTTATTCTGCTTGGGAACAGTAGAATGTGTGAGTAAGGACAGGGTTTACTAAATGTTGAATTAGCTGGGGTTGACTTAACCATTTAGGCTTTTACTTATGCTTAGGGAAATGTGATGAACTTTGAAGAAGTTGTTTGATACCAGTTTTTCTAAGCAGGATGTAAACCGATTCTCTTTCGTTTCCTATAAAGGATCCCATAAAAAGCTGTCCTGTCACATATACAAAAGGATGCCAAAAAAAAAAGGCCAAGCTTACTGAATCTACTCCAGACAGACATAGCTGTGAGCTATACATCAATTCCTTGCTCTGTCAAAAACGGAATAGATTATATAAAAGTGCTCAGGTCACTCTAGAACACATGCAGTCTTATCAAAAATATCCACTCTTCTCATTCTCTGCTGTCAGTTTTCCCCATGTGACAAGGCCTGTGACACCAGCTTTGCTGCCATGATATCCTGCATTCCTGAATGTCATCAAACAGGCAGTGACATCTTAAAACAACTTCTGTCTCACTTGGGGCAGAGCAGGAAAGGACAGAAAGGAGTGCAAGCTCACTGGCAGAGGCGGCCTTGGTATTTCACAGCAAAGGCAAAATTAATTGTAGAAGAGACAGCAGAATTGCTTCAGGAGATTGGAGAGGAACAAAAAGGGCTGGCAGGAAGTTTAAGACGGCTGCAGAGAGAAGGCTGAGAGAGGGCTGCACTCCCTGGACTGTTATAGTCTCTAGTTCAGGGCATGTAAGACAATACCTGTTCTCTGTTCAAAAAGTACCACCTCAAGGCTCGTGCAAGGAGAGAGATTAAATATAAGGTGAAAGAGTTGAGTCTTTGCATGAGAGGATCCAGAGCTGCTTTGTGGTGAGTCAAAGCTGAATGGACTTTTTCCCATGCCCAGTGATAGCTTTTCCTCTGGGAGAGGCACCCTGACAGAGCGGGCACCTGTACCTCCCGGAGCACTGCGCCCAGGCAAGCCTGGCACGTTTCCATTTGCCCACGCAGCAGGTATTTCTTTTCTTGGATTACCCATTGTCCAGCCAAGCACTCTGAAAGGGTTAAACAACTCTAGAGCCAGTAAGTACATCTAGAGCATACCAGCCTCATACAATGTACTGCTGACCTCCTGCACTTCCAAAAGAGACTCAAAGAGAGACCAGCTGCAAGCACGCCCCAAGCAAGCTAGGGATTGGCTTGCTTGGAGAGCAAGCAGGATTGCTCAGGGGTGCGCCAGGAGCGGACCTGCCCTAGGCAGCATCACTTAGGACTGCAGACAAGCAAAAGAAAAGGGGAGGTTGCAAGGCAAGTTAATGAGGCTAATTTGGAACATTGTTTCCTCTAAGAAATGTTTACCTGTATCATAACTCAATCATAAAACTGCGCTGAATGTTCACCTTTGGCAGATGACAGAGTCAGATTGTTGCTGTTTCCCAAAAAAGAAAGCTGCCAGGAGGCTCTGCACAGCATCTGCAACCAGAAGTTGCGGATATCTAACCTGACTCTGACACAAACCCCTCTAGACATCCACCACTGACCTTCAGTGCCTCAGTTTTCCCACAGGCTAGAAGGAGGATGTTCAGTGAGAGTTCCCGCATCCAGTGCTCAGACCACAGCAAAGACCATCCTCCTGCAGCTCCCTGGATCATCTGTGCTAACATCACGTAACATCTTTAGGAATTTAGGAAGCTTTAATTGAACTTGAGTGACTAATATGTCCAAATCAAAAACTTTCCTGTGGGTTTCAAAAATTCAATCATATTCCAGCCCCAAATTTTCCTTGTGCTCCTCACTGAAAATACACAGCTGCACTTGTGAAGCTGTCACTGAAAGGAAGCTAGAGGCTTGGCAGCTGCACAGAGGGGAAGAGGTGAGGCTCTGGACTCATGAGAGGCGTTGGAGACAGCTTAGGTTTGGAGATCTCTGGAGTCTGCTGAAATTTCTGGCAGTCTGAGGAAACTTCATCTCAGTCCCACCCTTGTGTGGGCAGAGCGGGGGTGACTGGGTTAGGAGGCAGTAGGTCCTAGTCCCAGCTCTTCTGGTGACCTGTTGCAGAGCTCAGTCCTCACTGCTACCTGTTAGAAGGAGGCTGCGACCTTCCTCAGAGGAACATGAAATTCTGGAACAGGCTGGTGGACAGACTGGTTGGCATCTAGACGTGCTTGAGGCATGTGCTGAACTTCCCAGCACAGCTTCCAGCGCACAGGCACTGTGTGCACAATCCTGAGACTTCAGAGGTTCTTCCCAAGAAAGATCCGGAGTGAAAAAAGCGTCTTCTCAGTATCTATTTCACACTGCACTCCCTAGAAATATTTCATGTCCTTTTGAAAGGACCACCTTTCTTCTATGTTTGTATAGCCCCCATCACTGGGGAGGAAGAGCTCCGGTACTGTGGCTCCAAGACATTGCCATAGAATACGGTAATAACAAAAGTAATAATGAGTAATAACAAAAGTAATAATAACTCTCTGCTTAGTGCAGGAATTTATTTTTAACCTATACTTAGTCATTTAAAATGTAATAAAGAAAAACAAAACCCACAAGGCATATCAATATCCTCTAAATAAATTCCTGAGATTGTAGAGTATCAGGAAAGAAACAGCATTTTAAAAACAAGACCGTCTTAATAAAATGGTACTTTCCTTTGCAAGGGATGACATTTCATTCTAATGGATGATAGTGCTATCTATGCAAGTACTGAAACCTTAATGCTTACTGCTGTTGCTTGAGCTGTCTACACTCTACATCAGGAAAAAAAAAATCTCCTTCCCAGCCCTGCAGCACAGCGAGAAGCTTTCACACCAGAAGACCCAGCCCCCGAGCAGAGCTGCACAGGAAGGGGCTCAGCAGCAAAGGCAGCGCAGCGTCACAGGGCGCGCTGTCTCTGCCGCCAGCGCAGCCTTGCAGCGCGTTACAGCTCATGTAGCTGCGCTCACTTGGGAGGTATGTGAGCAATGTACTCCTGGAGGCTGCTGTACGCGGAGCAGCCCTCCCACCCCTGCCCGAGAGGCACGTTCTGCAGGTCATGCTGCAATAGGCAGCAGTGCAAGTATTACATGGTGCTGTCTAAGCCAAGCAAAATATTGAGACAAAATAGAGGAGCTTTATGACAGGGAAGGGAGTCAGGGCATGTGCAAGTGAGAGCTGAACAGAGCACAGCTCTCAGCAGGGACTATTTTACAGGAGTGAGGAGGAGCTGCCAGCACAGAGCTCCAGAAGGAGGGACGTTCCACAGCTCAGAAACCCATCCAACACACTGCTCAGCAGTGTAGCAGGGACAGGGTATCTCACAACAGCAGGTCTCTCCGGGTAGAAGTATTTTCCTGAAGAGTTTGCTACTCCCCTCGCAGGTGCTGTAGCAAGAAAACCCTATTAAAGCCATTTCTGAAACACGGTACAAGTGAGCTGGTGACATCCAGCGGGTTGTAAATTGGGTGGTGCAACTCTAGCAGAAAAGCAGAGCAGTGCACGTGCTGCCAGTGACACCATGAAGAGCCCTCTCCCCTGCTTCTGGGGAACGGCCCCTCAGCTTCCCTTGGTGTGGTAATGTAACAGCACATTGAAAGGAAACGTGCAGCTTTCAGAAACACACATCAACAAGGGAACCAAAATAGGATTTTTAAAAGAAAAATGTGACTCTGACCCATCCTTGGAACTGAATCAAAGAGCATCAGTAGGTCTCTAAGAAGAAAACAAAGCCAAACTGCTTTAAAATAGATCCAAATGAGATTTTTTTTTTCTTCTTCTTTTTTTTTCTATGGTCATTGCCAGCCAGATTATGGTTGGTTACAAATGCTAAGGGCCCTTGAGTTGCCCGAGTCCTTAATTAATCAACATGGTCATCACTACCTGCCAAGCAATGACCTCAGTCAAAAGCCATAAATCACTGTTCAGTGAAAAAACCAAGGCTGCAAACTCCCTTAAGTAGCTTCTCTCTCTGTGCTTGTGAATGGGGAGGGCAGGTTGTTCAGCACTCCAGGTTAGCTGCTTTACACGACGGAGAGAAGGGCTCTCGACCCTGAACACTACACTTTGTTTTAACAGAAGCTAGCATGAAATATATGAATAAAAAATGCCTGCCAGGCTGTGTGCTCAGTGTGTGGGCAAGAGCTGAAGGATCTGCTTCCTTACCTTCAGGTCCAGTGAAATACTTAAATCAGCAGGTAGGAAGTAAAAGTTGACCTGTTTTTTGCTAATCATGTTAAGGACATCATAAGCTGCCTGGCACAGATACTATGTTTTGTGAAGAATCCCAAAGCCGTGTGTTGTTTAGTAGAAGTTACTATAAAATCCTAGAAAATTCATTCTCTATTCCAAAGCAAACAGAGGAATCACTAGCTATATTCTATCAGGTTTATTTACCAAAGACGATGAAGCCTTGTTTTCAGTATGCAAGTTGGCTCATCTTCAATTATGTAAATAAAACAGGTATTCTCCTACAAAGCATTTTCCAACATCTCTAAGTGATGGAAGTGACTTCATTTTGGCAGGGTATCTCCTGCAGCTTCCCACTGCCTCCCTTTGACTCACAATCCCTCAGCGCAGCGAGGGCAGTTTCACTCCTTCCTGCTTTGCTTTTGCAACACATCGCATCGAGGACACACAACTTTTCCGTACTCACTGTGACCCTTTGGGGTTGGCGGAGCTTCCTACCATGGATTCACCTGCTGCCTGCTCTTGGTAAAACTTGTGTGCCTGGGGAAACCACCTACATAAAGTAAATCAGGCTCCCGGGATCTACCATGCTCAGTCGGCAACGTACTGGGTACCCACTGGCTGCAGAAAGGCTGGGGAAGGCTCGGGCTGAGAAGCGCAGTGTTAATGACAATTTTAAATATACAACTGCCAATCCAGCGTGGTGTCTTTTTTGGCAGAGAAGATAAAAATAGCAAAGAAACAACAGTTCTGTTCTTTTTATGAAAGTCTGGCAGTTTTCCAGCAGAGGCTTAAGTACTTTTTGTACTTTGGGGGGAAAAAACGATGGGATGTGGTCCAAGTCTGGTCATACAAACCTGAGAAATATGGAATAAGAGGCAGGGCTGAAGCAGCCAAAGTGGTACCACCAGCTGCAGCCCCATTAATTAACGCTCTGTGGTATGTAGCCATAGGAATGACCCTGATACTTGGTGAATGCGAGCAGATAACACTTACAGAGCAGCTATGCTTTTCCTACTGAGGTATATTTATCCAAAGAGTACCTTGCACACTTCCCCCCACCTCACAGGGCAGTAAATTAGTCTAATTGCAGAGGTATGTAGTAAAAGCTGTGCTCAGCCTTCTGCAGTTTATGAAGATTTATTTTACATTTTGTTTTCTCTGATTGCCTAACTAAAATAGGGGGAGGGGAGAGGAACATCAGAGAAAATGCAGGTTTTATAGATGTGTAAAATTACCCTACTTTAGATAAATATGTGTTTCACTGCAACCTAAACAGTGAAACTGAAAACTTAAGTTCTGTGGCTCACTATGCAGTGCACTAGGAGAGGAGATAGTTTTCTTTCTTTCGTTTGCAGTCCTTTAAATGTGGAATGACTTTTTTTTTTTATGTTTAAAGGCAAACATACAACCACTATAAACTATTTTAGCATACCCTAATGTATTTTTTTATGAATTATTTGGGGAAAGAATCCTGGTAGCAGGTGCAGAACTAAATTCTATGGAGCTATTGCCAGTACCAGCTTGTGCAGTTGTCTGTGTGTTAGCTAGCAGAGCCACTAGGTATAATCCTAAAGCTGAAAGGCCTGCAGGATTTGGGTTACTTATTCCATCATCAGCTGGATGTCACTGCATGGCATTTGGTCAGCCCGACCTTCCTTTACAAGCACATTTGATATAAAAGAATTTCCATTTCTATCAAAGACAGCAGAATACAAGGTATTAGTGTGCACTGTGCAGGCTGTGGATACTGAACTTAACACATATTTCACTTATCCCCTGTTATTTCTGTTGAGTGATCTAAACATATAGAAGAAGGTTGTTTTCTGATTGCCAGTTAGTACCAGATAGAAGGGACCCATTTCCTGTGACCAAGAAGCAGCGCATACCGTCATGACACCGTGACACCTGCATGACACATGTTTCACGAAACATATTTTGTGTTAAACATGATGTGGTCCTGCAGGTGACATTATCAAAATAAAGAAGAAATAACAAGAAACAGCAGTCACCCAGCCCAAGACCAAACGAGAGAAGACAGGGCAGCAGCAGCGTTCAGGTCCGGCCCGTCGTGCTGGGAATGCAGCTGTGCATTCCAGAGGCAGCAAGAATGTGGGTTTTTCCATTTAGGCTGATCATGCGCTTTGCTACATTCTGCACAAAAGCAGTGCCTCTACCCCTACGGATGTGGCCCAGCTAGACCTTTTTCAACAAAACAGCACTACCTTGTATGCAAGAGGGGAAATTAAACAGAGAGTCTTCTAATGACATTGAGCATCATGGGGCAGAGAGATTAAGCGCTCGGGTCACCGCTGGGAAGAGGCATTCCTTTTGGGACTCTGCAAGCTGCAGTACTCTGGGCATAGCTGGCATGCAACTCGACCCCTCCTCAACATCCGCTTCTGTCACAGCCGGGTTTAGCAGAGTCCACATTTTTTTTTTTTTAATGATTGATCATTATTACAATTCCCAATCCATTACATTCTCCATTAGTACTCAGCCTAAATCTGGGAAGCTCCAGAACTTGACATGGTGTTTTCTACCAATGTTCATATGCAGAAACAGGCAGAAATTGTGATGGACAAAGGGATGGGACCGTCTTTCTACCGATATTTGCTTAAAACTCTCTCCGCTGAGGCAAGTACTGCAACAGTAGGAAGCTCCTAATTCTCTTTACCAAGACATATTTTTAAAAATTACACCACTGTCACTTCTTGAAGAAAAGATTGCTCCATCTTTTCTAATATGTTCAGAAGTCTCTTGGGACTTCATCCTGCTCTCATTAACTTCAAGGGAGCTGGAAAAAAGCACTAGAAGAGCTTAAAAAAATAGTAAGCAATGAGAAGAATAGGATATAAAAATAAAATTTATTGCCTCTAAATCTGTCCTATTCTCTTTTTTTTTTACCTTTCAGTAATGGTTACATGTGTCTTCTGCACATTCAAGCATCAGAAAAACATATAAACCATTTTTATTGCATAGAGCAAGAATTTATCTATGTATTTCAGCTTAGATCTGCAAGAATCCACTTACATTTGAGAAGTGGAGTGAGAAAACAAAGTTAAAGTCAGTTTTATTCCATGCACAGCAATTACTCCAGCTGTCATCACAAGTCATTTTTACTGCTAAAGTAAAAGTGTGAAGCATCAAGTGAAGCCCACAAAACCAACACAAGTTCATCTAAAAAGACCACACCTCTTGTTCGCTACTCTTTTGGCAGTGCTGGGCACAAATAATAGCAAACTACCAACCAGAATTAGAAGGCACAAAAATGCCATTCATTTTAGGGAGAAATCAAATTATTTCCTTAGCACCAAGCAGAATCACAGTTAGCAGCACGACTCAAAAACATTTACAGATTTTCTTCAACTCTCCCACACTTTGCTGTACAGGGTGAAGTCCTGCTGCTAATGGAGTCAACAGGAGTTTTGCTTTCAGCTTCAGTGGAAGCTAGAACTGCACTTTAACTTGCATGATCTAAATGAATAGGCCCCAAAGTCGGTCCTTTGTGATTATTTACAGCAATAGAGATGTTCAGCAGTTTTTGCTGGCTGGTGATTTTTTTTTAATTACTGGTAATGCTAAATAGTATTCAAATTGTGATCTCAGTTATAAGGCAGGCATATTTCTGGTGTTGCTGCATTTTAGACATTCACCAATATAAAAATGGTAACATTAATTTAATCCTGACCAAAAGTTAGATTTTTTTTTAAACAAAACACAAAGCTAAAAACTAAAAGCAAAGTTCAAAGTGGACAGTAAAAGGTTTTACTAAAGAATCTTTCTGGATTCTGCTCCAGATCACACTGAAGCAAAACCTGCTCATTTCTACTACACCGAAAAAAAGAACAAATCCTAGAACTATAGCAAGCAATTTCATTGAACAACTTAATTAGCACTTCTCATTGCAAAAACAGAGCTCGTGCATCACATACAAGAATGTAGGTTATAGAAAGAAAAAGCAAATGAATAATCAAGTTAACATGTGTCATCCAAAGCCAGGATGAATATGTAGAGCTCTTCTACCATAGGAGCCATTGTACTTCAAATGGGGTAATGTATAAACAAAATGCTTTATCTGGAGCACGGCTGGAAGCTCCAGGATTGTAACGTCCTTTAAGATAACATTCCAAACCTATCCTTTTAAGTTTTCAGCCAAGAATTTGTTTCTATAATTTCTTCACTGTTGGTAAAAAGGAAACTATATTCCAGGCTAAGTTCTCTCGCTTGCCCTCCCGCTGTTATGGGATACAATTCGATACAAGTGTTTTGAAAGCACATACTGCGGGGCATTGGCTATGACAGCTCCTTGACACTATTTTTTCTTTGATACCATGTGGTGTCAGATAGCTCATTAGAAACGTGAGTAATAGTGGTGTTCTCTCTACAGTTGTATCTCAGCCTGCAGTTCTCACTCGGATGGGTATCCCTGGCAGCTGACCTCAAAGAAGGCAACACTCGTGCGGGAGGGCCTGGTCCTGCCCTGGGGTTACACACACAGCCGGGCGCCTCCTGTGACAACAAGCAGACTGGGATCTAGGAGAGCTTAATTCTGCTCCTGCAAAACTGCAAAACACAACAGTGACTGTATTCACATGAATAATGTATTTCAGACACTTATCTGCTCCTTCACCATGGGCTGTTCTGTCACCAGAACAGTGCTTGGTGCAATTTGAAGAAGCCTTAAGGCTTATATCATTACTGTCTCCCTAGATTGTCCATGGGCCACTAGGAACACCTGTAGCTCCCAGTAAATCCCCTCACTCCCAATACAGACTATGTGATGAGGTCATTTCTTGAGCATGTCCATTAGTAAAACCACAGAAGGGAGATTTTTAGGGAGTTTCTGCTCCCTTTTCTACCAGTTGCAGGGATTTTTTTAGTCCCTTTGCACTGCCACAGCACTATACTGGGAGTTAGTGGTGTTCCTCAAGGGAAGATGCTGCTGTGGGGTAAACATGGGGCCAAAGTTGGGAAGCTTTGAAAAAGCTCTGTCTAAAATACAGAGAACAGCACTCTTAATTGTACTCCGAAAAAGGAAGATGTTGCAATGATTTCCCTTATCTTTACTGATAGCCACACTTACATATGACCCTAAAGCAAATCCTGTATCTCTAAGGTGGCAAAATCTTCATTATTTTCAGTAAATAACTTCATTTTGTTGAGCAATACCTTGTAGTTAGAGTATTAAAAAGAAAAGTTTTCTTGATTAAATTTGTATTAATTTAAGCACTTATACCTCACAAGTTGAATCTCTTCTGCTTAAGGACTGTGCTCTGTGCAGATAAATGAACCTCATGCTCATGCGTTCGGCACGCTCTGCAGAAAATCTGGGGTTTATATGAGTGGGTAGACGACAGGAGACTGTGTGTGTGGTTGGTTGTGCAAGCCTCATGCTAGTGCTCCAAGGCTCCTCATGGATGGAGCCTGCTTGGGCACTGCTGAGAGTCAGTACCACTTGTTTTTTTCAAGAGAGAATTGCTGTGTTTTTTTCTGCTGTCTTTGAGAAACTTGAGGAAAAAACAGCTGTAGTGCAGTAGGAACAATTCCTTAATTTTAGGAGAGCAGCAAAGGCCTTCCTTAGATAATAATAATAATAATAAAAAAATCAGACATAGAAAAGGAAAGAGGACCCCATTATCCAGCACAGATCAAGAAATAAACAGAATTTTATCATTATTCTCCCCACACAAGAAAACCCCAGACGAGGGAAGTGTTTGCCACAGGATACTGTAACTGGGGTGCAAGGGCAAACAAGGAGAAGCTCATGCAGGGCTGAGTCCCTCCACTGCTTACACTTACTCAGAAAAGTGCCTTCCCCTGGTCTCTCATTTGTGCTGTCCTCTGGGCTTAACTAGTTTCACCTGGTATCGGCAGTGATCTCAGGAACTTGGGAATTTAAGCCCTTAGAATTCAAAAAAATTGACTCTCTTTTACAACAGTTAAATAAATTATGACGTGCCTGTTACCTTATACACTCCAAAATCATAATATATTCCTTCCTTGGAGGAACCATCCAGTCCAAGTCACAATTTCTGTGGCAAAGCTCATGGCAGCCTTTTCATGATAGTGTGCAACACTGACACAAAGCACTGATTAGTGATGATATCTGCATATTGTATTAGACACTTCGGATTGAAAAATGCAAGTTATGATAAGAATACTACATCATGAAATCCCTTGGTTAAGGGAAATGCAAAAAAAATGCACTTCCTCTGCTAAAAAGCAGCAGCATTATTTTGATACTGTAAGGAAAAAGAGCTATACTTCATGTGTACATGAATGAACTAACAAAGGCTTCTGTCTGCAAATAACAATAATCTCTAAGGTGAAGGACAAGAATCAAAGTGAAATGTTTTGCTTCTGAAAATAGTAATTACCACCAAGGTCAGACAAACAATTTCCTGAAAATATAGGTATTTTGTTTCATTCTGCTTTCCCCTTTTGTTTTTTGACCAGTATTTGCTGCTCGGTCGCTGTGCTTGGCACACAAGTGTTTGGTCTACAGCTCAGAGCTAGAGAGGCAAAGACACAGCATTCTGTGAGACTCACAGGACACGCTGGGGCAACGATAGTTTTGCTTTACAGACATCTAGAAATGGATTTCAAAAGCAAATAAACACATCTCCCTATTGTGGAAAGCCGAAATGGCTGCCTTTGTGTAAATTTCCACTGTGTTACTATGTGTTACTATCTATAAAGTGATCCAACAGGTTTATTGGGCAGGTGTATTAGAAAAGAAGGAATACATTCTACACGGCACTCAGCATAGCTGGCAGAGTTGCACTATTTCATTACATTTGATGCCTTCTTTTTGACAGTGTTGCTTTCACAGACCAATGACAAATATGGTCCAAATTTCAATACATTTAAAATACCAAACTTAGTGAAAAAAATATAGTAGTATGTATGAATGTGTTAAAGTACCTATAGCATACCCTTTTAATGTGCATACAAACGGACCCAGCACAAGATTCTTTTCTCCTTTTCCTACATTTCTGTATGTCTATCCTGACAGGATAGCTCTCCAAGGAACCTAAGAGAATGCTATTCACGATATAACTCTAGGTTGAACCATACTTCATCAGATAGGGTGCAGAGCTTCCTAAATGATCCTAAATGTTATGATCCTAGATCCTAACTAATACTCTTAGACAAAAAAATCTTAACATTTATTGAACTTATTGTGCTGCTTTGTCATCCTCTGCACAACAGCTGCACCTTCCTTCTTCAGAAGTGGCCGTTTCTCAACAGAGGCTGAAGAAAATAAGGCAGGGCTGATTTTCACCTTATTTGCCCCCCAAATACTGAAAAGAACATCATAATTAGTTTTTGATCAAAGGAAAAGAGTGCACACATATTTCAAGGTATGCATCCTCATTGAATAAATGTTTAAATAGTTTTTTGAAAATTAAAGTTGTTACAGAACCAATATGGTTATGAAAACTTTACTGGCTTTAACTCATTGGCTTTAACACTAACTTCTAACATTTATAGCATTTGGCAAATATAAGTTAGAATGTCTCCTTTACTAACTCTAGACTATTACAGGGAAATACTGAAATTTTTAAGTCCAGGATGTAAAAAGAGGCTACAGGGTCAACTTAGTCTTGCCAATAACCTTTGCAGCATATAAGGAGATTCTCTAGCATCTCTAACTCTTGAGCTTAAAGGAGTTACCTAAGTTAAAAGGTGGGGTTACAGTATAAGACCAGCATTTCAGTAATAAGAAATGGTCTAGTGGTCAACACAGAGAGAAAGTTGAACTGGGAAAGCATCCTGTGAAAGATTTCCAGTCTAACCAGTAATAATCAAGGTATCTGGTATTTTACGGGAGAGGTATTTCTGAACATCTAATCATGCTGACCATTAAATAGAAGTGATATAAAAGCTATATACAACTTATTGAAATGCTGATTCTAAACAAATTATACAATTTTCTCTTCATATCACACAAAGGGATTGGAATTAATTGTAGCTACTACAATAAAGCACTACAACGCAAGCCATCTCAAATACATTATTTGAAGCTTGGAAAAGGGATTTAAAATAAAATTAAACAGAAAAATTGAGTCAGGAATGCATTAGTAAAGGGCTTATTAAAGTGATAAATCCCAGAGAATTACTTGGGTATATGTATGATTTTCTCGTATGGAAATCAGTACTTCTTTTCATATTACATTTGTTTGCTGCTTTATATGTTTTATAGTTACATGCTTACATGCTTATTTTGACTGTTAAATGGTTTTGCATAACTGTCTGTATGCAATTAGAAACTGTATAACAACATGAATCCTGAATCCACTGTCTATGCTAATAGCAAACAACTCATATTTGTACAAGAAGGATGCCAGTAATTTTAGTTTCTCAACCTAAATAAGGAGGCCTGATCCCCTGACCTGTCACAGGTACCCTGCCAGTACAAAACCTAACAGCTACCATGCCTCCTTGTAGATATTAGATATGTTTGTGTTTCATTAATGTCTTGAAAAATAAATCTTGTTTTGACTGAAAGGATCCATTTGCAACTAACAGCTTGAAAGCAACTACAGGAAGTAGCAGTTATAAGAACTGTAATAAGACACAACTTTAAAAGATGTGTATTCAAAACAGCCTGTTTGACCCCATTCTCAGTGCATTTGAAGACAGTATTACATTGAAAGGGTTTTGCATCAACACAGCAGAGGCTGACCACATTTATGCCTGTTTTGAAAATATCTCCACTGATAAATGTCTCTCCTTGTTTATAAAATTCTGTTTACTTACATCGCTGTGGAACTGGTCCAACATTTCTTAGGTATATTTTCAATTATCTTTGTGTTTTTGGTTTTTTTTTTCTTATTTCACAGGATTTTTGTTTCAAGACACATCTTTTGTTTCCACAGAAACAGTACTATTTGCCTGTGCAGTTGTAGCATTTTCTGGGGAAACTACAAGGAGCTGTTATCTGCTGTGCCATGTTTCTGTGCTCTGCTGGAGGTACTGGACACGATGTGCTACAGGCCAAATATCTTTCTAAATTAAGCTCATAATCTCTCCGGTTTAGCTAGCATTATTTAGTAAATACTAACACGAGTACTCTTTTGCAGTGGGCACATACGGCTCTTTCTGCTCTCCTCTCTGTATTTGTAAATAACTTCTGAAAGGCCGTCTAAACAGTTTAGTCAGAAGCTGTGCAAGCGCTGAGGAAATCACTCCAACGTGTGCTTTAAAAACATCTTAGTCCAAGCACACTGGGGATGGGTGGGGGGCAGAAGGTGTCCAATACAGTGCACTCCCAAACATCCAATATGAGTCTTCACCATACGTTCCTTTGAATAACGTGCAGAGAAAGGGACCTTTGAAGTCAAACCAGGTAGTCCCGAAGGGCTAAAGATGGTCCATCTAATGAATGGCTGCCCAATTTCCAAAAAAAAAAGAGGGAACTTCTGAAGATGTTTGAGTATTCTCTAAAGGAACAGGCCAGAGCTCTAACCAAAGTGCAGTGACTGCCACTCCGATTAATTAAGAAACATCACAGAGATTATTTTATGAACTCAGCAGTAGTCCCAAGGAAAAGAAAAATGCATACAGAAATTCTCTTGTGCAATATTTAACTTTAGTGTCAAACATTTCTCTTTAAATATTGTTTCATGTCATTGTCACCAGCACCACCACATAGGAAGACACGGGTTAAATCTGCAGTTTCTCATTTATGGGAATGATTCCTACAATTGTGAGTAGAATTTTATATTATGCCAAGTTATAAGAAAAAAAATCCTTTAAAGATAAAAGCATGAGTAAGTCTAGCATTGCCATTCTAACTACATGATCTGCTACAAACTGTTAGTAGCAAGGGACAATATTTGACTTGTAGACAACTCTTACAGACTAAGATAATCTTTTTGGTAATAATTCATTAAAGCTTCAGTTTGTGTAGGCTAAGCCTTTTCTTTATGCACACAGCACGTTCTTGTTTTAATCTAAACAGAAAAATCATTATTTTACTATTTTTTTTCTCTCTACAGTAAGCTACACAGAGAGGTCTCCAAAAGCATGAGGCTTGTGATGAGAAATCACCGTTTCCACATTTAGAGAAACCTAACTATAAGCAGAGGTATCCTCTCCCTAAAGCGCTCGCAGATCTACAGTTTTAAATCCCGTACTCCGTTGTGGATTTCCTCTCTCCCACTGCGCAGGCTGACGAACCACGGGTGCGTCTGTGCCTGACAATCCGCTGGCAGCAATGACACCTACTGGATGTGAGAGCCGCGGAGGAGCCGTGGCCGCTGCCGCGCAGCCCGGCTAGCGTCGCGGCCGGTGCCCGCTTCCCATCACGGCTCCCGCTCGCTCTAGCCTTTTTCCCCGACTATTTGGATTTCAGTTACCCCTATGAAGCAATTTCCTGCCTCTTTCAGGATCATTTCTCAACTCCCAGGTAACAAGTTTTCAACCTGGTTACAACTGGGCTAGGTTTAGCCCAGGCTCTTAAAAGCGGACACATAATCCGAGCCGCTCTGCTGCAGCTGTTATTGTACAAAGGTTATTTATAAACTGTAGACAAAATCCTAAGATATTTACAAAGCTACTATGCAAAATAGCAAGATATACAGCATCACAGCACGATCCTTGTTTTCACTAGGACCTCTCTGTTTGCTCAGTCCTCACTGTGAGAAACCCACAGCTGCATTTTAGAGCTGACTGGGAAAGAATTCCAAACTTGAAATTCTGATCACAAATTTAACATCAGTAAATTAATGTCATCACTAATTTAATTCTATACATATTTCTTCTTAAAATGGGAATTGACTACATGACTAGCAACATGAGGATTTTTTAAAAAGGCTTAGGGGGAGGGCTTCAATCACATTCATGGACAATCATCTGTGCTTGCCCATTTGTTGTCATAAGATCACAAAAAGGAGAGGAAACAAAGTTTCCAGAATACAGTATTTGCAGCACTATTCACCAAACTTTTCCACTACCACAAGCAGACACAAATTAGCTGGAATTAAGTTGCAAACTAATAAAGCAAGATTTTCTGAGATTCCACTTTTTACAGACTTAGCATTAGGGAAAAAGAGGGGGCCCCCCAAGGTACCATGGAGAAGAAGCAATGGCAAAACGGTCAGAGCTGAGACTGGAATTTGTTGGAATTACCTGAGGGCGCTAGGCTGGGAAAGACTTTGGACCCGTATGTGAAGGGATCCTTTGGGCTGAGTAAAGCTTAGAAGAAAAATGGCATGAATCTCAGCTTCTCTTGTGAATTCTTCCTTTCAATGGCAAAATAAATGAGTATGGGTCCAAATCAGAAATACATTACCTGAGTTTATCATGAGCTCAATTGTCCAGTAAAAGACAGAATTTTGGATGAACTTCCGTGCAAGTCCAGTTGCAATATTTAACAGGGGAAATGAAACCATAATGCACTAATGAAACACTAAGTTAGAACCGCCCACTCATCAGTTAGAACTGAGTAAAATGTTCCTGTCAAAAATTCCTCAGGCAAAACCCTGGGAAAGAAACCTATCCTGAGTGTAGGAAGTATGCTCTCACCAAGAATATAAACTCTGAGCCTGCAAAGAATCAATAATGACAGCGAGATCCTCAACATCTAGAAAAAGATGAATTCAGTAGTCAGAAAAAAATATTTATAAGCAAGATAAAAAACAAATATTTATTATAAACTACTCAAGTCCGATGTACTGTGACAGCTAAAGGAAATGAGAAGCAAAAAGTTTTGGTTAAGACAAGAAGCTGAAACTATAACCATTTCCAGTCTGTGAATAAAAACCACACAGAATACTGTCAAGTGATATTGGCATTTTAAAAGAGGCTAAAGACATAAATAAATCTATACAGATTTATACACTGCATACATTCTTATCAGTAGCATCATACAGATGTATTTTATTTATCCTCACACCGCTTCAAGCATGGTAAAACAACGACGCTGGGGAACCTGTCTATCACAGGCTATACACACTCTGCCCAGGGACAACAAACTCTGGACCCAACACTATCTATCATCTTTAACGTTAAACTTTGTTCAGAACCGTCTACCATTCAAGGAGACTTGAAAATATTTGTAGAGTTCTTCTCACATCATTTATCAAGAGCTTTTCAACATCTAAACTCCAGAAAGGTAGCCCCAGCCTGTGGCATGACCTGAAAACTCGAAAGAACAGTGAAAAATAAACAAACCATGACCAGACAGAGAGAAGGTATGCATGAGAGGAAGAGTAGCTTTCTAACCAAATTCCTTGGCATTTTAATCAAATCCTTCACACAATAAATTAGCAATGTCAAGCTGACACCTCTGTAAATCAGCTCCTCAAAAAGTATTAGGGAAACATAAACAAGTGATGATGAATCAACTCCTTTTTGTTTGGTTTGAAATCAACACAGAACAACTAACAAACTGCAGCGTTAAGAAGCCCCAGAATGAGAAGCTCCAGTCCATGCCAGACGCCCTCCTCCCTCTGCATTTCGGAAGACTTTCTTTGCAAAGAAGCGCTTTGGATGATCACCTGCGAAGAGCCACCCACAGGCACCCTACGTGGCGAGCCACACAGCAGGGCAACACGCAGCACCAGTGGGCACGAGGTCAGAGGCAGTCCTTCACAGCCCCTGACAGTGTTTAGTCTTCTCTTTTACTTTCAAACACTAAAGGCAAAACTTGCTTCTCTTCCTTGGCTATGCCCTCAGGGTCCTCCAATTTGTTTGTAGCACTTGCCATGTCCTTTGAACGGTCTAGTCTGAGACCTCTCTTCAGCTTGACAGAGAGCCCAAGCCTAAACCTACTTTAAGAGACTGAGGTAGACTAACTAAGCTCTCTGTTTGCCTCCTTGGGATCCAGTGCTCTAAGTCTCCAGACCCCTAGCTCTCTGGCTAGAAATCTCTTATAGCCAGAGGGCAGAAAGAGGGTCATTTCTGATGCCAGTGCTGGTCACAACAGACAAGAATTCTAGAAGCACGAGCAGAGAGTTTCATTTCTCACTGCATGCAAAACTCTTTGTCTCATTCAAAAAAAAATGTGCTCTGTATCCATTTTGTTCTCAAACAATTTTCTTGGAGCTGGCCAGTCCTTAGTGTGGAGTATAATATGGGTTTGCTGTACCAAGAAGCCTTGGGGTTCAGAGCAATAGAAGCCGTACTCAGGAAGTTCGAATTGCCTCCCATAAACCCATTAGAGCCAAGCAAGCCCTGCAAATTTTATCAGAAACTGAGCAGAGCTGACACAATAGTGGCAGGAAAACAGAAAATGAGGTACAGTGAGAATTATCTTTTAGTTTCACCAGTTTCAAACCAAGAATTCAGAACAAGTTTTAAGGGGCTTCTCAAACAAATGCCAAGCGGCGTTGTTCTATTTGGTCAAACTGCAATAAAAAAAGCGATTGTGATTTGTCTATCACAAAGTGCCAGAGTCCTGACTCAGAGTCCATCACCATACATGGTGAGGCTCTTTTTCTGTCTCTGTAGCTACTGTAATTATGCAGTGCGATCTTCCATAAAACACAGGGCACTTAACTACATCAAGTTCTTCCTGCAAATATTCTGGACATCGAGCACAAATGACTGTCCACAGCGGATTCCCATTTTTGCTGAGTACTAGCAGGACTCAATACAGTGGTTTTCAGACCAGGGAAAAGTCAGTTGAAAATGATTTGGGAAAGCTTTATCAAATCTTGATTGTTCTACAGATATGAAATGTGAAACTTAAAGGCATCAATGTTATGTGCAGAGAAATTCACCTGCAACTAAAGGCAAGCAAAGTTAATATGCACTAAGAAAGCCTAAAAAATACAGTTTTAGTGAGATTTGAGTGCTACACAAACTTGCTGCCTGAGCCTGCATTTTACCCATGGCATTATAGAGTCAGCCTAAAAAATAGTTTCTGAGGGTCACCTCCTCATTTCTTTTGCATAGCGATGTTGCTGCTTATTTTTACTGACATTAATTTGATTTGTCTTCTTAAAGCACAGTGGTGGGAAAGCAATCAGCTTTTTCCTTTTTTTTTTCTTCAGAAGAACTGAACACTTACAGAAAGCAAATATTCTCTTCCATAGAAGGTTCCGTATGGCTGTCTAGCTCAGCCATATTTCTGAGGTTAAATGATGCAAAGATAAAAAACTGACTTTGGAAACAAAGGTAAATAGCAAACCAGATGCTCTCATTCATATTCTGAAGTTATTGCCATCAGCTCAGTGACCAGCACATTTCACAGCTTGTGAATTTGCAACAATAATAAATTAAGGCAGTAAGAGAGGACTAAGCACACTCCTATAAACCTCTGAAAGGGTTTGCTTTATTTATATCCCAGCTAGGGACTCTAACGGTACTCTAAAGTTTATAAAGGATCTGAATCCAGCAGAATCCAGTGCTCAAATCATTAATTTTACATTTCTGATGGCCTGGGTAATTATTATGTATTTACAGTGCTTCATACATTTTACACACAACATGAAGAACTACAATTTACTCTTTGCCCTTCTTCCCAGTACAATTAGGGCCATCAGGTATGAAGTGCTGTACATACAGCCTGCTCGGCTATCACATTAGAACATAATAATAAAAGATGTACCTGCAAAAAAAGCTCCTAAGGTCACTGAATTTGCCTCTGCAAGAATGACCAACTACATCTAATGCCTGAGGGCTAAATTCCCAAGCAGAATTAAGGAAGCTGGTCCCTCTAGGTGAGACATATCAAGGAGACACGGATGGGAGAATCTCACTCTGCTGCTTCATAAATATTATTCCCTAAGATCTATTCTGTATGCTAAGTAACATGCAACACCCTTAACTTTACACAACCCAGTATTTGCACTAATCCTACATTCATGTCACAAAACCTTTTTTTTTTTTCCCTAGGAAAGGTTATATTTAATGATGTTAAACTGCGCTGAAAATATTTGTGACATCTGTCAAATTCATTTTAAAAAATTCATTAGGGTCAGTGTAACAGCAATAAATACAAAATTAATAGCAAGAGGTTTCTTTTAAGGTTACATTAAAATAACATTTGGGATCTGTCCGAATCTGACAAAAGCCAGGAAACTAGCTACAGTCACAACTTGTCCTTAATTCTTTGTGCCTAGATGAGAAAGAAAGGCGCTAAACAACCCATATTTTTTATTCACGGCGCTGCATGTGCTACAGGAGAGGAAGTGGTCTCAGAATTAAACTTGGGATTCTGAGTCAGGCAGTTTGGCTTCGTGTAGCTCGCAGCTGTCCTTGGGCAAGTTACTAACTATTCTGAACTCTTCTTGTAAACTGTGGAAAACTGCATTTAATTCTTCCCAGAGCTGTCATGAGGCAGAGTTGTCACCCATTATTAGACGTGTGTAAAATGCTCTGAAACTCCTGCACAGAAGATGCTACCCAGCAGCAGGATGCCAGGTTCTCTGTAACCTGCTGCTCGCAGTACCTACTGGGGCATGTTAAAAAACACACTTTTAAACTTAAATCCCACTTCCCTGCACTTAGTCTTTCTTTTTCTTTACTCTCCCTGCTTTCCCCTCATGACATCAATTCTTAGAAATACGTCTCCTCTCAGTTCAGAAAAAGGGAACGGACAACATGTGGAGCTCTGCTGTGCAGCCATTCAGGCAGATTGGAGAATGACACTTTCCCTTCAGCAGATTTCTATTTGTTCTGCTCAAAATATAAAAGGCCTCTGAGCCAGATTAAATAATTTTAAATCTGTTATACTTCTGAAGTTTACCAAATCAATTATGTAGTATAAGGAAGCTCTAGCGCACCAGTTTAAATTGGAATGCACGTGCCAAGCACTGTTCATAGTTTACTGTTTTGAAACCAAAATACCACTGACTTCAAGGAAACATGACTGAAGCCCATATCTCCTAGTTAAATTAAAAGTAGTCTGTCAAGTAAAATGATTTTTTTCAAAATTCACATCTGACTCTTTTACCAATTACACACATAAAAAGCCATTCTCACAAGTCTTTTAAGTAGATCTTAAAATTGCATTTTTGTTACTTAGATCCCAGTGTCAAGAAAGATGAATCATGCCTCAGAATTTATTCAGCACTGCTAATTAAACTCATTCCTCGAGGCCTGGGAAGCACTAAACCACTGAAGTGTAGCAGTGAAAATTAGTGATTTGAATAGAAGAATCATGAACTTTGGAAAAGAAAACATTACCCATCAGTGGTGCTCACAAAATAGCCCCATCCAGAAACTAAATAAGATTAATGAAGATGAAGTCAAGAAAAACAACAGCTTTTAAAAGTCTTCATGTCTCATCTCATAGACAGCATGACATAAAATACTCAGCAACACTAAAATCCTCTAACATATGCCTATACATTTAACAGAGAAAATAGGGAAGAAAGCTTTATAAGACTCTCCTTATCCAGTGTAAATAAATAATAAAAAAAAAAGTTTTCCTCAACAGAGATTATTTTAAAAATATCTGAAATGCAGAAGTGAAATTAACCTCTAAGTATTTCTAAATCTTTGGGTCCATATTCAGGTCTTCCAAATATTGCTATACTTCCCTTAAAACAGTTTACTTAGACATTGTTACAATTAATGTTCTATGTTGAAGAAAAGACCCATGTGTCCTTCCCGAGCTCCTCCTACAGACCCTGAGGTCTGGCCCATTGACAGCGTGGCCCGCAAGGGCTCTCAACTCCTCTACTTTTCAATGAACGAAGCACGGATATGGCAACAGAAATAACACTGCCCCTCAGGACAAAGTGGAGACATAAGTGGCTAGTGCACCTCAAATCCATGATGCTGCCGATAGCTTGTCAGGTGTGTCCTGCCCACTCGCAAGACCAGGACCTCAGTGGAATGAAGGAGTGTGAAACAATGGCTGCTGCAGAAACCTCTGAGCTTGCCAAGACTCCTGGCCTGCTGTGCATGCTCAAAATGTAGCCCGTGTCTCTGGTACTGGTGTCCTTGTTAATGACTTTCTAGGGAGAACGTGGAATTCCAAAATACCTGGCTCCCTCTGCGAGTCAGTTGCAGCAGATTGTGATTACTTAACGCACAGCAAGGCTGCAACCCTGGTGCCGCTCCCAGGTCATGCTGGAGCTTTCATGCAAATGGAATTCACGCAGATGTCAGAAGGGCACCGTGGGGCAATCTGAATCATCACTGGGAAGTAGAGTATTGAACTCATAGAGCTGTAAGAGTGGGGTTAAAGATGTCCTCTGCTTCACTAAACAATGAATAAATTATTGGCATACATAAATGACTGTGGCACATATGCATCTAATATAAACCACATTCCAGTATTTTATAACTTGTCTGTATACATTTGCTTCAATGAAGATGGGATATAAAAATCTCAGTCTTCTATTGTATTGCTTTTATAAAAGGGGAGAAAAGAACTATGTGATTCTTTAGAGTAGTAAATAGCTCTCCTGAGCAATTTCATGCAGTTGGCTGGGGCATGTTGGAATTCCTAGGTATTTTGGGGCTACAGCAGGACACTCTGGGACACACTCCACAGAGTAGCCACTTGCAGCTTGCCTAACCCTTCCAGAAGGGAGAGGAATAAAAGATAATTTTCTCCTGTCCTCTGTACACCCTGCTGGACAGCGTATGAAGAACTATGTGAAACAGGCAAAAAAAAGGCAAAGTCAGGCCTTACTGATAAACCAGTTGGCACATGTGGTGGCTGTCTTTGAAAGAGAAGGCTGGTTGCAACCCTCAAGGACTGTAGTGAAACAGGAAAACAGGCCTGTCCTAACAGATTAGAAGTCACCATCCGGGCTAGTCCTACTCTATTAGATGCTGTACAGCCACAGAATTGGTGACGCTTCCCACATCCCGGTGCTCACAAAGTACCTATACAGCAAAATACAACTTTGACCACAGCAAGAACAATCTGCTACTTCCCAATGGCTGTACCTGGTTCTAGGTATTAAACTCATGTCCCTACTTAATTAAACCGCGGTTGGATATACTTTTATGATACTTTTCACAGAAGTTTTTCAAATCTGAAGTCCTCAGTAGCAGCAGAATCTCCCTCGAGTTACCACTACTGGACTCCAGCTGTTCTGCATATGTGGGCATCTAGTCTCTTTTCTATGGCAAATACAAACATACACACGCAGAGGTCTGTTAAATAAAAACAACTCATCTCTAGGAACAAAAGCAAAGCCTCTATTTCAAAAAAGGAAAAAAAAAAATCTATCCAGCCTACCAGCAGGTCTTGGCTTTTAGACATAAAACCACACTGATATATGAAACCACAATACCAAACCCATCACCTTCATGACAAGAATATTGTAGCAATAAAAGTGCATCAGCTCTTGAAATCCTGCACTGTTTGGTGATCTGCTCCAGTGAAGTTCTGCAGAGATCCATTACCTCTAGAGGCTGTGGTCTGGGCTGAGCAGCAAAACACAGAAACGTGATCTCTGTCAGCCTTCACATGACACTTAAAGAGCTATCGCACACTGCAACATAGCTGACTACTTTTGTTCAAAGCCATCAGACAACTTAACATGCACAGCCACATAATTACTCCTTAATCAAATAGTTTTCTTGGTGACTTGGAAGTGTGGGAGAACTGAATATAAAGCTCCATTAATACACTCGGCAACTGACACAAAATCCAACTAAAGGCTAACAGAAGTTAAGGCAATCAAAACAGCAATTTCCATTAATGTCTCATTGAGTGCAGAATTCTTAGCTGGTAAAAAATTGCCCTTCTCATAGCTTTTTTGTTCCCTCCAAAAAATATTTTCTAGGATAAATTAGCTCTAACAAGGCATTTTCCAGTGAGAAATGCCCACTTTCCAGAATGCTATGCTATGAAAACATCAATTGTAACTAAAATTCTGAAATTGTCTCTTCTTCCCATGTTCCTGGATCACTGTCATGTTTCAGATGAAAAGTATTTTTACAACCTGCTCATTTTTAATATTGCACTTAACAGTCTGCAAACAAATTTGTCTGAAATCGGAGGAACATAACGTAACACAACATAATATAGTACATGACATGATGTGACTATGTGAACTCTGTCTATATTATATTATACAGCACTAATAATTAGCCTGCACTCACTATAACATTCTTTTGTGTCATGCATCACTTTATTAGATGTCCGCCAACTCACCCCTTCACTGAGCTGGAAATAAGGTAGACACTCTTATGTGGACAACTAACATAAATAAATCAAATAAGTTGCCCCTATAAATGTCCTTTTCTCTTCATCAACTAAGTATCCATGACCAGATCACATGCAGATCTCTACACTAAACAGAGATAAATCTTATCCTCAGTATTTGAATGCAAATTGTTCCTTTCTTTAGGGTCCAAATTCACACTTCTCTTAATTGAGATTCATTGTGTAGTCTTATTGAAGCTTGACTAAAAGGCTATTATAGTTTAATTATATTGCTTTTTGTATAAATATCTTTTAAAAGTGTGTTAGAAATGTATACAAATATTTTATGTGATTTTTATGTGAAAAATGTGAAAAAAATGTATATGAAATGCTGTAAAACCAGGTAGCGCTGTAAAACATTACAAGGTTACACGCATTGATCTGTTTTTATTCCTGCAAACCTGCAGCAGGAAGGAGTACTGAGCGAGTGTAAAGAAAAATTAATTAATGAATTAACCATTTATCAAAATATTGTCTGATTAGAGGCATCATATTCAAAAATTTGGATGAAGAGGCAAGGACACATTACTGCTTTTTCAGTAAGGTTAGACCTAGCTGTGGTAACATGGCAGGAGACAGACGCTTGCACTCTTCTGTGGCTGCAAAGGCACAAAGCTTTTGACAGCGTTAAATTCACTTAGTTCCCAATGGCATTTTAAAGGCAAGAAGGCAACAGTACACAGTAAACTTAGAAAGAGAGAATATAAAAATAATATAAAAGGTAGTAGCTAGGCTATCAAGTTATGGAAGCAAGACACTGCTCATAAAAAAATGAGATTTATAACAAAAGCTTACTTGTCAGTGAAAGAAAGAAAAAGAGTAGTAATCAGAATTATACAATATTACATACTTGAAATGTATAGTTCATTTTATCTTACATTGTAATTTTTAAAAAGAGGTTAAAATGCAAAACTAACTGCACTCAAATGTTTCTGAATTGTTCTCTCTTCTAGGAAATTATGTTCTCAAGTTGCAGCTCCCCTAAAAAATGTTTTCCAGAACTTGAATACTTTTAAAGCAAGTACTTTTTACCCAGCAGCACATTAGCATGTCCTGGAGGACAGGGCAAGACAAATACATACCACATATCACTATGTTCTTTGAATTAAGCAGCAAGGGAGAAAAATAATAACAGGGTAATTCCTACTGAGAAGTATTCTTCAGAAATGGAAATCTGCCCTGGTTTAGAGATGTCTCTGCTCTCTTCTTTAGTAGTAGCATGCTGCACTTCTCGTACCTTAGAGAGAGATATATCCTTCAAAACCTTTTCTTCAAGAAAACTTATGTAACCTTTTCTCACAAAAAGGGTCAGAAACCACAGACAAATGATTAAAAGTAGGAAAAGATTTCTTCATGAGGAGAGACAGTAATGATGAAGACCATACAGCTTAGAGAAGGGTTGAATGAGAGGGCATTCAACAGATGCATATTAAATAAGCAAAGATGCAGGAAAGTCAGGCACTCTGTTTTTAGTCTGTATTATAACTGACTGACAATGAAACAAAAATGTAGCAGCACATAATTATCTAGTGGAACTCTTGGCTTTTCCAGGGTTGGGAAATGGTTTTAAATGTCATAAAGACATGCTGGCCATTGGTTCTGAAACAGATTTCTCACAGAATATCCTTCACTCTTTAATAAATTTATAACTGAAACCACTGTAAAGATAATGTGATTCCAGGGATTAGCTACAGACCTCTTTCTTACCATCAGTATGGGAATCAATGACAGATTATTAAAACAGACAATGTTTTGTTAAAGAAGGAATTCATGTTTTCTTTTCATGACATGTCAAACAGTGGTTGGGAAGAACCAAGGAACCTTCTCTCTTTGCCACTCCCCCTGTCCTTCCTGGACAAACAGTTGTGGAGTTAAAGTCCCCATCTTCCGCACCATCCGCAAATAATTAAGGTTGGAGAGAGTTAAAGCAAACTATACGGGACATTATGACGTATTCCTATGCATCAAAACTGCATGCATTTACAGAACACATTACTAAACTTTGCTTAGAAATTTCCTCTTCAAATTGAAAATTACACTCACTGTTTACAGTCTAGATGGTCACCTTAATGGAATTGAACTATCTTCCCACATGAAAAACATTGCTTGTATCTTGGACATTTATCAAGGTTTCTATAGATTTTATAAGAGTCAAAGGAAGGGAAAGTGCTTCTAAGATTCTTTTTAAGATAATGTTTCCATTCCAGTTAGAATGGAAACTGTTCTAAAGCCCTAGTTCTTGAACAGTTTTTCTTCAGATGAAGAAGATCAATGTGATTCATGAAGTGATGAACAGCTTCTCAAATAGCGTTGTGCGATCGTGACACTTAATACACATGGTCTCAGACTTTCAGCTTTTTTGAATGCTTTGTTTGAATTTGATTCCATTCTACACAATTTTGTGATTTTTTTTTCAGAGTATTTTGAGGAGCACATGGAAGGAAGGCTCTCGATTACAGGCGAGTACCACTTTTCTCATAAATAAATAAATAAATAAATAAATAAATAGGAGGAGATTAAAAGCCCAAGTATGAAGTCCTCTCTCAAAGGTTCAGATTTACTTATCAATACTTCTTATTATAAGACTGCTACTTAATAAACAGTGTGCATTTATCTGCACCCATTTTTCATGTGAGATCTATGAAGGCCATGCTCTTGTTTGCTTTTGTACAGACAGTACAGAGATCACACCATTGGCCAAACCAGAAATCACTTCACTATAGTACAGCACACTATTTGTTATGTTGCTGATACTGCAGGGTTAGAAATAGACAGTAATACATTATTCCTGGTTCAAACATTACATTTTACAGTGTTTCTAAGTACTGCAATTAAGCGGTTGGTCTAAGAGCTTGGGGACTCCACGAGGTAGCAGGCCATGCTAAGGAAAGATCAGTAACAGAAAACCAGTACTTCAGAAGAAATGTTGTGAAGTAAGAGTATGACAGATATATAGAAAAAATGCTCCAGAAATGTTAAGCCCTTTCAGATGTAACTATATCGCCTAAATGCACTTTCATTCTAGATGTGAACTTGCATGCAATATATGTATTTATAGATGTATATAAACAGAAAACATGCAGATAATGTACAGAAATTATAAATGCCACTGGCTAAATACCACTACTGCTTAATGAAAAGATCTGAACAAATCTTGATCTGCCCAAGGAAGGGTACACAGTTCTGACAGATCTCTTAGTACAGACAGTGGGAGTAAAACATATCCACATGATAATCACATCCTTACCAAAATTGAAAACGTATGTGAAAGTCATGGTGGTCTTGAAAAAATATAAACTCATAAACGATTTCTTGATTCAATGTCATCATTCATTTCTTTCATTTGAGAAATCAGTTTTAGTGGGACATACAAAGATTGATGGCTTTTTCATAAAAGGATATTTTATGAAATAGTGAAATGTAGCATATTTCTACCTGATAAATGTAGAGACCTGTAAACTTTGAACCCACTTTGGCCTTTGTTGCTCATGACCCTGTTTAAGTGATTTATTTTCTTTTAACAACTGCAGTCTGCAGGAGGTAGAATATACTATGTACATCTTTAATTCTGTTGAAAATTGAACAGTTTAAACACAGAATGGTTGACACTAGAAGACCTATTACTGAAAAGTCATATTATCTTCATTTCAGTATCCCTCTTAGGAGCAATATTTATGGTTGGAGAAAATATGTAATTTATAAAAACAGCCTGGTAGGCTGCTGCAGAGCAATGGAGGAGTTGGCATCTTTGGCCCCACATCACGGTGTCTGGTGGACTGCCTCAAAGCTACAGAGCCTGGAATCCTGCCATGTGTTAAGGTACAAAATCAGAAAATTTGTCTGCTGCTTAGAACATCTTGTTGTAACTGAGCACTCCTCATCCTTGTGAAACATCTGGATTTCAGTGATTTAGCAAATTCTAAGGAAAAAATACTTGGCTTGATTTTTTTTTTCTTGTGCAATGACTACTGTATGTTTATGTGAATTCAGTTCTCCCTCTCCTGTTCTCTACTTATATTTTGTCGGTGTGCAATAAAGTCAAAATAGCATGATGAACACTTCCTTCTCCTTGGTGTATATGTCACCAGAGCAAGTAAGCAGGTCGGTCTACCTGAACATATACAGATAGCTCAGCTAAAATCCAAATAATTTTCCACAAGGAGAAAATCCAAATTTGTTTCACAGCAGTGAGGAGTCCTGTCAGGCAATAGCTTCCCCAGTAGCATATTACACTACTGCTCTAGTAATCTTTCATTAGGTGACTGGATTACCAAATCTTAACAAGCTTTAACATATACTTCTGGATTATCATAACAGGTCCAAGATCCAGTTTATAGAATAAAATGGATATGTAATGAGAAACAAATAATGCTGGGTTTATTCTATTCATTCATGGAATAAGCTTCTTAGGGTAAATACATTTTCTGGGAAACATCTCACAAATATATGGTGCTGTAATAAAACTAATAAACATTTAAAGCTCGCATACTTTTCTTTAGTCTTTATCATTAGAGATAAATCTTACGAAGCAGATAAGAGCACAACAATTCATCTGTTCTAAATGAAGACAGTATGCACTATTTTTTCAATACAGGAGAAACTGGCTTTGACTAGAATGGCAACAACTGGCAAACTGATTTTATAGTTTTGATTTATTGAATATTAGGAAACAGCCTTTTTTAATAACAACTCCATTTAGGTATTCATTAAAATGGAATTAGTACCAGCAGGGCCAGATTCTGATATCCATATTTTTGTCAGACAGGACTTTATTACACAAAAGTCCCACTGACATCAGTGGGATTACTTGTAAAGGACCGTTCAGTGCGAGTGAGAGTACAGAGTTAGATCCTACCATGGTACAGAGAAGTAAAGAGGCTTTAGGTCTGCCCTCCTCCCCAAAAACTCCCCACACATCCCTCAGCAATGACTGGAGAAATACGTAGTCATTGGCTGAGCCACCCCCTCCACACTGGAGTGCATCAACTCCTGGAATCCACCCACATGAAGGAGATACTCCTGAGAAGAAAGTGACTCACCTTGTCCCTGTCCCAGGTATCTATATGGGACAGGAAATACATATCTTCATCTTCACAAAGGAAATCATTCACAAAGATGGATTATTTTGCTTTCGACTTTACGCTAAAGATATTTGTCATGTCCTGAGAATTCTTTCAGTTCAGGCAGTACTTTGAAATGGAGAATGCACAGCACATGTTGCCTTAAAAGAAGGCTACAGAAATGGATTTTGATTTATAAAAAACATTACTCAGGGGAAGAAACAGGGGGCTACAGCATTGAATTTGATTAAAGGATCAAGGCTACATACTGTATTTCTCTAAATTATGTAGCAGGAAATAAAACCATCTTATGTTTTTGTGCTGTGCGCTCGTGATACATATATAAAGATACTCCAGTAAAACCTTGTGATAGTATTGTAAAGGTTGTATTGGCATACAATACTGTGGAATATAATGAAAATACTGTTGGGGTTAGGACAAGCATATTGATTTTCTGTATGTAACCCAGCACCTGTAACATCTTTATTCACCAACCTCTGTCTATAACAAAGGGATGACGAGACTGAAAAATTCAACCTTCATATCTAAAGCAAAGATGTATGAGCAAATGCTGAATAACCTAATTTATCTTTCATTCAGAACTAATTAGCAACTGGTTTGAGAAAATAATCCTTACATGTTGTGCTTTTATATTTATATAAATATGCTCTCACTACAGGTTTAAGTCAAACTTGAAATACCTTTCCACTCATGGAATGGATGAGCATAGACAGAATTCAGTTTTGACAGTAAATAATGCAATTTATTCTATATATATGCATATAAACAGTCTTCCTCAAACAGACCACTGTTTCTACAGAATTTCTACCAAAAATATGACTTGCTAATAGGAAAAAAAATATAGGTAAGTCATTTTGTTTTCAAAACTTCGGCCTATAAACTTTTAATTTTTTTTGGAATATTTATCTAGTGCTTTCTTTAAATATAGTTGGCAAACAGACTATTTACTGCTGTTTAATTTTGGTTTAAAAATTAGCCGACACAAAACATTTTTACTGTATAGTTTCAGAAGGTCAGAGTTGAAAGCTTAAACCTCAGGTTCTACTGAGAGACAGGCTCTGTGCTTTTCTAAGTCATGATATTATCCCTGGTTATAATCTTCCCGGACTTCAGAAATAATTGCTTTGCTTAAACAAAAAGGAAGTCTGATTCTAATTTGCTATCTAGATCTACATTCTTATTTTCTTTTTATAGATTTTTGAACAAGTTATCACTGGAATCTTCCTTCACTCAAACATAAGTGAAAGTTTTATCTTACTTCGGATATCACAAAAATAATTTATGACTAAGGAAACAAAACCTTTTGTCTCACAATATATTTCTTTGCGACAGCTGTGGTATTTCACCAAAAGCACAAAAGCTGTGATGGTCTGGACTGCAATCAACCATTTTTAATAGGAAATTTTTACAGACTTTTAATAAGATCTCCTAACATAATTTATGAGGAGAGGTTTTGAAGTGAAGAGGCATTGTTTGGCAAAGTGTTCTTCCTCTAATCTCAGGAAATTTAAATAATCGAGTGCTCATTTCCTCTAAACTTGGGATTTCTCCTAAGAAAATGGTTAAGAAAAACACCTGCTATACTACCAAAATAAGTGTATCGAAGGTCCAAACAAAATATATTTATAAAGATTTTTCAAAGACAAAATATCCCATGTCCAAGTTTAATATTATTATTAATAATGAAACACTAAATTTTGTTTCTTAAACTCAAAATATTTAATAAATATTTTAAACAAGATAGTATGCTAGTCAGGACAACTGCAGGGTTTTTTTAAAACTGATAGAGTGAAACTGAAATAAGTGGAAAAATGTGTATAATTTGCAAACAGTTTATAAGAAAAATAGATAAGCACTCAAAAGTTAAGATACTTACTGAAGTTATTCAGAGTCCTTCAGACTACACAACTTGGCAGAGTAAGGACAACAGGTTTCCCCTTGAAATCTCTGATATAACTTGCAGAAAGATTCTCGAAGTATAATTTAGCACTTTTCCTCTAGTCCCACACAGAACTAAGAAAAATATAGAAACATAAGTAGGTAGCATATTTCCATATAAAATAAAGTTAACCATAATGTCTAAATATAAAACAGATCTGTATTGCTTGACTTAGATCTTAGATGAAGGTCTAGATAATTTTTTACCTTTTCTATGTTATTGTCCGTAATTCAGGCAGTAGTAGAATAGTAGCTGCTCCCCAGTTTAGTGCAGCTACAGCATCTGTCCTAAAGGAGAAAAAAGAAAAAAAAAAAAAAGAGGAAAAATTTTAAAGGAAGAACTCCCAGAACAGCTTGCATAGTCGTACTGCCAGAGATTCTTCCAGGTCACTGTATGCCAAAGACCTCAAGAGGGCACTCAGCCCAAAACATACTGCATCAGGGATGCAAGAGGGTGTCTGCAATTAGACCATTTTCTGACCAGTTATTACCCAGTGCTTCAGAGGGACAATTCAGGTTTCATGTCATCACTACAGATACAGATTAAAAAGGGAGAGGGAAAAGTACAGCATCACAGAATCTGCGTTTCTCTTCTATACTGAAGATCTCTTTTATCCTTTTTGTTAATGGAGGAAGATAATTTTCTAGAATTCAACTCTAAAACCTTCATTTTCAAAAACTCCCTGTTGATTTCAAAGAACTACTTACCTGTACAAAGACTAGAACTTAAGACATGTCACCTGAAGAACTTAATTTACTTCATTTCTTCCACCACTTTGCTCAAAGAACGCAGGACAGGTATCATCTCTCCTTTAGACACTCTCTCCAGCCTGCTTACTAGAAACAGGCAAAAAAACCCCAAAAAACCCCAACTCACAGTGGGTGCCAGCGGCAGCTCCACTTTTCCCGGCAGCAGCCAAGAATTAGTTTGAAGCTGAGTGCTTCTTCGTGTGTATGTGCCCATGCACATCCGTACACACAGCAGCTTCTTCTGTTGGGAGGTAGGTACCAGTCCTGCTCCACTGAAGACCTGCCTGCCCCCAGCTCTGAAGGCATCTCCGGCTCCCGCAGCAGAGCTTTAACTCCATCTGCACCAGGTTTCTGAACAGGCTTCACTAATTGCAGCCAGTATTATAAAGAATGGCCTCACTCCTACAGGGATGTCATCATTCCAATAAAACTGACACGCATTCTTCCACTACATCCTCTTTGCATGGTAGTTGCTCTGTCCCTTTTGCATTCAAAATGGACTTCCTGATGCACAAGTTCAAATTCCAGCTACCATCTATCATCTCAACTCTTTGGGGACAAATAAAGCATCATGCAACGTACCATATGTAGCCTATTTCAGCAGAGCTCTTTAAAGTAATGTCCTGTCTACTCTGTGTGATCAATGGTTATTTTATTTTTATATATTTAGAATAACACATGGTGAAGTTCCAGGCCTGTGAGAATGGCAGTTTGTAACAGGGGACAATATCCTAAAACACAAACCATCACTAAATACATACTTTGGCCACAAAAACAAACTACTTGAATTGTCTTCTCAAGATGTAGGGCAAGTCATATATATGACCTATCCCTGTTACTGGTAGCACAGCTGGACAGCAAGTTGTCCTTTATGCTTGCAGGATTGCATTCAGTAGTATTAGATGCAAGTCATCTGCCTTTTAAAAGTACTAAGCATACACAAAGGAGACACCCATCAGTAAACTCTAAAATGTTGATCTAAGACAATCATTTTTACAGTATTTGATGTAATAATATTATAGTAAAATTTGATATAATAATATATGTATATTAAACTATTTGAACTTAAAGGTACCTTTCAAAAATATACCACAAATAGAATAACTTAATTGGATGATTTGAATGATTAAAAAAAAGTGCAATTACTAGCCAAAAACAAGGCTATTTGAGTCATAAAGTTTATTAGTTTAGCCTTTTTCGAGCTTTACTCTGCCCAGTGTTATACTTAGAAGTAGGTGAGTGCTACTGTTGCTCTAATAATTCTAAGTCTAGTTATTATCTGGCCAAGGTTTATAGGGAAAAAACATGGAAAAAAAAAAGGCTAGTGAACAGAAATCTTATTTAGGAATTTAGGAATAAAAATATATAGAAAAGTTCTGAAAAAATTACTTTTATCTCTGAAATATACAAAGGTTACAAGGAAAACAAGGTGACTATTTTATCCAAAAAAAAAAAAAAAAAAAAAAAAAAAAAAAAAGCTTGAAATTTATAATGCTTTTAGTATCTTTGACCTGTTTTATATAAAGTCTTTATTAGAAGCAATTCCTAAAACATTTTGTGGGCTGCAACACGAGCAGGTTATGGACAGAATCATATAACGTGTGTGGGGTATGACCCAAACATGTAAAATCCTCAGCTTTTCTTTACAAGTAGATGCAAATGCTGGCCTGTAAGTTCACAATTTTCCTCCAGGCTTCCTATTGTGACTTAGATTCCTTCCAATAAGCAACCCCAAGGCACAGTTAAGTTAGTCCAGCATTTTGCAGGATGGGTAGAACCTCCCTCTCGACAGTGCATTGGAATTCACCAAGATTCACTTTACTGGAGAACAAAAAATTCTCATAGGGAGTTTCCAGGATGACAAAAGTAGCATCTGCTCCTTCAAAAGCAGGGCAGCCTTCCGGAGTTGCATTCCTTAGTCTATATATCCTTAGTGTTCATCACCAATTAATAGTTTTTCTTAATTAACCTTACACAGAGGGGCACAAGGGCCATGAACATCTCTGAAAACTCAAAGGCTGCCATTAACATTAAAGAATGTCCAAAGTTTCTAAATGCAAACCATTAAGAACACCAAATGCTGATAGTATGACCCCATTTGATTCGTTTCCACATTTATGGCTAAAATCTCATTTGTAAAATGAGGCTAGATGAGTTTTTCACCAAGAGCAAAGCAACAACTCTTTCTGTTTAAGAGTGGTACCAATGTGAAGGCACTCCCGGTAAGACAAATAAATCAGAATGAACCTTTCTTCATACTGAAGATTATGCATTTAAACTCTTGAAGCATAAAACACTATCTCCAGTTACTCATATATATACACATATATCATTTATAATATATCCCATTTAGTTATTTTATGCCATGGACGTGACTTTACAAAGCACTGTAGCAGCAAGATGATTCATCCATTCTAACGTAAGGAACACAAAACACTGGTTCCAACCTCAAAATTCTCATTAAAGGAGCAATCATTTCAGTTCCCTTTTCTTGGCATTTCAGAACTCCATTACTGCTTGCCAGATTATATTTCTCTAAAGAAATATTTATCTACAATTACTCAATGACTTCTGGAGTAATAAAAAGCTCTTTAATTCTAGTCAGCACTACTACATAGCAACAATAAGCCATCCATAGACTCTCCTTTCAAGGCCTTCCAGATCTTATTAAACAAGTCTTTAGAAATATTTAATCCAATTAACCATGAATGTGTCTAAGTGTTTTCTAAGTGTCCATATCCATGAATACTTATGAGCAACAGGAACATTTTGCTCTCTGTTTTAACTCTTTATTTTCTTTTTGGCCTTTATTTTAACCTTTGAAGCATCAGGAATGTCAAGCTATGTCCCTCTTGGTCTGACAGAGCATCCGAATGGGAAATTTCTTAATTCCTAACCGAAAAAGCATGCTGCACATTGGTAACAGCAAGTCATTATTTGTTACTTTCCATTCAAATATAAGACAAGGTGGCTTCAAGAATAAAACTAAGCCACTGATTGGGAAACTCTTGTCTTCTCTCTTACTAGGCTTCATTCCCAATATACCTAGAGTAAGTCTATTATTTACATCTGAATATACACACACAAAGTAACAAATAATCTTTTAGGCTTAAAAAAAAAAAAAAAAAGAAAAAAAGAAAAAAAAGGAAAAACCCCTCTGATTCTTCCCACATCTTGGTAATTCTGGCTTACGGACACCTCTTGCATACAGATGCAGATGTATGTTAGAATACCTCGCCAAAGGCAGGCAGCTACTTCGCTGGCCGGGCAGCACTGGGGCCCTTTGCCGCGGCCGCCTCGCCTAGGGGGTCTCCAACCGGCGGTACCTGCAGGGGTACCCGCCCGCCTGAGGCGACCAGGGGCACCGACTCGCCCGGCAGCTCCTGCGCCTGGCCGGGGCGGGTCGCGGCCGGGCGCACAGGAAGCCACCTCAGCGCCAACGGTCACTCCTAACGGCCGCTCCCAACGGTCGCCTCAACGGCGCGCGGCTGAGGGGCAGGCGGGGCAAGGGGCGGAGCCAAGGGCGGGCGCGAGGGCCGACCCGCCCCGCACCAGCTCGCGCGGGAAGCGGAAGCGGCGCCGGCACGGCCCCGGAAGGCGGCCGGCCCTTTCCGGCGCGGCGGCGTGCTTCGCGCGGCCGCGGGAGGCTCCTCCGCCGCCGCCATGAGCGTCCCGGCGTTCATCGACATCACCGAGGAGGACCAGGTCGGTGGCGGCGGGGACTGCGCCTGCGCGGGAGCGCCCTCGGCGGCCGTTGGGGCCGTTGGCGGGGCCTGCGGTGGCGTGTGGTAGAGGGGGCGCGCGGCAGGATGCGGGCAGGAGGAATAGCTGCAGAAAGGAGTCCTCAGGGGGTTAATTTGGCCGCTGTCTGTTCCTGCTTCTCAGGCTGCGGAGCTGCGAGCCTACCTGAAATCCAAGGGAGCGGAGATCTCGGAGGAGAACGCGGAAGGCGGCCTTCACGTGGACCTGGCGCACATCATCGAGGCCTGCGACGTGTGCCTGAAGGAGGACGACAAAGGTGTGCGCCCCTGGGCCGCCCTGGGATAACTGGCTGCTGAGCGAGTTCAGGGGTGGCTGGTGCTTGGGTGTGCGGCTGCAGCTTGGAGCCGCCGCTTTTTGAAGCTGGAAAAACACATGGCCAGCAGCACGGTGTAAAACATGCCTGGGCTGTGCCCGTGTCTCCTCCAAACCTACACCGACTTTTGAGGAAGTCGGAAATAAAGCTGGACTCTGCTCGCTAGGAGAGTACAGGAAGCTTTATATAAACCAAGTCTCTTCAAAAGAAATCACGGTAAAGTAAGATTCTGTGGTAGGGCAGATCAGCTAGCAACAAAAAGGAAGATGGTAGGCGTGTGTAATGAGACATTTTGGGGCCTTAAACCTTAAGTGATTATACTGTTGGAAAAGTTAGAATTTTTGGTAGGTGGCAGCTCTTTTTGGGAATTGGGACCATACATCACTAGAAACTACATTAATATGTTTTAATGATGCTGATACTGCGGTCGGCCTTAACTGATTTTTGTGAATCGCTGTCCTCAGTTCTGTTTTGTTATAAAGATTCACTTAGAAGCTTTGCGTACAAAATAGCTCATAGAAATAATATATATTGTTTGAAAGAATGCAGGCTTCACCTGAGAATGGACATATCCTCTTGTTTTGCCTTTTAGATAAAAAAAAAGGCATAGTAGCAAAGCTTATTGCAATATTGTGTGGTGCTGTGTATCATTATATGTATTTTTGTATCATCAAGACATTACCTAAGCATAAGCATGCATAGCAGAAGGAATATTTTCAGCATTAAATAGTGATGATGATGGTTGCTTGCAGTTTTAACAGCTGCATGTTTTGTTTTGCACAGATGTCGAGAGTGTAATGAACAGTGTTGTTTCTTTGCTGCTTATCCTGGAGCCTGAAAAACAAGAAGCACTAATTGAAAACCTGTGTGAGAAATTAGTAAAGTTTCGGGAAGGAGAGCGCCCCTCTCTTAGACTGCAGCTGTAAGTATCGTACATAGAAAAGTAAGACCAAAGGTATCTGACGAAATAGCCCTTCCTTCCTTGCTTTGAGGAGATCTTTTTTTTTTCCACCGTCATAAAATTGAAGTATCAATATCCGTTCTTTGCTATCAGTATCAGCTTAAAGTTGAAAAGCATAGATTCCAGTTTCTCAGCTGTTGTGAAACTGGAAGCTGTTCCAATTTATCCTGGACTCCAGATGGCACTAGTGAAAGTGCTCTGTGTGTGCTTGCACACTTCCAACGGAAACACTTGTTTGCATGCACTCAGTAGAGTTTTGCTGGTCTCCTTACCTTAGTTGTTCCTTGTTTGTGGCCTAGGCTGAGCAATCTCTTCCACGGCATGGATAAGAACACTCCGGTGAGGTACACGGTGTACTGCAGCCTTCTGAAAGTGGCCTCCTCGTGCGGTGCCATCCAGTACATTCCCACTGAGCTCGATCAGGTAGCAGTCAGTGCTTCGCGCGCGGCCTCCTGTGCGCCACCCTGCACCTCGCTGAATGTTGGTCAGAGTTGATACCGACTGTCCCTCCTTKTTGTAAATTGCCAAAGCCTAGGGAAACAAACAAAAAAAACCCACAGAATGCAAAACTACTGTTGTAAAGGCCTTTCTGTGAAATTTAAATTAAACTGTTGTTTATTTTCTGTCTCTAATGTTGAGCAAATGCTGAGATATGTGTTTGGTTCATGTGATAGTAGTGAAAGGGAGAATCAGGAATGAGAGAATTGGAATCAGAAAAGATTGATCAGGAATGGGGCATCAAGTTTTTTGCATCTTGTTTTGGAATTGGAATTGCTGGACTATCTCTCCTTACTTAGGAAGTACATGGAGAGCACCAAGATTTAGATTTTTTTTTTTCCTCTGCCTGAGAGAAAATGAGAAAAACTTGCATTTTTATTTTAGCTTTTTCCTAATGCTTCTTTCTCACTGACTTTCTACACAGGTCCGAAAATGGATTTCTGATTGGAATCTCAGCACAGAGAAGAAGCATACACTTCTGAGATTGCTGTATGATGTCCTAGTGGACTGCAAAAAAAGGTACACAAAGACAATTGTAATATATAGCTTTATTTTAAATAGATGTATTCTAAGTGATTTGTGGCGGAAACAAGCCCTTTCTAACATAATTTGTGCTGTTAATTCAATCCAAATATATCTGGATTTTCTTCTTAAGTTTAACCACTGTGTCCAAGAACATTAAAGTTATTGGTGATGGTGTGAGAACCTGGAGTTCCTAACAAAACCATTCCTTTCTGTAAATATTAACCTTCAAGCATTGTAGCATTAAGCCAAGTTTATTATTCAATTGCTGTTTTGACATTTTAGTGCAAGGTAGTGCTATCTCTTACTTAATGATGTTGGGAGTCTTATCAATCACAGTTAATAGCATCAGTCTTTTAATATAAACATTACCTCTAAGACAAAGTGTTCCAGTAATCGTGGAAATTAATGTCTAGGACGTACCTGCTTAGCCATTTAAAAATATTACCATGGATCATAAGAGGTATCTTTGATCTAACAAACTTGGCAGACCAGTCCGCTGGCATGTAAAGTGCTCCTGCAGCTAATGTGCTTGTAAATTAGTGCAAGTTTTAACTGAGAGCTGGGATCAGTTTCTCTTGTGTATATGGTGGCAGGTTGCATTGAATGCATTTGGCCAGGGCTGCTGAGATGGGCTGAGGCTCAGCAGGGGTTTCACAGATGCCTCTATCTGCCTAAATTGTTACTGCTGTAGTTTGCTCTGCGAATGCCTCAGCTGCCCCTCTCCCTTCTCTCTGCTTTCTGAGCCGCTTTTCTAAGCGAAGCAGTGTTGGCCATCAAGGTGGCCTGGGGAGGAGAAGGCCTCTGTGCTGCTGACTTGTGCTGCTAGTGGAACCGCTCGCACGTTTGCTCTTCGCTTTGCACAGGCTGGCACTGCTGCACTCTGCCCTGTTTCCCCATCCTATCCCTCCAGCCACTTCCTGTCCCCACATTTGTGCTGCTACAGACATCTGTTGCTGACCCTAGGGAGGGTGACCTTGCTTTAAAAAAAAAATAAAATAAACGGAGGGAGTTGAGGGCAGGGGAAAGTGTGGAGGTGTCATAGTAGCAGGGGAGTTTCTTCTGGCAGGAGAGCTTGTTCCACTGGGCCAGAATAAGCTGCACCCTGGAAACGCTGTGTCAGCTAAGCAGGATCATTTTTAACTCATCACAATTTAGGGATGAGTAATCTTGGTGCAATAATAAAGAGTAGTTACACTAAGCTACATTACTTGAAATTATTATTTCTGTTGCTAACATTAAAATGCTTTTGCATTTTACTCTGTACTCTGCAGTAGCATTTGGGTGGGCACGATCCTTTCAGGAACGTTAATCAGAGATCTAATACATATCGCAGTGTTGACTTTGGTTCAGAAATATTACACTTGTACACTGCAATGCTCCTGCTCTTTAAGCACTTCTCAACCTGGTGATTTCTGGAGAGCTTTTAGTTAGCTTAATTTCCACACTTAACAAAACTAACCAAAGAAACAGCTATTATCAAATCCATAGAGATAAAACTTAGTTTTTATTACTGGTATGATCCTGGATTCTTTGCTACTAAGGTCACTTAGCAGTTGCTCTCCAGAGTTTGAAAAAACCTGTTTTTTACTTAAGAATAATAGGTGAAGTTTTTATGTTAGGCATTAAAAACTTTCACAAACTCTGTAAATATTAGTCATGTGCACTTACCATCTGTTGCCGCAAGCTCTGCAGCAAGGGGAGCAATTTTTCAGAGCACTTACCCTCCTGCACAGGAAAGAAAACAAGGGATGGCCCTAGCACTTTTGACCCGGCTCACTCTCCTGGATCAGTGGGCACTGTTTGCAAGAGCATGGGAAACGTGCAGCAGCATTCCAGCTTTAGCACTCAGCAACTTGTAACCCAAGGGGAAGATGAAAACTAAATAATAAAAATCATACCTCAGTTACCATGTCTATTTGTAATCAAGGAAAAAGAATATGCTGTGTAAAGGAATCATGTTTTCTTTGGTGTTTGAACTTCACTCTGTGGCAGAAGAGATTTTGCTTTCCAGAGGTAATAGACTTTCCCAACACATAACTTGGCAGTGAACAGGTTGGTAGCTCATGAGGAAAATAATTTTTCATTTACTTTTGATTTCATTTAATATCACTTGATGCAGGTGGCCTTGATTCTAATATCTTAAGTCTTTGAATATTGCCTCCTTCCCCCTTTTTTTGTTGTCTTCTCATTCTCTACCTTCCTTATCTTTTAAAAAGTTCCATATCTAGATTGGCATGTGCAGCCATAGTACTTAAGCAAGCCATCTTGCTGGATAAATGTTCACATTTACAACTTCTGAGAGATAACACATTTAGCAATGAGCTTTGGTAATGTGTTGATATGTATTACTGCTTTAAGCACCCTCATTTGTAATGGTGCCTGATGCTAAATAGAATGAATAAGGTGAAAAAAGCCTGACATGTTTTCTGAGGCTCACAAGAATTGGGCCCAGAAAGTTTGAGGGTACTTCTTTTGTAGCATTTTGAGGTTTCCTAGAAATACAAGCGAAAGTTTCCACTTTTTCCTCTTGGTCTTTAAAAAAAGAGGGAGACTCATAAATATTATTTAAAAGGAGTGAAATGCATAGTTTTTAATTCTCCTTTCTAAAAAGCGGAGGGGGAAGCAGGGTGGGGGAAGAAAAGTTCAGAAAATCTGAAACATGTAAGAACAGCTACTGAAAGTTTGTATTAAATACAAACACTTTGTTAGGTTGAATACCACGCCAGCTGAGCCCAATGGTTTGAATATTTAGAACCTGTGTTAAATTTGTCCTCACTAGAACATCTAGAGTTGCTAAGATGTCACTAGTACAAAAGCATTTATTACAGACTGATGCACACACAAAGAGCTCTTGCATATATAAAGCTGTCTACACTTGTTGTATTTTGTTCTACCCATATAAAGAAGATGCACTACAAAAATGATACTGACCTGTGCTGCTCCAAGTTAATCCTATACAGAGCACAGAACCTACTGGAAATGTTGTGTGATCTAGTTCCTTCCCTGTGCAATTTACACCTTTAATTTTGGTGAACTAACTTGACTCTTTATTCTTATATATTTCTTCCATTTAAGGAAAAGTTTTTGGTCTGTCAGATCACATAGGAAAACCTGCTTGTCTAGAATTGAGTTACTTTGAAGGAGAAGTTTAGTTCTTTATAACTCTGCTTCGGAGAGAAGTAGCCAGACTTTGTGCATACATCTTCTTGTACAGGGAAACCCCAAGAGTAGATGCCAAAAAGTAGGGAAGTAGCTGCTCTGTGGGCATGGATGGGAAACTTGCAGCGAAACGTGCTGGTGCTGTCCTCAGCCCCACGCATGCACCTTGTCCAAAGCAAGTGCTTAGATACTATCAGCAAGGAGTGGGTAAACTTCGATCCAGGGCTGACCAAACCTGGAGCCTGGGAATGTTCTCCAGACCTCAGTGAGCTGTTCAGGAAACCTGATCTGTTAAAGGAAAAATGATCCTCTGTGAGGAAGAACTGTCACAATCTTGTATGTTCATAGCAAAATTTCCATGAGGAATGGGAAATGGATTTTTGTATGTATACATGCAGCATATTTAATACACTTTTTTGTTGCAAATTTTCTAAAAATGAACAGTCACAAGCCTCACTAGTTTTACTAGTAGTGAGAACTATGTAAAAACAAGATTGCTTAAAAGGACTCAGTAACTCTGAGCTGCTTTGCAGTGATGTGGATGAGCTGTTGTTAAAAAGCCATCGCTGTGGACAGGGCTGTAGACTTAATCAGTTTGCTCTGCTAAGAACTGTCTTGACAGCCTGGTGCTGGGGGCTGCCTGCTTTACAGCAGCCTAAGCCAATCTAATTCCTGGCTGTGTAACTTCATCAGAAAAATGAGCAGCTTGCATTCCGAAAGCTTGAGAGAGAACCTGCAAAAGAAGAAAAGGCAGCTTCTAGACCATCACTTTTCTGACTATAAATATTCTTTAAGCTATGCCATTTTGCATTTGAAATAAACTTTGCAGCGCTACTTATTCTGTACTGATTAAATCCAGATGTGCATAAGAGTGTTCTAGTGAACCATATAAAGCTGCTTCTAGCCCAGAAGGGGCTTTTTTTTTTTTTTTTTTTTTTTTTTTTTTGTTCTATAACCAGCAGGTAATTTATCAATTTAAGAGAATGAAATGAAGGGTGAAGATAAACAGAATTGAAAGAATACATCCATCTAATTTGTTCTCTCCACTGGAATTACAATGGATCATCTACATCTTTTTGAGTATAATTTAATTTGACCTATAACATTGTAAGGGGATTATTTAAATATTTGAGTGTCTCTTTTGAGCTTTTTTTTCTTTTTTTTTTTTTTAAACTCAACAATCCTTTGTGGTAACTTTTATTTTTCCTGTGTAGTGACACTGCAGCAAAAGTAATGGTGGAACTGTTGGGAAGCTACACAGAGGACAATGCTTCCCAGGCTAGAGTTGATGCTCACAGGTAATCTTGATTTCTTGAATTTCTTTAAAAAAATAGCTTTTAGGGAATTGTTATGTACATCACCTTACCATCAAGCATTCTGTGTAGCCTGTCAGACAAGGTGTGAACAGACAAGTTTCCCCATGACCTGTTCATACTAGAGCATGCAGGAAAATGGGGATGACTCATTGTGAAAATTAACATAGCTGTGCATAAATGAAGATCTCAATGACTAAACTGCAGCCATCTGGGGCTTTATTACAAGGAAGCAAGTGTTTACATAAGGCTTATCCAATTGCTGTGTCTCGGTGGAGCGTTGGTTCTGCCGGGCGTGTGTTATGGGGTAGGGGTCACAGTGCAAGCCGTGAGCGCTGGTGGAGCCGCTCGCACTCCTCTCCTGTGCCCTTGGACAACAGCTTTCATCTGCAGGTCTAGCAACACTTGAGCACTATTTATAGTCTGGAGCTGTAACTGATAAATTGTAGGTCTTGCAGTTGTTTGGTACTGGGATTTTCTGTTTTCTGTCACATATTCAAGTACAATTAATCTTTCTAAACGACTTACTCTTCTCCTAAAGTTTCATAGAATTAAAAATACCTCTAGGAATGAAGGCTGGCTTGGAAATAAATGCTTAGATTGAAACAATAGATTGGGACCTCTGATCTGTAATCCTGCTACCTGGCAAATTTCATTAATGATACTGGATACTGATACAAAGTGCTTGCAGCTTTCTTGTACCCTTTTTTTCCCATATATAAAACAAAGTTTAAAATTATTTATGCTCTGCATGGCATGTGTTACATTTAAGAATAGCTGAGAAGGCTTAGATACTTCCTAGAAAGCAAAGAATAACAAATCGAGTTCTGTTTGCTCATAAAACTTTGTTGCTGTAAGTATTTTTCTTTTCTAATTAGATGTATTGTACGAGCGTTGAAGGATCCAAATACTTTTCTCTTTGATCATCTTCTTGCCTTAAAACCAGTCAAATTTTTGGAAGGAGAACTTATTCATGATGTAAGTAAATGATTTTGGCAGAACATAGAATGTGTTGTTCTTTGTTAGCATCCTTTGAAAATCACCAGAATAGAACCTATGTTATTAATCTTGGGCTACAGTGTATTTTTAATGCTTTCAGAATTAAAAATAACCAAATCATGGAATGTAAAACTCAGGGTGCCTAGGTAATAGAATATTCCCCTTCAGAAGCTTAAGCGAAATCACAGTTACTCATGCATTCAGACAAAACTGCCTGGCAGGCCACAGAAAAGCAAGTAATCTTAACACAGGTTCCTTTGAGCTAGTGACAGAAGACAGTTTTAACTGTCTGCTTTATTTTTCTCTTCCATACTAAAGTGCATTGTATGTTTGTCCAGTGTGCAGGAAAAAAAATGTGGAAAATATTTAAACTGTTCTTATATTTGAGATTTTTCCTCTTCCAGCTTTTGACAATTTTTGTAAGTGCTAAACTAGCATCCTATGTCAAGTTTTATCAGAACAATAAAGACTTCATTGACTCTCTAGGTAAGTTCTTAAATTATTACATTTCCGACTATTTATATGGCTTACAATATGAAGCCTCCACAGTTCTTCTGTTTGAATCTGTATTTTGAACCCAAAGATTGAATAGGATTTTTGGGCTGTTAAAGAGTTTGGAGTCTACAAACTCTGGAGATGGTAAAAGGACCATCTAAGATTTTTCTTTTTTTTCTGGTAGGACAAGATATTTTCCGAGTTGGAAGAGGGTTTATGTTCTTCTCTCATTCTTTTAGCTATGTTCATTTGGGGGAGTGTAGCACACTGATGTGTTAGGCCAGATCAGAGACCACAACTTCACTAAGACAGCTGCTTGTATCAAGCTCCTTTTTGTTTTTCCCTTTTTTTTTTCTTCTCTGTAATGATTAATACATTTGTAACAGCAGCTATTTCTCCTAAACAGATAGTCTGCTGTATTATTTTCTAAAGCATTTACTGTAATGTCCTATGTGAAAAGACAGGTGCTGCTGGGGAACTCGGCCCTGTTTGGCATGCCTGCAGGGAAACGGGCATTGTTCTAGGTGAGAGTGATTTAGGCAGAGATTCATGATGTCTATGGATTTAGCCTGTCAGTTGTCTAGGAATAAATGGAAAATAGATGTCTGATTTTAAATAACCATATCTATTTTTTTTCTAGTTTAGGTATAAGATACTTTGAAAATTATTTGGGGAGTTATGTGGGATTTCAAGGAAGAGCTACTGCAGCATATATTGAAGTGCCCACAGTTCTTTTTTCATTTTTGGCATCCCCAATTCAGCTTCTACCTCTTCCAGCATGCTGTGGCTGCCTCAGTCTTTAGCTGCTTAACTGCTGCCCACTGTGGTTGGTTGTGCATCATGAGACTGGAATTCTCACCCATGCCCTTCTCTGTTCACAGCAGCAGATCATTTCCAGCTCAGGATTTTAGCGAGCACTGATTTAATCCTAACATAAAGAGAAGGAGATCCCTGTATTGCTTAAATGCTTAAAATTAACTAAATAGGATTACTTCAACCGGGCTGCAAAACAGTAATATGAAGCATGCATTTTGTGCATGTGTGTGAAGGCGAGTGCTGCAGCGTTAGGGCCAGGGAGCCACATGCTAGTCCAGTTAATTTGTTTCATCGGATGGAGCAGTGTGATGGAATGTTAATGTCAGCGCCCTCTTTATTTACACACTCTGGAAAAAAGGAGTAGTAATTAACACTTCGACACTCCCCCAGTGATGTGTAATTGACTGTTTCAAAGGAGCACTGGTTCATAAGCTATTGCATGCATTAAAATTACGTTTTTTATATTGCAGCTTTTTAGGACAAGGGTCAGTGACAATGCAGAAATTGCTCAATGATGCAGATTTTTTTATTACTGCATTAAGGCTTTGACATATTGGTAATGAATAAATGTTTCCATAAAAATCAGATTTTTCTTTTTTTATAACTTTGATTTTGAAATGACACTTGAACACTAGTTCTGAAGCCCTAGTTTTATTAAAACAAAACACAGTTCAGTGCAGCATTTTAACACATGCACCATTTTGTTCAATGGAGTGTCGTATAATTCTTAGAATAATTACCCTCAATGCTAGCACTTTGGATATTAAAATGGTGGAGATTTTAGTATGACTTTTTGTGGATAAAATTAGAGCAAGATTTCAGTAGTTTTTAAGTGTGTATAGAGGATAAATGTAGCTTTTGTTTTATTTATTTGAAAATTTCTTCTGTAGGCATAATAATGCGTTGCTTTATTAGGGAAATGTCTCAATTTTTAATTGTTTCTATGTGTTGAAGGAGCTTATCTTTTAGTTGCCAATAAATATATTTGTTGAAGATGTAGTTATGCTTATGTTTGAATAAATTTATGGAATACTAAGTATGCAGATACATAGTATCCATTACATAGTATGCTTGCAATGAAGTCAGGATTCTCTCTTTGGCTTCATGTATTGGGGCTTAGCACAGTATGCAATGTACCTGCTTTCAGTATACCCAGCATATCCTGAAGCTTAGTAGAGCCCTTAAATACATATATAATACTGTTTTAAAAGACAGTCTTCGTTCTAGTTATCTGATTTTTGATGTACTCAGAAAATTCTGAATGCCTTTGTGCAATGGGCAAGGTAGAGCTACTGAGGTATTCAGAAACTTCAAAACGCTCTGTTGCATTTTCTAAAATGAGTAATTCTTTTAACTATGTGCTTTTTTTTTACTAACAATTTCTTGGAAAGTATCACCCTTTAAAACAACAGACATTATAAATAGCCTTCCCGAGCCAGGACAGCATCAGCTTTAATTCTAAGCTCTCCTGGATCAGGACCCAATTGAAAATTGGTCTTTAAAAGCTGTGCAGTAAAGGCTCCTACAGGTGGCATCAGTTTGTTACAATTTGTTGTTTTATTAATGCTGACAACTTAGGCCAGCAGTAGCATTATCTATGTCAACTGAATCGCCCTAACATGTCCACATTTAATCTGGTACTATCAGCAGCCTTTTTCAGAAAGTTAATCAGCATCTTATTTGCATTTGTTAATTAGGGTTAATGTGTGCTAATTGATTTTTTTGATGCTTGTAGATTTCCATTAAACCCAGTTAGGTAGAGTTGCTGGTGCTCCTCATTCATATGAGTTATGATGATCACGTTTTCATTGAATCAGTGCCAAATAGAAAGCCTGCATCATAATTATGGGTAATTAAGACAACATGATATCCTGCACTAATGGCTTTCCTATTAGTGTACGGATGTTATAAATTCCTAACTTATTTACAGAAGTAATGTGAATGTTCATAATGTCATTCCAAAACAAAATGATGGGTGTTTGTTTTAATGAAGTTTCCAGGGAGTCTTATTAAGTACCTCTCGGAACTTAAGACATACTTTGGCTCTTGCAATGTCTGTCCTTGTTCACCTAGACTTTTTTTTTTTAAGGGAAATAGTATGTGATGTGCAAGCCCTTGGTTGAGTTTCTCTCTTTGCCAGTTATGTTATCACATACAAGAGCTAAGACATGGTTTTAATCTCCATTTGGGTGTTCTGGAAGAGCACTTCTTGCCCCACTGGCTGCTCTGGGGCTTTCCTGTGCTGTGACACAAAACTTTATTCAGTGTCACAGGCGGATGTGCTCAGAGGAGGAAATCCCTTTTTTTTGCTGAAGATGCCTTGTTGTTCCAGCAACCTTGCACAAAGAGGTTGACATCATCAAAGCTTTTGTGTTTCTGATGATGTAATTGAGTGGGGAGGCAGGAATCAAAATAACACAGAAATCCCTACTTTCTTCCTCAGCAGCTAGTACAGCTATAAGTGATTGGAAACACCTAAACTCTGTTAAGATGATGTTTTCTTATGGTTAAACAAGATCTCTGGTCTTGAGTATATCTTTTTTTTCTCCCTTTTTTAAAGATATTTTTAAAACTTTCATTAGTATCAAGTGTGTCTTGAAGCATTCATGAATAAACTAAACATTTTTAGTTGCTGTAAGAGCAAGTTAAAACACAAGGAAGAGTAAGAATGGTTTACCTCAAAAAAGTTGATAAAGCCAGCTGAACTATTTTCATAATATGAAATAAAATTGAAATTAGGAAATGTGCAAATGTAGGAAATATATGGAAAACAGTTTGACATTGCATTATAATTCATATTCATCAACTATCACTTTCACACAGGCTTGTTGCATGAGCAGAATATGGCAAAAATGAGGCTACTTACGTTCATGGGAATGGCTGTAGAAAACAAAGAAATATCATTTGACACAATGCAACAGGAACTTCAGATTGGTGCTGATGAGGTAGAAGCATTTGTTATCGATGGTAAGAACTGCACTAAAATACTTTGCACAATGCTAAAGAACTAAATATTTAATTCTTAATATTTATACACAAGTTTAGAAGACTAAAAGTTTATCTTAATGTTAAATTCTTAATATAATGTAATTAAGAATACAGCTATTTGCATAGCTGTATTTATACTTAAGATACAGTTGCTGTCATTAAAGCAGGATGTATTTGTAGAGGAGAGGCGTTCATAAAAACTATAAAGGATATTGCTTTAATAGGTTGGCACCAAACATTAGGATTCCTGCATGACCTTTGTCTTGTTACACCATTTTGCTTTTCTGCCTACGAAAGTGTTGAAGCCAAAGATTAGAGAGATTTTTATACTATTTAATACATTCTCAGTCTTGAAAATATTTCTCAAAATGCATTTTTTCCCCCCTAGCTGTAAAGACAAAGATGGTATATTGCAAAATAGATCAGACACAGCGAAAAGTAGTTGTCAGGTAAGACTTAATTCTTCATAGCATTTTGCAAAACTTAGTATGTTCTAATTATTTCACGTATATTTGTAGAATTATTTTAGCTGGAACTAGAAGCAAGGTATTGTTCCTATCAGTTGCCTGTAGTTAAATAGTTGCTATTTATCATAATTTTATTAAAGCTCAGACTGGATGTGATTAGCTTATTTAATGAAAGAGTCCTATTTTCCAGCACATTTCATTTAATGACCTAATAGTGACAAGAATACTAATGACTGCTATTGCTCTAAATATTTGGGAAGGCTACAGAATTCTGCAACTGGTAAAATATAGCCACTGATATGGAGAAAATTCCCCTATTATGCACAGTAATAAAATAATTCTCCAAAAGAATTCCTGGGTGAGCATTACACATGGTAATCCTCTTCCTGTTTTTTTGTTGTTTTTTCTTTTTCTTGCCTCTCTAGTCACAGCACACATCGGACTTTTGGAAAGCAGCAATGGCAACAATTATATGACACTCTAAACACCTGGAAACAAAATTTGAATCAAGTGAAAAACAGTCTCCTCAGTCTCTCAGACACCTAAGAAAAATATTTTTTTTTTCATCTAGAGATGTTTTGGTCTGTGTGAAATTTATTCAAAACTTTGGCAATTTGTGAATGTTTCCAAAATGTATGCAATTGGTTTAAGAAAATTAAATATTCTAACTTGGAACTAACATGGGAAAATCTCTTTTCTTGATTTTCTTATACAATTAGCAATAACGGACAGTGATTTTATTATGTTTCTTTTGCTCTTGGTACATAAGTCTATAGACTGAGAAGGAAGGCGAGGGAAGATTAGAAAAATGATACTGAAAGCAATTTTGAAGTAAATTTCCATCAAACCTTGAGAGGAAAAATGTGAACCAATTAAAAGTGAAAATTTATGAAGCACTGTCTGCTGCTTTTCTCTCTGTAAATCCTACATTTGATTTAGTGTTGAAAGAGGCATTATTTAGATGGAATCAGCTACAGCAGATAGAATTTAAATGATGAACATCTGCAGCAAAGGTAAGCAGATTTTCTTGTTTTGCTGCCACTAAGAATTGCCAGAAGTTGTTTTAAATGTTTTTAGGAACCATTTTTTTGAAACAGTTGCTGCTACTTTTAAAAGCTGAGTGAGCAAATATTTCAGCCAAAACTTTCCAGGAGCAGGAAACAACTTGCTTTTCTGTTTATTTTTATTTAAGAAATGTTAAAATACTTGTAAACATTTTAGCTTGAGACAAAAACCATAACAACTTGAATTTGGTGGCAGAAGTATAGAGAACTCATTTTCTCTAGTAGAAACTGTATCCATTTTTAAAGGAAAAGAAAACCTGGTCTCTCTTAAAGATGAAAGTACAATACGTATAATACTTTTGTTCTATAGGAAAACTTTTACCAGTCAGGTTACAGATGTGATGGATCTGTGTATCTGCATTTTTCTCTTGCTGTTGCTCTTTATCAGCTTTCTTCATATTTTCTCTTTCTTGATGAATGAAGTCTTTCCAGATTCAGGAACTTCTCTATTTCTTCTATATGGCTTTTTATATTGAACTTCTGCATAGAACACCTCTCCTCCTCTCTGAGGGCACTGTCACTTCCTGGAGTCACAGCCATGCGTGAAGACTTCTGTTCATGTTTTGAAACATCAAATCCTTCTTCTACCTGATAGAATACAAATTTAGCAGTTACTAATGTAGTGTCATTCAGGAACAGAGGTTCAAATTGTGAAATTTTTCTAAGCAGTATGCAATCATGTGAATAACAAGCTTGCTTAAATTTATAGAAGTTGATAACTTCTATAAAAGTACACTGAGCATTAAGACAAGACTAAGTAAAAAAAGAGTATGATTTAAAAATAAAAAATGCCTGACAACCTTGCACGAGAATGCAGGTCAGCAAAATAAATAGTTTAATTAAACAGTTCAGTGTTGCAATTGACATTTCTGTTGCTATGCAATCACTCGATTAAGAAAACCCCAGATTATGAGGCTTATTCTGTTAACTCCCTCTCTGCTTAGCTTTATTGTTTAGAGCCTAAACACTATTAACTAAAGCAAGGTCTGCAAGTCAGTTGATTTTGCCCATTAAAGATATTTTTTGGGTAGGTTTAACTACTATTTGATAGGCACTTCATCTCTCTGGTCAAAGAGGTATGGCAGCAGCACAGTAGCAACACAGTTTTTTACTTGACTTGACAGGTCTGCTTTTCTACCTTGACAAAAACACAGGTGCTCCTACAGTGAAGTGTAATGGAATACAATGTAGCTGGTTTTCCTTCTCATGTAGAGGATTACCATTAAAGGAGGTAAGTCGGACTAATCAGCCATCAGAAAAGTGACATTTTGGAATTGCACTGATTGTTTTTCATTGGAAGAGGAAATACACCAAGTACCTTTCAGTATAGTGTTAATGCTTATGTGCTAAATGCCTGTCAAAAGTACTGCTTTTAGAGGAACCTTGACTTGTCAGTCCTCACTGATGTGTGCAATATCACGGATTCAGAGTTTCAGTTATCAGTGGGAATTGGTTTGCTTCAACGCATTTACAGAAGTTTAACGACTTAGATTCCATCTCTCTGGATTATGTTTTGATCCTGTTACTTTTGAGGCCAGTTTGGAACAGCAGTGCTGGATTGAACTGCAGCTGGTAATGCCACTTCTCAGGTGTTTAATACTTCTCAACAGAACTCCACCTCTTAAACAGTGATTTCATACATAGCATTTTAATAAAGTTCTGCAACCATGAGTTTTGAATATAACATAGCTTTTAAACAAAGGAAGCTGTTCAAATCCTTACACTTCATCACATTAAAATACAGGTAAATAGAACAATGCATCTTACTGCCAAGCTCTGTTTAATACGGTGGCACAGATAGGCAGAGAAGCATTAAGTGCTGAGTAGTATGGGTGCACTGCTAAGGACATTTGTTTAAACTGGCCTGAAGCTGCTTATACATCCTTACTCAGACATGTATAGAATAGTGTTGAAAATACTTCTTAATATTTTTACTAGAACTTTAAGTACTGATGTAGCCTTTTTTTTCTCCTCTATTCCTTTTTACAGTGGTGTATTTTGTATAAATGAGGTTACTCACAGTGTAGAAGGTTAAGGCTGCTGTAAGTTATAAACATACCTACCACTCAAAACAACTAAACAGAGTGGCAAAAAGTGCTGCTGAGTCTACTTTCCATCTTCCACCAGCCTTTTCACATCAGTCATAAAAATGACAAATTTGAGCAAAGAGGGTACTAGAACACCACCAACAGAGCAGGGAAGAGTGGTCTGTAAAATCCCAGGCACAGAGTTCATAGATCAAGTATTTTGAAAAACGTCTAAGGTGCTCTGTTCTTGTCCATCACAGCTTTTACCTAGTCCATACATAGGAAGCTTTAAGTGGGAGATGATACAGTGTATATAGCCACAATCAGATAACAAAATACATCATTTTAATTAGTAGTAGATTTGATCCACCACTTCTCATTCTCTGTTACTTGCCCTTCCCTCTTGGAAAGGGATCTCCACCTCAGGGAGAAAAAGCAGGAGGGCCCAGCAAATACAATCACCATGATTACGCTTGGTAAAGTGAAACACCGACCTCACTGTCATTCCCATTTAGTGCCCTGTGAGAAGGTTGAGTGATTTAACAGCATCAGCCCTTCCTTCTGAATTTCAGAGCACTAACAGCACTGGGGATGGCTGGCCAGCTGCACGGAACTTGGACAACTTTGTCATTTCTTGGAAACACTGCAAGCTTTGACCTCTGTACCCAGATGAGACAGCCCCAAGTACGTGAGGGACTTCTCTAGAGCCCCTTTTGGAGGGGAAGGCCCACTGCAAACATAAATTATTGTATCACCCCTCCAAGACTATGTTTAGCATTACCTATTGATGAAGGTTAAATGCTAATAATGCAGGTGTAGCTGTTCAAGTTACAAACACCATATGACATTCTAACAAAGAACTGAAAGCACAGCCTGAACTATTGCTGGTGTCATCTCCTTCTCTGCTTTTAGGTGATGTCATTATGCTGAACAATACGATAGGTTTTAAAATAGTTTACAACATGCTGCAGTTGCCATGCTCTAACTGATAGGCTCCAATTCATAAAGATGCTGAATTTTTAGTCTGTTGCAGCTTCTTTTAAATGACATGTCTTTGTCAAATAATAAAGGAAGCAATGTTCTTATCCTTTAAAAAATTTTTACATTTATTTTCTTCTGTAGGTGATGATATTAAGGTATACTGTGAATTACCCTCATTCTCCCCTCCCAACCAGACTGGTTAGCATCTGCTTGATTCATATGCTGTGACTTTTTCCTGCTGCTTTCTATCAAACTTAATTGTGAAAAATGGTGCCTTGTTGCCCTTTTGATATTATTTTGGAGATTGACTCAGCCTTAAAGTATCCAGATGCATACAGTTGTACAAATATCTGTGGAATTAGCTCACTGAGGTCTGGTCTGCAATATTTTTAATTGACTTACATGTTCTGTGGGAAAAGAAGAATCATAAAAAGCCTTTGCTGCAGCATTCCATTCCTCACGAGGGTCTCCCTGGGGGGCTTGGTGGATACTACAGATATTCAAAGTGTCAGCAGCTCTGTTGAAACTAGGGGAACCTGATTGACAAAAAGGAAATGGTAACAACTGCAATTTAGTCTCTAGGCACTAATTATAAAGTAACTAAACTTTTGCTTTGCTTCTGATCTTTAAAAAAAAGAGAAAAAAACCTAATGATTTTGTTTTAAATAACTGAATTGCAAGTTCTTCTCTTTTCATTTTTTTTCTTTCAAGTACTGTTCCATCTAGGTTGTCTAAAATTTCCATTCTGATTGTAAATGTTTTATATTGTTTTTCACAATTAATTGCAAATTAAAATTGATTTATAGAAAAAATATTTTCTGAGTATTCTAACTTACTATAACTTTTTTCAGACCATGCTACTTTATCAGTACATCACCCTCTGAGAAATAAAATACATAATTACTACTGTCTTTGCATCACAGTGCAGGGTAAGTTGTTATAATAAAAAATATGACATTCTAAATACAACAGAATTTAAACAGATAAAAAAAATCTGTTAAATGAAGAATCTTTTTTGCAAATGGATATACCCACTATTTCATGAAACCAGACACTAGCTGTTTACTAAAGTTAGAGGGATAAACAAACATTGCTGAGACTAAGGCCCCAATCCTGCAGTAACTTTATATGCTGTTAGTGGACTCTTCTAAAGCCACGATCAAATTCTCTGCAAAAATCAAGACAGAAGTGTACCCTCAAAATTATTCACAGTGCAAATAACAACTGTTAACACTACTACACTGATACCTGTCCTTCACTGCTGTAATGATAAAATTACCTTACTATGAAAACAGTATTAAGTGATGTTTATGTAGCAGAAATTTAAGAGTACCATCATTTTCTGTAGATGAGGGTGGAAAGGAGTGCAGTTGAATCTTGATTATTATTATTTTATTTTAATTTTCAGGAAGATCCTGCCTATTTCTCCATTAATGGCTGGCATTGTGGCTGTTCTCTGCTTCTTAACCTTTCAACAATTTTCTCTACCTTAGCTCATCTAGAAAGCAATTGATAATTGAAGGACTCCCTCTGTCTCCTGCATAGGTAACATTAGTTATGTTTCAAAGTATAAATGTTTTTTTAAGAGATGTTGTCCATGTGGATTCTTCTCCAGACAGACGTTTAGGGGAGGAAAAGAGCAGGGAAGAAAAAAAAAAAAAAAAGGACAGAAAGCTGGGATGTGGCAGTGCTGTGTACAGCAAATCCAGCCCAACTCTTGGGTGCCCTGTCAGTGAGGGCCTGTCTATGGCCTAAGAAGAGGCCCTTGGGTGCCCTGTCTATGGCCTAAGAAGAGGCAAAGGACCCAGTGAAGTCGAACCTATCTAAATTAGCTGGGATGATGACAGGGTGAGGCAGAGCTGGGACCCAGCCCGAGCTGTTCTGTGTGAAGCTTTGCCAGAGGTGGAAATCTGCTGAACCTTTCTGGACACGAGCAATTCTTGTGGGGAATGAGGGTCTTACTCAGCCTCTCCAGCCCCCTCCTTGTGCATGTAAAAAGGTTGTTGACAAGAAAAGGAGCAGGAACACAAGAATTTAAGATAGGGCTTGGCCTCGGCCTAGAGAAAAGATCTGTGGATGCTTATGGTATCTTCTGTGTGCATTTTCCTGATGAAGCAGGTTTCACAATTTACCACCTCTTTAGAAGAAATACATCAGCTGCACTGATACTTCTGCTATCCTGCTGTCACTAACAACATTTAGGGGATGAAAGCTCCTCTGAGACTAAACTCAGAAAAAATGTGTGACTAAAAACCTAGAGGCAAGAGACCAACTACAGAAATAGAACCAGCAATCTTAATTTTGAGAAAGGAACATACAATCAAGATAATTTAAGTTGTATCTCCCTACTGAGGAATATAGGAAAGTTGTCGAAGTCACCTTCCTGGTGAAAGATTTCTCATTTTGGTAAGAAAGGAAAAGCATCTCAGTAATGAAAACACACTAAGTCAGATGTTTCCCAGAGCTTCAAAGAACGTAAACTTTTCAATGCATTCACCATTCTCAGATGACTCTGAGTGTGCATCTGAATTAAAGTATACACACAAAAAAAACCCCCCAAAACCACAAGTAAACTTTCTTGTAAGGCTTATTCAATGAAACATCTTCAAAATATGCCCCAATTTTTTTGCAAAAAAAAGTGATTTGCAAAAGGTGGTTGGTATTTTTCAGATCACATCCACAGCCCTGATATGGTACACTCCACACTGGAGTTCAAAATGCCTATAAGCGTCCAGGTTATCACAGCACATCTTTTATAAAGGAAGACAGAAGACGGTTTATTTAACCAGATAACTAAGCAAAGCTATTTAGTTGCATTTACAATGTAAATTAGACCTCTCATCTTTCCCATTTCTGTTTTTTCACATAACTAAAATACAAGTATTTTAACATTTTTCTCATATTACACTAAACTGCTTATATGCAGAAGTTTGATTTTTTAAAAAAATATTTAACACATACTTCAAAATATGAAGCAGTATCTTTCTTACCTAGATGCATTTCTTTCCTGATGACGCTTTCACCGATATTTTGACACTGTGTTTCTGAAATACCTTTTCTGCTTTCTGCCAGAGCTGGTAGTTTCTCTTTCAAGAGAGAAGGCTCTTTGGAAGCTGAAGTCCACATTGTTTGACTTCTGACTTGATTTACTCTTGAACAAGAACTGAGATCTAAAAACTTAAAGTGTACTGGAGTTTTCTCAGCTTTTTTACCCGAGGTTGAGAGATCAAAGGATGACCTTCCACTTAGGTTTACTAAATTTCCAGATGTTCTCCTGGGTGAAGAACATGATTCTTTCAGGTGACCCTCAGCCAACTTGCTTCCTGGAACTGTACTACTTAGTGAATCTTTTTTCTCTTTTAGCAGTGCTTTATTTACTGAATTATCATTACTCTCCAGAGAATGTTCATTTTTGTTGGACTCTATCTGTGTATCAGTATTAATGTTTTCAGAGGGTATTAGATCATCTGTACTACTTCTGTCTTTTGAGGTTTCCTTATCAAGGATTATTTCAAGATCATCAGCGTTTACTGTAGATACATTTTCAACATTCAAAGCACATTTATTCGTGTCAGTGCCTGTTTGCTCAGCACTGGCTTGCTCAGGTTGGTTGCTCTGCATGTCATTCACACTTACTCCTCTATCTGCTTTGGCAGATAAATTGAAAGTACCTCTAAGAGGCCTGTTAGCGCTACGTTCTTCTAGGATGTCATCACCACTTGCAGTATCACAGTAAAGAGTAGGTAAATTTGCAGCATTGGCTGCTGGAAAACCACTCAGGAGAGCCGCATTTCTGCTTATGTTTCTGGCACTGTCATTGCAGTTCCTCTCTTCAGTATCTACAGGTTTCTGTTTACATAGAAATTTATCTATATATAAATCACTCAGACTTAACTTCTTTTTTTCTGCTTCCTTTGGTCTGTTTTCTTCACAACTGTCACTGTCCAGCAAGCTACAGTCCTGGTATTCCACCTGATCATTTTCTTTAGTATAAGATAGGATGCCAATGTTTAATTCCTTGGCTTGATGACTGCCTGCACTTCTGTCGGGCCCAGTGTTCTCCTCAGGGCCAAGAGCCCCTCCAGACTCTTCGCTGGCTGCTCCAGGCACAAGGGTGCTTTTGGTGCATTGTAGGGGACACGTCTTTTTGTCTGTGTTACTACAAGCCACTTTGTCTGCAGCGCTGCCTAACTCTGGCTTGCTGGAGTTTGTCTCCTGACTTGGAGCCTTTTGGTAGACCCCTGCTATGTCAATACCCTCTAAAAATGCCTTTCCCGTCCCTGTGGGAAGTGCTGCCGCCAGATCGGTGCTGTCCAGGAGCTTGTGTTCTAAGCCTGCTTTCTTCTCCTGCAGCAGTGCTCCAGGGATTGCTCCCAAATCTGCTGCTGCTTGGCACTCCAGGACACATGTTTCCCAGGCCTGTCCTTGGGTAATTAAATCAGTACCTGTGCCAAGGGTATTCTTCCTGGAAGAGGCCTCTCCTTGTTTTTCTTGGTGAGGGCTGGCAATATTGTCTTCATCCTTGCAACTGTTTTCAAGAACCTGTAAAACTGTTAAAGATAAATGTTTAAGTGTTTAATTTAAAGATAAATGCAGTGTTTTGCAGTAACTTGCAAAACATTTATGAACTGTTCAAGCATAAAGGATATTAACATTCATTATATTTCAAGTATGAATTATGATAGTGAAAATACTTCCCAAGTGGTATATTAGCCTAATTGTTGAAAAACATCTTCATTATGAATGTATAACACATTTAACAACTCACTATGTATTTCTTTCTACATAAACTTTATGTCACTGGTGTGCTACTGCAAATATATTTAATAGTTTGGGGACAGGGAGGAATTACTACACCTTTTCACTATCAGAAAGGGAGAGGACCTCCTGAACCGGCATGCAGAAAAAGTACTGCAAGAGATTAAGGGGTGCCAGCCCACAGACCCTATTTCAAGGCCCAAGGCAGCTCCTGGTAGCTGTGTGCTTTCATCCTGCACCTTGTGCACCTCTCACAGATTAGCTCTACTGACACCCAGAATTTTGCTCTCATTAGTACAAAAATGTTTAATCCTGGATTCAGGCCTTCTCTTGTCATATACTTTATAAATGCTTTACAGGTACTTTTGTTAACAGCACTACTTATCTCTATTGCCCACGTAACCTTATTACTTTGTTCTATCTGCACTTCCTCCAAGGAGAACGGACAGTCCATTGCGTTTTCTATTCCAACTTGTTTAGGCTCAGAAATACCATCTTTCCTTATATGTTGTATGCACTCATTCTCTTTCTGAACAGGTTGTATTTCACTGTCTTTTGATTGCTCTTGAGCACACTGGCATAAGAAGGAACAAAAAAATATACATATTCTAGTCTTTTACTACAGTTTGCAATTATATTCAACACTCAATGACCTGAAGCTTTTTTTTTTTTAAACACAATTAGGATGTAAACAAAAGACCATTCTTTTGAAATAAATATGGCTAATGTAAATACCATCAAAAAGAGGCTAACACACTGAAAGAATAGGGAAGAAACTAGGTCCTGCTCTACTACAGTTCATACAGGAAAAAAGACACTTTTGAAAGGAAGAAGTGTGATCTTCACATGCTGACTGGATCACTCCCTCTGCCAGCAGGCCAAATCAGTGACTCGTTCAATAATTACATGGGGAAAAAAAAAATCCACAACTGCTAACTGCACTCTAACACGTGCTCAGTACTTGGGAGTTTGTAAGCTTAGTTTTGTAGGCAAATAAGGCTTATGAATTCTGCCAGTCTGTCACATAGTTCCTCATCCACTCTGTTGATTTTGAACTTGAATTTGAGTCAAATTCAGGAGGAAAAAGATGTTAAATTCCATACATTTCTGTGAAAACTCTAAGCTGGACTGTGTGTGTGTGTGTGTGGTGGTGGGAAGCTAATAAAAAGCCATCAAAGGGGAAAAAAAAGAAAAAGAGAGAAAAGAAAATACATCCTTTCTCTAGGGATCTGATTTGGTAGCTGAGCAGCAGAGAGCACACGATCATCCTCGCTCTAAAGCTGGGGTTCAGAAGCAAGTGGACATGATGTGCGAGGAACCGAGGCCAGCGCTGCGCTCGTAAGACACACAAGAAAGCTGAAGACCTCGGGTGACTGGAGGAGGAAAGCTGCAATGGGGAGGGAGTTACCAGCACCGTACTTGGGTGCAGGACGTGCAGGTACTTTGGTCAGAAACACCAAATCACCCAGTAAAACTGTGCATGTTACTCTTTCACAGTTACAGAAGAACTTACCCCATTCTCTGGCATCGGCTGAAGTGTTGAATGCATCTGAAATGGGATAAATGTTTTTAGAGGGAAACATACCGTATATTTCTTAACTGATTTTCAGAAAGCTGAATACACCTAGTTTCCATTAACTTCAAGTGGTTGTTCAGTAACTTCTAAACAGTCTGATGGTCACTTCTAAAAATAAGTTCCAAGACGTCTAAAGTAGAATTACTAAATATCAAACCTAGATTTTATTTTAAAATTTCTACCTTTTATTTACTGAAATATAACTAATGTATCTAAAGTCATATTTTCCTTAATGGCAAATTTGACATTATTAAATTCAGAACTTTCTCAAAACCTTTCACTGTGTATATGTAGAAAGATATAATAGGTATCATAGATTATAAAACCTAATTACATCTATATTATAGGATACAACATATTTTAAATTATAAAATATATATTTATATGTAAAACATAGATATAACAATCCTAAGAATTTCAGATTGCAGCAGCTCTCAAAATACATGCACATTTCAATATAACAGGTGCCACAGTTAAGATCTAAGATACACATCAATAACACAATGTCTTTTTACCTTATACTAGACTGCCTTGCTACAAATACCAGGTGCAAAGTCACAAAGCAGAGTAATTCATATCTTCTTCTGCAGCTTTTGTAATTTCCTGGCAGTTTTCTACAGCACATTTGACTCAGCCTAACCTGCTTAGCTTTTGAGATCTCCTGACCATAAAACAAAGTGGTATGGCAATTTGCCATAAGATAACATAAGACACAAGTTTGGAAGACATCTCAGACATTTTTGGGGTCTTTAAACACACGCTTTTGAACACATACATTTATCCGAGTAAATACAAGTACTGTTTATCATGAATGACTAGAGGCATGCCTTAATTCTACACCTATGACATTTTGTATTTCATTTCCATTCAAGCAATTTTTAAGTTACACAATTCACATATACCTTGCAGAAGGCATACAGCTAAGTAGGTTGTATGATGAATGTGTGTGTCTAATCTAATTTCCTCTGCAAAATTAAGCATGCAGACATATGCACACATAGACTCATGTGGATATGTATTACATATCTAACTCCAACACATATAAAAAACTTAGTTTGTTGTATGTATACATACATGTGTACAGCATGAAAAACTATTTCCTACAAAATTCTAAAATTATGTTTTACTAGCATTTCATAGCCTTTTCTTTAACATAATAATCTGATTTACCATCCTAGTTTGTGAAGGTGTCTTCATAGCACAGACAGCAAAATCACACACATGCAAAATGAATTTTCCTTTCTTTAAAGGAAAAATCATGATGAGAGTGATTGTAATGAAAATATGAAGGAAAAAAAAAAAAGGCAAGCAAACACTAGACCAAACAAGAGAACAAACTCAATACACAGGGAGTCTTCATCACTCAGCTTGTTGTTTCTGCATTAGAAAGAACTGGACTGCAGTCCAGGTTAAGCAAGGGATAGCTTGTAGCTGCAGTGCTACACACTGTTCTTTTTCTCCAAAGGAGCAGCTGTCTGTGCTTAACTATTTACTGACTTCTCACACAGGCCATGAAGACAGAACCGTGGGTGAACCTGGTTTGGCCAGCAAGGCAAGGCAAATAAGAGCTCAAGCCGAACCGCCTAAAATAGTTTTGTCTCTCATATTCATTCATTCAACAAAACCTGCAGACCTTAGTTAATCTATATGTTGATAAAGTGAAAATTCTGATCTATGCTGTATTAGAAGCTGAAATTAGTTCTTCTGAGTAGAAGCTTCTACATTTCCAAGGAGTCTGTACAGATAAAGGGTCAGTTGCTCTGATATTGCTTGAGAAACACCTATATACTCATGGAATGGATTTAGTATAGATTAAGATAAATATGGTTTACTTACTATTACTACTTATTAAGCTTATTAATAAGGCAATGAACAGCTTATTAATGAGGCAGTGAGTATCTCAAGTTTTCATGTGATGAGTACCTATCAAGAAAGGGGAACCTTCTATATACAGTAACTTTCAATGGGATCTTGGATCATTGTTTACATCAGAGAAATTATGGGGGAAAAAAAAGAAAGAGATTAATGGATACCAGAGCCAGGTTATGAACTGTCATGTCTCTGTGATGCTACAGGGTTTGTTTTGTTTTTAAAACAAGAAGGGGAAAATGCTGCAGCTATTAGATACACTTACCTGCAGATTTTCTGCTTGCTCAGAACACTGATTTCCCTGAGAAGAATGATAATCTTCAAGAGGTCCAGAAACTCCTTTAAGGGAATTTAGCTCATTTTTCATAGCATCTATCTCTTTTCTCATATTTTCCTCCTACAATAATTGAGGGTACACAGAGCACATTGATCTTTATTAGAACGTTCAAAGATTAAAGACAGTATTTTACAGTGGTATCAACAGCTTGGCAAATTAAGGTGAATCTTTATGCAGAATAATAAAATGAAGGCACAGATTCCAAAGTAGTCCTGTATACAGAATAAGATAAAAGGGTTACTCAATCTATAACTATGGATGATTTGCTTGGTACTATTTCTGCAAATAGACTCAAGTATCCACTAGCTTTTCAGTGAATATGTATCAGCTACATCTTAAGATTTAGAGCAAAAAGGAGGATCGAGAAGATAGGATGCAAGAACGAGGGTTATTTTACATAGATTTCTCCCTTTATTCGGCAAATGTTATTTCCAGAGCAATGTATGTTAACATTATCCATGATGCTTCTATAAGAAATCAAGAAATACAGTATTTAGTTAGCCAAAGCAGAAACATGGAGGAAAAAAATGCTATCTTCTAAAGCTTAGCTGGAAACACTGCTGAAAAATAAACAGCAAATTCCCTTGTCTACACACACAACAATGGTGTGAGATGCTCACAGAAAACAAGGAGATGGAATTTTCTGACCTCAGAGCAGGGAGCATCAAAACAGCAGCTATTTTGTAGACAATAGGGTTATAAGCCCATATATAACCATCTCCATTGTATCTGAACTCAAGGAGTCTGAGAACAGCGGGATTAAAAGAACAATTTAACATAATTTCCACAAAGCATTTCATGAGCCTTCTACAACCTCAATACCAGCAGATGCCAAATCAGTAGCAATAAACACAGACGACAGACTATTAAACAAGTGCTCCTTAGAGTGTGATTTTTACATGAGACACTTCCTGCCTTATTTTGAAAATATTCATCTCACACGTCTTTACTTTTGCAGAGGATTTTTACAGCTATAGTATTTTGCCAAATCATTGTTTATACATATGAGGAGATGAATTCATAAAGACAACATGGGTTACTATTTTTTTTTTAAATCTCCTTTCATTCCATAGTCCATTTTGAGTATTTCCTGACAAATGAGAACCTCTATCTTCATGCAACCCTCCAGCATCTCTACCTGATTCGAGTTTCCATTTTTTTCTGGGTATCTGGTTCTTCTGAAATACATTAGTTTTTAATCACTTCCAACCATGCAATGTACATCCAGTGTTTAATATAATTAACCAACAGTTTCACCACCCCACAGTACAAGACTGCAGCCTAGAAATGTTGGCATACTCTGCTAAATTCTGGAGTAAATGGAAATGGAAAAAATACATCAGCTTCTCTTTCTAGGTAATTGCGAGTGTACAATTCAGGAATATTTATAAATGCTAAATCCAAGATAACATATTATTGATTTATAGAGTTGCAGGAAACACAATGTCTCTTGTCAGCATGGAAGCTGACATCTTTACAAAATGTACCTTTTAAAAATAATCACTTCTAGAAAAGTCTGTGTTACCGGGAAGGAATTTTATATTTTAACAATTGTATTACTTCTACAGTATTTTCTTGGCTTTTAAGAATTGTCTGAAATGCTTGATGACCATTTCAAAACCCTTTTAATACTCTAATATTTAATTTAATAAACCTACATCTTTTTTCCAAGTTCTTAGTGCCTTCTCATGCTCATTCTGAAGATTAAGGAACTTTTCTTCATTTTCCTTTGCCTTCTCCCTTTGCAGCTCATTATCTCTTTCAAGGGTCTGCAATAAAATTAATTATCCAAAAAATAATCAATACCACATTAATGAATTTTGATGTGTTTTATGTTGCTTGGACCTTTGCTTCTAACATGCTGAAAGTGCCATACAGATCAGTGATAATGTGCTATCTCAACAATAATTTTCATAAATTAACAGAAAGGTGCTTATAGTTTAGCTAACAGGAAACAGGGGGAGGTTATGAGAAAAGAAATGGCTATAAAAGGGTATAAAAACACTTGCCATTATTCAGTTTCACTGCATAAGTTTTAATGTGCTGAAAAAGTAATATAAAGTACAGAGATGAGAAATATGAAATGTAGCACAATCTAGGCCCAGTGCACTTAAAAAAAAATCTACCATATAGACAAAGAATATATCGTTGGTTTGCTTATCAGGTTAATAAGCAACTTAGGGTAGAAACACTATCCTATAAATTGTATTAAGTTTAAATTGTAAAATATACTTATTTGAACATTGAACATTATATATCTTACTAGCTTTATTACATCACTGAAACAGAATAAAAGGGCATTAAAGCAACAGTACTATTTTATTAATTTCTTTCATGATAACAATTGTACTTCAACATTTTTTGGTTAACCATTTCAGCTTTACCGTCCTACAGATAAGTTACAACTGACTGACTTGTGTAAATCAACATAACATTCCTCGCATCGTGGGTACTGCTGGAAATCTTATCCTATCAAGTTTTTAAAGCATGCAATATGGGATATAAAGGATTTACTGCATCAGCTGTTTCCTAGTCAGATGATACAAATATACTTGATAATGTAAACATTACTAATGCTCACATATGTATGTATATTCATATGCACTCATAGTCACATGTATTTATGTGTATTCATCCATGTATATGCACACGTGTTACATATAACTTTGCTTAGCTGCTTCAAAAGTCCACCTGCAAAGTGTTAGGTAGGGTAGCATACACCAGAGGACTTCCATTTTACTTGCTTTTAACTAATATTATCAATCTACTTCTTGATTCACTTAGCAACAACTTAAAAATGCCTGTACTAGTTTATCTGTATTAATGACAATAAGATAATTCAGAAAACCTCATCTGATTGAGCATGATAGAAATTACTCAGAATCCAGAGTAAGTCTGTTATAAGCTAACTAAAAAGAAGATACAAGCTGTCTGAATAATTACACTTAACACCAATGGGGCACCTTTCATCCGGTTCTACAGGACAGGAGCCCAAGGCCTCCTTCCTTTGATAAACTTGCTCTCATACCAAGGATTCTTTTCCTTGTGGTCCAAATTCAACCTCCTCTCGGGTGGCTTGCAGCAATTATTTACAGCATAGTTCTTAGGATAACATGACCAGCATATTAACATGCAAAGCTAACATTGCAGAAAGAAGAATAATCTGTGTTATCTAAAACTTTCCTTGAAGAGTCCCTCTTCTGAGGCAAACTCTGGCTTTTCCTATTTACTGGATGTGGAATCACTGTCTGAAACGTCCGAATATTTAGGACCCCTCACAGTTAACAGCCCTATCCTATTGAAACATTTCTGAAATATCAATAGTTTCAAAATAACCTACTCAAAATATCTTCTTACAATCACAAAGTAATGTAATTATAAATAGGGTTGATATCATTTTTCTGATCTCCATACTATGACTGAAAGGATTAACTGTAACCCTTTTTAAATCCTGAAGATCCACTGTAGGAATATCAACAGATAGTTTTTTTTCCCCATAAGCAAGAATAGCATCACCATTTTCATTATTGGTTCAATGTTATTGGTGTTGTTGCATTGCTGAAGCATGAAATTTGTGGAGAAAAAAGCATGTAGTGCAAAACAAAGCCACATCTGTTCTAAATGTGTAAATAAAATCAATCTAATAATTTTTAGATGTACCCATAGGAAACATTCTAGTTTTAGAGATCAAGACTACTCCTAATTTGGAGGAATACCAAGTCCAAGTATCCAATGGTTGGAATACTGGCTAATCCTGAAAGGAGAAGGGATGACTCAGTACAAGGGCAAATGGACCATTACTGGGTATACAGATCACTTCAGTAGTGGGATGCAGAACTGAGCTAAGAAAGAATCACCACCATCATCTTGGTCGAGGTCTCTCTAAGTCTGAAAGTCCTGCACGTTTCCTAGTGGTGAACCAACATGTCACACACAAAGATATTTGTTTTAAAAATACATAAGACTTTTTTTCTCTAACATTTCAAATTGATAAAAAGTTGTCATAACTTGTGTTAGTGCACTGACTATGAAGATCAATTTCTCTTTTGGATAAACAGACTTTCATCAAGATATGTCATTATTCTCTATAAGAGGTCTATTTAAACAGAAATAAATACCTATTTCCTATCTAATCTAAGCTATTAAAGAAGAAAATATTGGAATAGTTGATGAATAGAACAGAGCATATGTTAAAGCCAGTTGCATAGAGAAGGGAATATCCAAATTCCTTGCATTCTCAAATATTGTGTCACACATTAAAGGATTACAACTTGCTTTTCTGAACTCTTAAGGACATAGATATCCTAGTACTAAGTGTTTCTAAAGAGAACGAGAAGGGCTGGCTTGATCATTCAGGAATGTCACCTTGCAAATTTAAGTGTCCAGTTACCTCAAGCTCATAATAAGCTTTTTGTGTATGCACGCATGTAAGAGAAATAAAAGCATTTCCACTAAACTCCGCAGTGACTCTTTGCCATTTTTCTGTTTTTCAGAAAAAACTCTCTAGTGACGAGCAATGTCCACAAATGCAACCAGGAAGTAGGAAGGAGGACAGGAATTGTATATGACCTTCAGACTCTACTCACAATACAGAGACTCTAGTATCAATAAAAAAGAAAGCATTAATTCTAAAGTTGGCAGGAAGGTGGGAAGATCCCCAAAATATATATTCATACCGTCTTTAGAAGTTCCATTTGCTGCTTTACATTTGACACTGCAAAATAAGCAGCTAACTTGCTAATTTAACAGCCCAGTCTCAAACTGTCAGTCAAATGAGCAATGGCAAGAGGCAGTATTATTTTATGATTACTGTATAAAGAGACATATTTTGACCAAAACAGTTCTATTAGGAAAAACTGGAACATGTGACATCCACCATTAATATAGCAGTTATATGCATCATACCTTTTAAGATAAAACAGGAGATCACAGCATTCATATATTTATTGAATTTTACAAAAAACACTTAAAATACCTAGCCACATTTATGTTTACAGGTGTGATCTCTTGAAAAAACATCATCTATCAGATCTCAAGTGCTTATATAAATATTATGGATCCTTTAATTCCTACTCTCAAGTGAGAATGTCTTGGTTTTGAGAATGCACAGAATGCTCTTACAAATCTCAACTAAGACTAAATCTTAGTTGATCTTAATTGCCACAGTGAAGACTAAGAAGGAATATTTACATCATCAAGCTTTAGAACTCAAACATCAGACTAGGAATTCAAGACTCCTTATATAGGCAGAGTTTTCAAAGGGTGAGTCACAGTCTCTTATTAGTTCTCCATGTCCTCTAACACCAAATTCATCTAAAATGGGAGGGTCTGCAAGAAATTACCTCCAAGGACCATATTGAGATTTTAATGAAAAAAGTTTGTCTTGGGGTTAGAAAAATTAGGAAATACAAATACCATCCTCAAGCCTGATATAAACAAAGCCTAAATTAGAACAGGCTCTCAACATGACAATTAGTACCATTGCAAACAAAAATTAATCCTCGGCCTGCACAGGCTACAAAGCAGATCTGTACTCTGTATTTCTGCAGAGTCTACAAAGTTTCACAGACAGAACTTGGAAATTTAGTTGGAGTTTCAAGGCATATCTAACTACAAATTTATCTTACAGAGGAAATAGTAGCTCATAGCTATAATCAGAAAAAAAGCATTTTTAAAATACTGCTATTGAGCAATACAGAGGTCCTACAGGTGCTATAAAAATATTCATTTGTAATATTAAATGCATACACGTTAAATTAGGAATAAAGTATTACTACACCCATATTTTTTCTTTGTCCCTTTAAGCTGTGGATCTTATCTTCAATTTATCTTTCCTGAGCTTTGGGAAATTTACTTTTATTTGCAATTATCAGTATAAAAAAGAAAATGAACTTTTCCTTCTCGTTCTAACAAAATTAGTGTGAATACTGCATAAATAGCAACTAAATCAGCTATCTACCACCATTTCTGCCAATGACCCAACATACAAATGAGAAAAGTTACAAAAAGAACATGCTATATTGGTAATCTCTTGCTTCTGGAATTGCTTAAATTGACCTCGGCCAAAAGATGCTAAAAGGGGAAAAAATAACCTTTATACTTTTTATCTCCTGTTTAAATGTTAACCTTAATTGTTTGGCCAAAAAACAAGAGCAGAAGATAAACAGCATAAACTTATGTATAAGATAAGCTTACATATAGCAAAGCAAAAAACCAGACTTACATGAACTGAACCTAGTCACAGTTCAGCATAGAATTGTTTTCTTAGAAACAAAACCATACATGCACATATGAAGTTAATTCTGAAACTGAGATTGTAGTTCAAAGCTTTGACCTTGGAGACTAAACAAGGAATGGCCTGGTTCCACAGTTACACGGATAAATAACATGTGGTAACTCAAGAGTCCCATCAATAGCTGAACCTGCATGGGACAGCTGACTGGAACAGATATGACCTTAATCTTTCACATACTGGGGGCCAATTTGATTGTTAGTATAATTTAGTCTCTAACCCATCCTAAGCCCTTTCAATTTGCTAGAAGAGCAATTGGAAACGTTGCCACTGCCCACGCTCCAACATAAATACTTACCATCCCCAAAACACATGCTGGACTGGACAGCATGCTCTTTTTGGCCACTTTGCTCTAATAATATTGAGAACAAGCTCTGGGCTGTGAGAATCTGAAATGTTATTTTCCAGCAACAAGTAGTACAGATTACATAAAATATTTAAAAGAGGTACAGAATTCTTTATTCAGAAATAAGTACTTGAAAGCAACCACAAGCATATTTTGGTTTTCCCCGCCAGAAATGGCTGATAAGGAATGGCAACCATGATTTACTTTTGGCGGAGAACAAGAAAAGGGAAACCATAGAGTGTGTTTCAAGGTTCATGTTGACAGTTAAGGAGCTGAGGGAGCAATGGAAGTGAGGTCAAAAGTTCTGAAAAGCGTACAGATGTCTTTAACAGTCCCACACTTAAGAATATGCAGCAAATAGTAGCAGTTTGTCTAATCAAGAAAAATCTGACCTGATAGTCTTCCTTCAGTGACTTGAATTCATCTTCCATTCTAACATTTGTTTGTGTTATTCGCTGAAGTAACTCCTGCATACGTTGTAGAGAGCTGATAATTTCCTTATTAATAAATAATTTCCTTATTAATAAAAATATATTGAGTACATAATTTCTGAAGTTTAAACATTTGATAATGTAATATTTTAAACTATTTTTCCAATACAATACAGACCTCAAGGATCAAAATTCTACCCATTCTGCAGGATTATGTATTTTTGGTATTCTCATTTATGCAGATACACCCACCTAATTAAAATGAAATTATTTTTGGTATACTTTCATGATGACAAAAATAATGCTTGTCTATCATTTTTCTTTGAAGTCTCAAGTTATTTTTAATTCAGTTTTACTGCTAAAAAGCTGAAGCACAGAAATGTGAAATGACTTGCCCAAGTGTCATCTCGGGCAAGTGAGTACCACACTCAGTTACATCTTTTGTGTCCAGTACAGCGTTCATTTAACTAGGCAGGATTGCTTCCCTGCATAAATTATAAATAGACTAGCACAGATAATATATTCAGCCTCAATCCAATAGCTACTAAAGCTAAAAACTTTACTTAATCCAGATAGACTGTTAGATATCATAAAAAAAATTCTAAGCCTAGCTCTTGCAGAAAATACATAGTTAATGCCTGTATTAGTCCACTCCTCAGATTTCTATTAAAACAGCTATATAACAAGAAAATAATATTAAAGAAAACACATAAACAAGGACAGTATCAGTCCTTTGCTTAGGTAATACATATGATATGACACACGAACGAGGCAACAAGCATCTCCTCAGGAATGCTCTTAGCACATCCGGAGCTGTGGGAGTCATGAAGATGACTGACCATGTACCTCATTTTTTTTCCTCATGTTTAATGGTAAGTATTTTTCAAAAGCAAATTCAACACACGAACAGGCTTGAGGACTAGAATAGTGCTGCTGCATTAGCCTTTAATGACTGCTCAATGGGTACACGTGCAAGATGCTGCTCTCGTCCCTCCCTCAGAACAAGGATGATAACAGTTCCCTGCCGCATTTGATTTAATGACCTGCAGAATGAAAATTCTGCAACTTCCTTGTCACATGATTGATCTGATTCCAATTCTGCCCATTTTAAACACCCATAAAATATTGGCTATCAGAATGTAGAAGAGCAGGAATATTTCGCAAATCTTATTACTTATTTGTATTGAACAGATGTGTGAACAGTTATTTTCATGGGCATGCCCAGCTTCTAACATCTGAATTGAACAAAGTTGAGCCTTGTAATACAACATTAATAATGTAGTCTACTCTGCTAATTTACTTTTTCAAGACTGAGGAGTAAGATTTCATCTGTGTTATTAAACTGTTTCTGAAAAGTAAGAAGAGTGAGTTTATTTTTAACAGCTTATAATAATCTTATATGTAACAGAGAATATAAATTCTAAATAACAAAGCTATATTAACAACTCACCTGCTTTTCTTCTTTAATGTGAGCATTTTCTTCTTGAAGCTTTTTACTAACTTCCACCTCCTTAAAAAAAATGCATATGAAACAGTACAACAGACATTCAAAATTACTCTGTATTTTCCTTAGTAATACTGTATTAATGGGAGATGCTGCATCATCACCTGCAGACTGCTTAAAGAATTTAAAACATTTTTGGAAGTGTTTTCTTGTTGATATTAAGTTCATAATATATTTACTTTCATTGAAAAAGTAAACTCTCTTGGAAATAATTTTATCATGCAGTACATGCAATAAGGAGAAAATAAGCGCTAGTGTGTACACATTACAAATCATTGCCACAATGTTTTCTAAATGAGCAACAAAATACTAAGCAAAAATTTAATTTCTTTAGATATTAAAATACCATTCTGATTTTTTGTTGCAGTTCTTGAAACTCTTTTTCCTTGGCTGCAAGATTGATGTTTTCTTCTCCCACCCTGTACTGAGATGTGACCTTGGACCTTATCAAGTCTGTAGTTACTTTCTTCAGTTCCTTAACACAGGAAACACATATAAATAGTTCATCCAGTATAGGCATTGCAATTCAAAACAAAGACAAATCTTTTAAACTATCTTGAGTCATGCCCTACTTTTGAATAACACATGGAAACACAAGAATAAATTAAACAGAGGAACCAAAATTCATAAAAATGATTAGCTATACACTTTAAGCTGCCAAATGTGGCTAAAAGTTTATTTTCAGCAGGAAAATATTATTGTGGTAATTTTACCCCATTTGAACTATTTCTGATTAATAAAAAAGAAATTGTAATGAGTTGTAAATTTGTAATTTATTATGTAAGATTATTATATAAGAATCTATTTCAATCTTCTCTTCCTAGGAGTATATTAGAAGTGAGCACTGAATCACATGGTAATTGATATTGGTAAGAACATCAACATATACAATAAAGTACCTATAAGAACTGCCATGTATATTCATGCGAATCAGGAGGAAAAAAAGGAAGAAAAAGTGAATATCTGGCAAAAACAGGAACTGGCTATAAATTTGGAGGATCTTTGCTTTCCCCAAAACATTAATTACTTAATCTCAGGAGAATACTAAATTAATTTTATACTAGAGGCTTGTACAACATGATTTTTCATTTAAAATATGCCTTTGATTTTACAGTCTTTATAATCTCTTAAATATCCTGCTTCTTTTTGGTATCTGTTTTCTAACCAGTTTATTCCAAGATCCTAGTGCAGTGAATAAACAGCAAACGCTTTGATCTCATTAAATTACAACTTATAGTTCCTGGAGTCATAAATATTGTGCCCTTTTCTCCCTTACCCCTCCCATTCTGGTACAAGGTAGTCTGTTTAATATCGCTCTCTCCTTGAGTGCTCTGACGTTTACTCAGACAAATAGCAGAGGTTATGAATGCTGTTCACAGATAGCATCAAGAATTCTTCACGATGCCATAGTGGTGAACCAAGCATTCAGAATAGTAATAGTTTTATCTAACAACTAAGTTTGGTCTGTTTAACTTTTCTTCACAAAACTGGAATTCCATCTTATCACAGACCAATGGTTTAACTGCTCTGGACAAAATCATATAGCAGTACAGAAGAAAAAGGAAGATTATGTTGTAACTGAAATGCACAAATACAAAGTTACAGAGCAAACATAAATACAGATACTACTTCCAAATCAATCACTTTTATTAAAATAATTTCTCAAATATTTTAGCCATAAATAAACCTAAAATTATCAAGCAGGAAATACGTATAATCTCTGAGTCAATTAGACAATTCAAATAACACTTAAGATCTGTAGCATTCAGTTATCTGTGTTTTTTCCATCTTTGCAATAAAAACCATAATGGTTACGCTAATTTTACTAGATCCCTTTAGTAAAGGAAATCAAGAGAGTTCCTACATTTAAGTGGAAAAAGGTGCAAGCAGTTTGACTTCGCAGAAGTGAAAAAATGCACAGTGCCAATCCTCTGAGACCTAAATTTGTGAGTAGAGTTGGTAAACTCTGTATGCAATATAAGCAGGTGCAAGAGCCTCCTATGGATCAGATATTATATATTTTCCAAAACTCAGAGATAAGCGCCATGCAGAAGCATCTTACTGCTTATTTCATATCATGCCCATGAGGTAGGAAAGATGACTTTTTCCTTGCATATAGCAGGGGGACATATATAACCCATCAGCTGGCAGTCCCAATTGTGGTGGGGTCTACCAAAGTTGTTGGACCAAAAACTAACAAACGAGACAAACAAAAAGAATCAAAACAGATCAAAAATATCAGAAGTATTTTCTGTGGTAAGTGCTAGCTAGCTGTAAAAACATATTTTATAAAATATAAAAATTTATAGACATACAAATTCCTGCTTCTTTTATCAGTTTCCTGTCAGTAATAAAGAATAGTGGTGGTACATAGAATCTAATGCTAAATAAAGCTAGTAAGACTTTAGAGCTATTTGTTTGATGTTGATAGCAGCCAACACTGGGATACACTTTAGAATTACTTCAAGCCAGCAAATACCAAGAAAGTCACTAAAAGAAACGATCCTATTCTTTTCCTTTTGCCAGTTGAGCTAAGCTAAAATTCACTTCCTTTTTAGTCAAATTTAGTTTTGATCAACACAAAATTCCCCTTCCATTCTCTCTCTGGGCCACGCAAATGTATTTCAGCATGGAGTGGTAGTTCAGGGCTAGAAACAGCTGCCAACACAGGCAGATGTTGCTGCTTCTCAAGACAGTGCCGGTAGCTTACACAAATTTAAAGGGAACCAAAATTACAACAAGATGATTCCCACCCCAACACTCTCTTGCTAAATTGGTGCAACTCTCTGGTATAGTTTCAGGCCTCTATCAGCATAGCTGTTCTTTAAAGGTTTGTTTCATTGTGTTGTTTTCCTTGGCCAGACTTCAAGTCAAGTATTTTACAGCGCATGAAAAAAAATCCCATCCTATCTATATGTAAAAGCTCAAATCCTAAAATAAACCTTACTGAAAGTGATATTATGCCAGAGAGTCTGTTAAGCTAGGCTATCATAACTAGACTTTTAAGGAGGCCATGTCAAGAACAAACCACATCCTCTTTCTGTAATATTTCTTTCCACAAATCCCTAAAGACAAATCCTGCAAAGAATAGACCCCTGTTTAACCCAGGTTCTACTGCCATGCACTCTGAACACCCCCATTCACAGATTTGTAATTTCATCAGGTTTTGAGAATGACTTACTTTTATCCATAAACGCTAAATTGCATTCACTACCTTCATATTCCCATTAAGAACAGAAGGGTGAAATCACCCAAAGTAATGGCTGTGATAAGAGCTTCACAGCCAAGGATTGCAGTACAGAGGACAGTCGTTCCTACTCCAACTGTGAGCCCAATACCTACAGAGCAAACAATAGTTTGTATCCACAAGTCACTAGATCTGGTAGAGGTCAGTCTGCTCTCCAAGATCCAAGATATTACCTGCTTTATAATTTATCCTAACCTGTGCTGCAGATACAGGGACTTTGAGCTTTAAAATGAGCAAAAATAACCCGATAATCTCTCTTTCAAACTCTTCCAAATATCGAAGTTTTCCAATTGCTTTGCAACTCTCATAGGTTCCCTCAGCCTTAAAACTGATACATTCCTTAGCCTAGGAGTGGGGGGAGCCTTGAGATGATTTTTGCAACAGTTGGACCAAGTACAGGACAGCCACAAGGATATTAAATTAACTCTGGGCATTCCTTACTGGATGCAAGCAGATCTTCTTTTTATTTAAGGACTGACACAAAAGACTGGTCTGCAGCCCTAGCAAATAAAAGTTGTCTTAACCAAACAGCTCTGCATGAGTGCGCTATCCCATTGCATAACTCACCAGAAACAATTAACAAACAACCTGTTGAACTGGAAAAACTATTGCTGGAAAAAAAATGGACTGTCATTTTGATAGCATTGTTTATCTTTTAACTCTATTTTCACAGAAACTACAATTAGAGGAAATGTTTGTCGTTCAGTTATATAAAATTTTATTTATAACAATGTTTATAAGTAACAAAATCCCACTCTTTTTGCAGAATAAGGCATTCCCACAGTCAAATTTTGCAGCACTACATGAATGCTAAAAGGCTAAATTAAATCCCAGTTGAGTTTTCCACACACATTCATAATGAGACAGACATATACTAAACATCCAGTAAGAAATTCACACAGCCAGGATTAAGGCATTTCCTGGTGAAAAGAGGAAGTCATATTAAGTTTCAGCTGGCCCCTTCTCCTGCTTATCTAACAGTACTTTATCCAAAATTTATCACCCGCAACCTTACAAATCAATATTACAGCTGAAAAAAATGGATCAAGCAACATATTTGATTACTAGAATACACAAATTATTATTGGTTTATCTTGCCCATATGTATTATACTGAAATTTAATCATGACAACAATTCTTAAATATTTTTCTTTTCACACCTTATTTCCCCTTGAAGAATTCTAAGACTTGGTTTCTTTAAGCATGATCGTCAAATTTACTGTGATACTTTAACACCCCTAAACTCTTGAATTTGTATATTCAAAATACATCACAGTGATGATATTATGTGTTTTAGATGATTATCCCTTCTAGTCCCATGCAAATTAGAATACCATTAAAAAAAATAGAAAGCTGTATATGTACATAGGAATTCATAGGTTCCAGAAACTCTTCAGAGCTACCCAGTGTTTAATGGGTAATCTGAATATCTGAATGGGTATCTGAAATGTCTGCACATGAGAACAGAGCATAAAATCATTTTAGTCAATCATTCTATTAGGAAAAACAGTTCTACTACACGCACTGCTTGTATTAATACTAAGTGGTAGAAGTCCCAGAAACAACCATCGACACATTTAGAAATGCATACTATACTTACTTCCTTCAAATTAATTATTTCTGTTTCTTGTCTTTTATTCACTGAAGTTAATATTTTATTGAGTTGTACTGCTTCCTGTACTTTAAATAAAAGTTAAAAAGTCAGCATACACTTTCACCTTTGAATGTACATTTAATTTACAACAGCAATGTATTTGTATAATATAACACAACATAGCATCTTCATGAAAATATAAATAGAAGTTTGATTGAAAATGTCTTAACTACCCTACGTTCTGAGACACTATGTGACTATGAGGGTACTACATCAGACTAATCGAACCCCTATCTCATATATCATCTCATATTTTGTTTTAAAGAAATCCCAAAGGAAGATAGAATTAAAAGACCTATTCCATTTTGAGCATGAAATGGATCTTTTCAGTGATTTTATACCAGCCAAGATGTCGCACTGAAAATCAAGTGAAGTTTTACAGTGAAAAATTAAAGATATCTAATAGTTACTATACTTCTTCGGGCACTTTTAGCCAATTTCAATATTTTGATCCTCCGAACTCTCTTTTCAGACTCTTCTAATTCTGCTTCCTCATGAACTCCATTTTTCCTTCCCCTCAAAAAGCTGCTAGCACAACACTGAACACAAAAACTCCAGACCCTCCCATCCTTTCTCTCATACCCCCCCAAAGAGTTACCCAAAACATCTTTACTCTTCTTATTAAAGAAAAAAACAACAAAAGAAGTCATGAGCTATAACCACAAAACACAAGAAACAAACTTTTTATATGACAGTACATTTTGGAAAAAAACAAAACAAAACACCAAACAGCCACTACACAAGCCACCAGGTTCCCAAAATTTGGAATACAAGAAGTAACTCAAGGTACCAAAATACCACAAATGTCTATCGATTTATTAAAACTGGAAAAGCTAGATGGTTTCAGGCAGAAAAAAATCTGAACTTCAGTATTTGGAAAGACTTTTTTGAACAACTCCTTCCTCCTTTCTTTAAAAATAATATAACTTATATGGGTATATTTTATAAGCATACCAAACAAAATGTTTATAAGCATACAAAACAGAAGTTCATGTTTTACACATGCACTGGTATACACTTGCATAAAAATGTATAAGTTATATAAAACAGATTTTGCTCTCATATTTTGGGTGCAAAGTTACTTTTTAAGTGAGACTTTCATTATATGATGCATTAGCTATATTACCTTACAGATTAGAACACATGCACATATATTTATAATTATATAAGTGAAGATCGAGGTATGTGGAATCACTTCTGTATGTTAGCAGATTTTCAAATAATTTTGTTAAGTTATAACACAGAAAAGGGGATAAAGTACAAACTTTTAATGCCTGAATACCTCATTTAATTGTAAGTTAGGTAACAATGGTAACTGAATAAAGTTATTCATAGAGCTTTCTTTACTGAGCTGGTTTTTAGATATTCTGTTACTGTGCCACAGAGGAAATTTCACTAATGTTTTCTGCCCATTTTTCTTGGCATCAAAGCTAGTTTAGATACAATCTATCTTCTATTATATTTCCCAATAACACTTCTTTCACCCCCTCATGTGAACTATTGTAATTTATGTGGACGGATGATGAATGCACCAGAAAAACTGATTAAAAGCAAGTACCACACTTTTTTTTGAGAAGATAGGGGCCTGCTGATGGATCGTTCTAAACAAATCAGCTCCTCAGTATAATTTAGTATGGTCATTTAACTCTGTTAGCTCCCTTAGCTCCGTTAGTTTAACGGCAACGAGCAGAAGAGACATGCAGACTGTCCTGCTTAACATGGCACTGGCATAGAAAGAAACACTACAAAAGCAAACTACCCACCACTATTCAGATACAGAAACAGTCAGCTGATGTATTTCATAGGCGGCACTGACTTACCATTTTTGAACTCTATCAAATGCCTTCAACTCAGCACTGAGGAAGAATAAAGCAAATATAAGTGTTGGAGGACACTGATGACATACATACCACTGTGCTCCAATTTTCCATGAACCCCTTTTACAACTCCTAATTGATGTGCAATAGTAGCATAACACTTCTCAATTTCATTTAGTTTCTTCTGGTGCTCCCCTTTTGCTGTTAAGTGCACCTTTAATTTTTGATCCTGTTTAGAAAAGAAACAAAGCACCTGCTTATTGATACAAACTAGCAAGTATAAATGAGCTCTCCAAATGCTTATCCTAGTAGCATAAAAACATAAAATCAATCCCAGATTATTTCTTTCATATCTGATGATCAGTTCCCATATGGCATCTCATTTTAAAAGTTTTTCACCTATTGAAAGGATAATCAAACAAGTACTTTCCACATTCTCATATGCTTTCTTTTACATATTCCTGTAAATCTGTCCATGATTACACTAACTTTTTTCAAGTCCCCACTTCAATTTTTTGCTTCATGGTCCACACGGCACATATTTGGTCTGCCAGTGTATTGGGAATATAGCCTAGCATATTAACAGTGCCTCAGTGTAGCATTGCACACTCAGTGTTCCTTTGATGCAGGATATCCATACAGTTTAACATCCCCACTCCCCCATCAGCTCTTCTGACTGGAGATAGATACTGTTTTCAATTCAATGCCATTCGAAACAGAGACTGGAGCACCTGCCATGCGGAAAGGCAGAGGGAGCTAGGATTGCTTTGCCTGGAGAAGACCCAGAGGGATCCAAACAAAGTGTATTAATATCTGACAGTGGGACTGCAAAGACTCTTCTCAGTGGTATCCAATGACAGGAGGAGAGGAAAGGGCACAAACTAACACAGGAAACTGCATTTTATTATAAGTTGGGTTTTTGTTTATTTGTTTTAATAGTGCAAGAGCGGCCAAACACTGGTACAGCCTATGAGAGGGTCTTCAACTTCAGAAATGCACAAACCCCACCTAGACGCAAGCCCTACACCTTGCTTCGACCAAGGGAGTTATTCTAGATGATCTCCAGAGGTTCCTGCCATCCTCAACTGCCTTGTGATTTTTCAATACTACATATCGCAAGGACATTTAGGAGAAAAATCTGTATACTTGCTAAGACACCTAAAGAAAATGATTTAAACATACTTGCTAAGAACAGAAGCACCTTTACTACTTCTAAAGAGCAGTCTGCACTTCAAGTTAACTACAGATTAATACCACATGCTGCACAGAATATGCAAGTAATATGTTATTGAACTATGATTTCCATTGCAGCACCAACAAGCAGCTGTACCAATTTGAAATATGATAAATTCAGTCCTATTTTAAGGTTATGTATTTGCAGTTTTGCAATTACTGTCGTGAAAAGTCTAACACTTTACCTCTTAATTTGTTGGCCCAAATAATATCTTACTGCAATGAACACCACAGTGTAATTAATTAAAATTGATTTAAATCACATGAATTTTACCAATAACTATTGATTTGTGAGAAATTACTTAAAAAGTCACACATTCACATGAAACCGTACTTAACATATGTCACTTTTTTTGGTACCCTTTCTTTTTCTTTCGTACACATCAAGTCCCTTTTTTTTAATGCTAGCTTTATATATATTATTTGAACAACTTTTAAATTAATTTCTTTTAAAGACAATGGTTAATTTAACCCCTCAGAGAAAAATATTCATTTACTAGACATGCAATCTACTTCTAATCTTCAGTAGAACAACAAAGCAATTAAAGTGAATTGGGCCAAACTGATTTCTGTGTGCAAATTCAACAGTTACACAAGGATGAATCTGGGCCAGTCTGGCTTCTGTAAAGCTCCCTTCTCATACAGTAACAAATGCAATACATGTCCAAGCATCAGAAGATAATAAAAGCTCACAGTAATCAAAAGAAATTACCAACATAAGACTAGCAAAACAAGATATACAATACAAATTTCTCATGTTTTATAAGGTATGAAATTAAACACATTACAGCAAATGGAAAGTCATAATGGAAGCACTAGTAAAGAAGTACCACCACTTACAGAATCACTGCTAGGAACGTAAGCAATGAATTTTCATATACTTTCTCTTTTTCCTAATTGTAAGCCAAGTGTTGAAGAAGTGTGCTTAACTAATGCTACGATGCAGCTTTTAAAACCAAAAACATGCAAAATTTATAATATGTCACTCTCAGTCATTCACATGTATAATCTAGCTATTGATGAACAGGCAAATGCCACTAATGAGACTTGAGTCATAGCAAAACCTCTTTTTTATATTTTTATACGCATTTTTCTTAGTATTCTTCTAATTTATTTCCTAAGCACACCAGAGTCCCCCTGTCTTGCTCACTAGAAAAGTGAAATACGCTTTGCTTTTGCGCCAGGACTCTTTCCCAGAAGAGGAGGAAACGGCCCGATACATCCTCAAACTTTTGTTAAGAGTAACTGAAGTTTACCTCTTGCCTGAATATGATTTTTGATGGCAAGCCATACATCAGGCTTAGTGCGCAGTAAAACAAAAGCAGCTTGGTTGGCCTTGTGACATACTTCCCAAAAGCATATGAATCTCCTGCTCACAAGGAAGAGATCTTAAAAACATTCTACCAAACACAATAAAGAAACACCAGGAGATAGATACTGCATGGCAGGATAGGGAGGGAATGACCCTGGAGCAAGACCCCCAGAATCTTGCTTCTCCTTCCTCGGGTCTGATACCACAAAAAAAGGAATTATTGCGCTGCCCTTCACCAGTAATAAAGATAAGCTGGGATGGGGAGTGGAACTGATTGTGGCCATATGGTTTGTTGAGGCACAATGATTTCTTGGTGGAAGTAGATCAGGGAAATAGTTCAGGGTCAGGTAGGTGACTGGAAGGAATTGCTCATATCTGAAAAATATTCTGAAAATGGAATCACTAGTTGAAACAATGCAGTGAAAGAGAAGGTGGTAATTGGGAGGTGAAAGTGTCAGCGACACAAAAGGGTTGTTCTGGCATGGAGACCTTAGGCAAGATGAACAAAAATGATGCACAAAGCTACCAATTGTAAACTTTCAAAATAGAAGAACTGTTCCCACTAGAGTTGGAACAGGTCTCACCATTTTCTCCCCCCCTCAAAATCATTACCTTTAATTTATACTGTATCACTTCATCCACACTGAATTGGTGTAGAACATAGAAAAATTACAGGCACATTCAAAAAAATGTGAAGAGGAATTAAAAACTTGTTCCTTGATTAAGAACAAACCAATTTTTACAATGATACAACCTAATCCACAGGTTAGTCTTCATTTCATCTGTTAGATATGCCTATTTCACAGAACTAAATGGTGGCAGGGAATCCCTCAAGGAGTGTCCTTACTCTTTACTCTCTGCTTTGTTTTAACATACAAGGCAAGTTTTGTCTAGGTCACCTAGCACTCATATAGATGGATCCTGGACACAGGTCAGGAGATTTGCTGCCAAGAACCACCTGGAACATCTGAATTCAGTTTCCTTCTTTTGAAAGGGGACAGATTTTAATCTGCCTGGGTCATTTTGTGTCACTTTCAACAAAACTCCCACAAAATATTAATTTAGCAATATAAACACTACAAGCAAATGAAACTATTCTAAGTATTATGTATTCACCCTGCCTATTTTATTCATACTAATACGGATATCCTGAAAGACTGTTGTAGATGCCAGTGCCTCCCCACTGACTACAGACTTTACACTCCAAAAATCACTCTTTTGAACTGTATCCAAGTTTCTGTCTCTGAAATAGCCAACAGCAACCTCAGTCTTATTCTGAGACTTACTCTTACACTTCAGCACCACAATATACTCATAAGGTTTCGGTACTCCAAGAAGAAATGGAATGGAGAAGAGAAATACTTTCTTTTTCAGACATGCCCAGAATTAGACAATGCAGGTTGACAAGGGAATGCATGAACAGATGAAAAAGTTATACTCTTGCTTTATATCACTTTTTATTTATATTTTCAGAACATTCTTTACATTATATCACCTCTCAAGGAAATAAGGGCCTCGCCAAGACTGTCTTCCTCCAACTACTCTACTTCAGTGGCAAGAAAGGGAGGCAACAGAAGCCACTTCCAACTCCATTCTGTCCTATGGCTAGCATGGTAAGAAGCATCCTCATCTGCCTCCAGACCATGTAAGAGTACACAGCCAGGTTATCAGGACTTTCATTACAGAAACAAGAGGGGAAAATGGAGGAACAAGCAATCCTTCATTTCTTTGCCTTTGTATATGGTTTCTCAATATAAACAAAAAATCCTACTATTTTATACTTCTAGAAAACTTTCATCAGATGTATTATAACAGCTAAAATAAGACATACATGCTGTATATGAGCATTGCAAATGCTAGATTCCAAGAACAGAAAAAAAACCCCTAACACCACCACAGCGAAGAACAAAGTCAACAGGACATACTCAGCTCCTGAGCAGATACAAGGCTGCTTTAGTGACTAAAGGGGTTTCCAAGGTACCAAACAAAACTGTACATTTCTTGCTGTCAAGTCACTAGCCAAAGCAAAATCTAATCTCTCTTTAACAAGCTTAAAATTGGAATAAAAATGGATCTCATAAATACACGAATTGCAACTTCCTCCATTTTACTTCTGAATATTTAACTAAGGGACTATGCTGACTACTACTACTTAAATTGAAAACTATTTTGATCACCAAAACACACCTTTGATCTCAGGGCAGATACTCAAGTAATAGTCTGTAAAATTTGACCCAGTCTAAAATTGTATTAAGCTGCTACATAAAACTGAAGAATTAACTTCTAAATTTTTCATTCTTTTGTTTTCATCATCTCCTGTCAGAGCATCCAGTACAAATAGGGTCATGCCATAAGTGTTAAACATAGTGATGCTACATCTAAAACAGATTTTCTAATACGCTGTCTCTATCTAGTACCATTTTAAATAGCTGTATCAAAGTTACAGTAACCCAGAGTTTTTATAATACTAAATTATTTTAAAACTGATAAACATAAGGTGGCAAGCTACTTAAATAGTACAGAAGCTTAAAAAAGGTGTTTCTATTTAAGTATTTTTCATATGGAAAACAGTACTTGCAAATTATTAATAGGTACTATGTGAACTTATATAAGTTCAATGATTTAATTTAGACATGTTTTTGATTAGATATATTTTAACAACAAATGCAAGTTAAAAAGTGAAGTAAGACAAAACACATTTTATGTTGCCTTTGATCTTTAACTTGTAGCCTTATCTCCCAGGTCAGAGGGCACATTATTCAATTTCACCATATTTTGTGTAAAACCACTGTAGCGTTGAAGATGACTTTCAGTACAAATGCCATGGTACTTAAAGCTAAACTGGACTCTAGTTTTTTGAGCTTCTTAATTAAAATCACAGTTTATAATGGTCTGACAATATTATCTTTATTCTTTCCAGTTGAGCAGCAGCAGAATTTCACAGCATTTATTCAATCAAGCTTAGCAGTGTTTCTGCAGCTCACTCTCACTTCCTAAAACAGACAACAGGGTTCAGAGTGGCTAAGCTGTCACTCTGTATAAATTTATTCCCAGTGTCAACGGGAGTAAGAGGTACCGAATGAAATCTAAACTGTGCAGGGGAACTGATGTTAAGAAGTAATTCTACAGAGACTAGGGGAAAGGATAAAAAGGAAATATTACAGTCTCTCTCAGAAACAAACTAACAAAAAACAAATCCTCCTTAGTTGTCTCTGTCGCTTCTTAAGGATAAAGATGTTAGAACCTGTAAGTGTAAGGGTAATTACATATTCATATCACACTGTATAAAAAAATCTTCACTCATCTATAAAGGGAACAAAAGGTACCAACTAAGAACTACTTCAATTTAGGAAAAAAATCTACATGATAAACAGCAGCTATCAGAGTACAAAATAGAAAAATACTGTATTTGACAGGTTTTTGTTTATTTTAAAATCAGAGGATATGCCACCTCTGTGTTATTCGGTTACTCCTCATTTAAGTTACAGTTGGTGAGCATTTGCATTATACTCTAACCTGGCTTTCTATTGTTATACAACCTATTACTTATTACTTTTTTAAGTTTCTTACCATTTCATTCAATTTCTTCTGTAAAGTATACTTTGAAATCTGTAAAACAACAATAAAAAGCTATTGATTAAATTTTAACTACATTTTTTTGAAGGCATCACGAACATTCTCTTGTTATTCTCATACCTATGGTTTATTTCCATTGATTGCTAATCCAGTACAGTAATACTATTTTCAAATTCATGAATACACTATTTCTTTTATTAGACTCTATATAAGTTTCACTTTAATGTTCATGTTCAGCGTTGAAACGTTCACTTCAAATGTCCAAAGACTTGTTCCCTGACGGCAAACCAAATTCTACAGTCATTTAGAATGGTGAGATATAATGAGCTTTATAACCATCATATGCATGCTTCTGCCTGACTAACATTTATAACAAAATTCTGATGGAAGGACATCTACCAAAATAGAGAATTAAAACTATATTAGCATGAGTATTTTTCATCATAAAAAAGAAACAAGAAAAATATATCAATAGTAGCAATACTTTTAAGGTTAAAGTGTAAACTGACTTGTAACAAACAATCAATTTAGAATTCCCAGTCTTTTCAGGGAAAATAGAACACAAACAAATAGTATCTTTCTAGTAGAAAATTCTTCTTTCAATCTGAAACTGCAATGAATCATAACCATTTTGTTTTCATCAAACTTAGCTCACTTTTGGATGGAAAGAGGAATAATTAGAAGCTGGTAATACCAGAAAACTGACAACACTTCACAATACTTATACTAATTATCTTTTGTTCTGAGCATGTCTTATGTCTTTGCCATCCTACTCTTTTTTTTGCATCTCAAACTTTGCCTTTAGAAACAAACAAACAAAACACTCTGAGCTATGTTCCTAGTGCTATTGCTGAAAGGTATAAACTGGTGGTTTCCTTCATTAAACAGCCATGAGAGGTTCTCCACTGTCTAGAGCAAGATAAAATACCATACAGACACTGCACAAATTGCCACCAGAGTAAATTGTGGGTTTATCCCACAGCATTTTACTTTTGACTGACAAATTGCATTTGTAAGCCACAGATTAGTTAAAAAATATAGAAACCTCCTTGGGAAACAAAATCAAGAGAAACAACAGAAAATACAGGTAGCTTTTAATGTTCATGTGAATACATCCTTATTTAGAACTCTAAAACTAGAGTTTCCAGGCAAGGTGTGGAATGTCTTTAAACCCAGAGATGGAAACAAAGAAAGAGGAAGACCATGGGAATGAAGACAAACAATAACATTTCACGCTTTGTCTAGACTTTCACTGACTATATGGTTCTTTACCAGAAAAACTTTAGCTGAAGGGCTATATTAAAACTGCTGAATGCTGAGGTCTAGAACAGAAACCCAGTGGTGTAGGTAAGCTGCACATGTACTAGAAAAGTGAAATTAGGCGGTCTTAATTGCTCTCTCAGAAAACAAGATACTTTCTCACCAGTGAAAATCCAAACCATGCCATTTGTATTTCTAGCAAAGTTACACAGTAATAACGTTTTACCTGTAACGCTTTTAATGCTTCCTTCAGTCCATCAATTTCTTTTTCTTTTGTTTCTATAGCAAGTTGATATTTTCCCTTTCAACAAAAGCAAAAACGTAGATTATTTTCAACACTTAGGATTGCACAGTAAATTTTAGACTTTTCCTTTCTGGGAGAGAAGCCTGAAAAAAGCTGGATTTATACATATATACCTTTAGTCTAGGACAACGATATTTAATAATAAACAAATTATATTGGGTAAATATATTCTTATCCATTTTCTTATTTACTGTTGCAGGACTTCCATGGAACCAGTTTCCTCTCTTTCAGCTCAAAAGAGACTGAAATAATTAAGATTATTATATATACACAGATTTATGCATATACATACACACACGTTGATATCGGAGTGTGTGTATATATATGACAAAAACATAACGTAAATAAAAGACTTCAATGGCACTAGATCAGGTAAGAAATTCAGGTAACATTCAACCATTCATGGTGGTCTTTTTCTAAAACAGTACTGGCTATGCAAAATCCTTGAACAGCCATGATGAGTCAGAAAAAAAAAGTATATAAATGTAAACTGGAGTAAAAATCTGTCCTTTATGTTCACACTCTGCCCTGAAACATAACATCCCTCCACACCGTTACTTTGTATAGAGTACTGAAAGTACTATTGGATTCAGTAGAATCATCTAGAGGTTAAAAAATAGAAGAGGTGGAGGAAAAATTAACTCTGAATCAATATCCATCATTAAAAATCCAAACAGGGACTCATAGGTAGGTCAGTATAGACAGGCTCGATGTTTTAAGGACAAACTTCAAATATTTTTACATAAAAATCTTCACTATAAATAACAAAATTATTTTACATCAATACTTCAAATCAACATTAAGAAGCAATTCCATTTAAGCATTCAGTAAATTACTGTGTAAATTATTATGATGTACAAAGCATTCACTCTTACTTAAGAATCTCTCAGAAATCTAAGTGAAACAAGAGAAGGCACACGAAGACATTCAGTGGCTGGCCTTTTGGTCCAAAACACATCTCTATTATAACCTCTGCAAATCCTGTATTCAGAACAGGAAGCAGCAGCTCAGCCTGGTATAGAAATTCAGGTGGTTAAAAATAAAATTAAATCATACTCAAGATATTCAGGCTTTAGAACCTGGTACTTCAATTTAGTTAAGCTCCTCATGAAACCAGATCAGTTAAATCGATACAGGATCTATTAATCTGGTTTTACTAAGCCAGTCACAATTTCCATTTTTGGTTAACTAGCAAGAAAAAAGGCTACTACAGTGTTTCAAAAACCCTAAGTGAAGTGCAAGTTTGCAGAGTTTCAATACAGAACTACAAAAAACACTTATTCTCCAATCATTAGTAGATTCTAAAATGACATCTCAAAAACAACTAGAACTATGTGACATAAACAAAAAAGTAATTGCAGTTCAAAGGTAATACTATATTTTATAAACAAATACCTTAGCCAAAGCAAGAAGAATACAATTACAACATATTTCGTTCATCTCCTGTAAACTACATAGCATTTTAACTTGTTTATGTGCTTCACTGGATGAAAAATAAGTGTTACAAACTCTACCTTTTCTTCTTCCATGGCAAACATCCTTGCCTGCAACTTGATTGTCATAAAAAACAAAACAAAACATGATATTAATTTTATTCATACAACTTGACAGGACAACATACTTCTATTACTCTGCATAGTTTTTTTTTTTTTTTTAAACTATAGATCTATACCATCAGCAGGCTTGCAAATCAAGTTACTTTTTCTCAAGACAAACAGGAAAAAAATCATCACTTGCTAATAGTTTTGTGTGATACTACAACTGCTGATGCAGCATCAACAATAAAATCATCCATCACCACTTGAAAGAACAATCCCAGCTTCTATGACTGCTCTCTGCAAGTTCTTTCAACGCTCATATCATTTGTTGATTACATATTACAGATAAAAGCACAACCCTGATTTTATAGACTGAAACACTTTAAAGTATTAAATTTCTACACAATAGATATTTCACTGTGGGTTATGAGACTAAATTTGCACAAAATATGCTATTTTAGAGAGAGAAAGGAGAAAAAATAAAATGAAAGCATCAGCATCTTCCTCAAGAATACTGTGCTTAGAAATTATTAATAAAAGATGTTTCCAAGGAAGACTGGGTTACCTATCTGATACATATATTTATCATTATATGATGGTATATATTTTATGATAGAATATATGTGAAACAGAAAAGTACTTTAATATTAACCGTTGCCATCATCAAAATGCCGTGTCAAACCTGGGGGCCCTTATTTTGCTACCTGCTTTTTAAAGACTGCCACAGCTTCTTTGTTTTGTTGATGCAACGTGTCTGTCTGATGCTGCAGAGCTTCCTGCTCATAGGAAACAACAGGAGCATCTTTTAAATTGCATTCGCAGTACAAATCTTACATATAGCGTTTAAATAACAGCATTCACAGTACAAATCTTACACATAGTGTTTAAACAAAACAAAGACTGTTTTTAGAGAGACATAATCAGTTAAGTAACTAGACTGAAGACTACAGAGTCATTTGTTAACTGGCAATCATCCTTCTGGTAGCAGTTTCTCTCAGTTTATAAAAGAATAACAATTCTCTCATCTGGAATTTAGATCGGTTGTTGTTGGCAGAAGCCATACAACACCCTTCCCATCTAGAGACAGTAAACCTGACACAGTTCCACCTTTTGAAGTTCTGGACACTAGCAAATATTACATAAAGCAAGTAAAGAGGGTCTGTCATTTAGCTGTCTCAACATATAGATGGGTCTTCAGCTACATAATAACACTGTGCTGTTACAGTAAATATATTTAATACATTTGTATAAGTACTTTCTCCACTCATTTCGTTTTCCCCAATCTAGCATTTTTGCACAGCAGCAACAATAATAATGAAATAAAGACAAATGTGCATTTTTATCTTACTTAGCTCACCAAAACTGTTAACTCCTATTAGCTTGCTCCTTTCAAGTTTCACAGCTCTGCGTATGTGCTTACATGAAGTTATTAAAACCCAAAACTCACTGTTTACTTCAGGTTTGCCATGTGCTTAGGTTAAATGCAAGGTACAGAAAAAAATATTGTTCATCTAACTGACCTGAAGTCACATATTTTTATTAATAGGAAATTAAATGGTTGTTAAGGTCTCAGATAGAAGCAATTTCCTTTAAGTCTGTTATTGAAAAAAGAACAGAATGCTAGACTCAGACAAGCAAAAAGGGATTGCAACTTAAAAGCACTGTTGCTTCTACAAATAAGATGTTTCCTGTTTGTGTGCACATATATATCTTTCAGAAAAAAACCCACATAATTAGGATTTAAGATGGTTTTAAGATGTTTAGGATAACTCTAAGAAGAAATAGTCTTTCTTTACTACCGAGATGTTAGAAATCCAAAGATCAAGGATAGAATTGAAGTTATTGTTTTTCATGTGACTGTAAAATATAGAGTGAAGCCTTTTATCTTGTGACCTAGCAACAAGGTTATAGGCTTGACAGTTTCAGCAAAAGGAACGGATTTCCTATGACAGCATAGCCCAAGAAGTCCTAGCCCTAAAAAGGGCATTAGATTCATTTTACTAAAAACTTAATTCTGATCAATCAAAGCCAACAACTTTAGGATATGAATTACCTGTAATTTACTGTCTAAAATTGATTCTGAATGCCCACTCTGCTCCAAACACATTACAAGCATGGTTGCTGTTTGTACAGCTGTGCTGCTACTAGCCCTTGCCAAAGCCAAGCAGTGTGAACAAGCTGCTGTTTAGTCTCTTCTACATTTTTGCAACAGAATGCCTCATTTTGAGCTAAATGCCTTAGAGCTTCAAGTTCTACATATCTTTTGATCAAAGATTTCCAGTTATGCTAAACTGAGCTATTACTCTTGTTAGATTTTTAGCATACTCCAACAACCAAAATCCATATAAAAATTACAAAAATTAATGACTAGTCAGTAAAATAACTTCTATCACACTACTAATAAAAGAAACTTAAGGATATCTATTTACAATCTATATTTTACAACCCATTTTATAATAAAATATTAAACCCACATAAATAACTACCAACCTTTTGCCATTCAAGTTCCTGTTTCTCAACAACAATCTTACTTATTTGGTCTTCATAATGAATTTCTGTTTCCTAGTTAAAAAAAAGGGACACATTTACATGAGACCAGTACCCGAAAATCAGGTATCAACACAACATGTGTATTCATACTTTTATTCCTTTACAATTCGGTATGCAGAAGAGTATGTGCCTATATACTGTACAGCTAAAGGAAGCAAAGGCTCCAGATGTGATCAGCAGACCTGCTTTCCAACCAGAAAAATCTGCAGAATAAAGTTGACTAACTTCCTTGATTAACAGGAAATTTAGAGGCACAAGTATAGACAGAATTAACACACTTTTGTACACAGGAAGGTGCTCCCAAGTATTTCAAGAGTTGCTTCCTGGGCCTGAAAGTACACCTCAAGATTAGTTAAAGTTTTAAATACAAAATATTTAGCATACATGGAAAATTAAAATGTGGCCAGCAGAACTAACAAAAATGTCTTTAGTTTTTGTTTTTCCAATATGAACCAACATAATAAAACTGTAGGAGAGACTAAATATTTTGAAGTATACATTTTGAAACACAAACCAAACACATGGTTGCTGCATTTAACTTATATAATCAAAACAAAATTGCCTATTCTTTTCTTTGCAAACTCAATTACTTTGGTATGTTTGCTAAGCCAAAAAGTACAGGGTTAGAGTATTTATACAATATCTATACACACATGCAAAACTTAGCATATGCAGCCCAATCCTGACCTCATGGAAATGGAATGGCAAAATTTGATTTCCATTGTTGTTCAAGATAAACAAATATCCAAACTCAATTTATCATGAAGTAGAGGGGAAATAACGTAATACTTCAAAGTAGAGTGATGTAGTGAACCCTAATGCTACAAAACTTTGACGTACTTCTATTCACATGGGTGAGGCTTACCTAAATGCAACAGTTACCTCAATGCAACCAAGTCTTTAGTGCATATAAAGTTTAATAAAAACAAAATATTTCATTAAAAATGAAACTGGCAGATAATTCATAATCATTCACACCATTAATTTTAAAACATGTAAGAAAATTTTAAAACTGCATGATAACACTGAAAAACAACATACAAATAAATTTGGGCATGTATTTTGTTTAAAAATATGATATTAAGAAATAGCACATTAAAATTTAAGACATAATTAGTAGTAATTGTCATATCTATACCAACATTACATTTAACTGAATAAACACAACAGTATAAGTTTGAAAACTGCATTAGATTTTTAGTGACTATTTGAATATTAAAGAGCATAACAACTGAGTGAATGAACAACACTCCTTCACTTTACTCCCAAACCTGCTTGAATCTGAATTCTAAAGGAAAATCTAGAATCTATGAAAAAATGTAACTACTGAGAAAAAAGTAAACATAATAAATACTCAAAGTGAGAATGACAATTACACCGTTAGAAATGTTCTCTTGTGGAATGGCTAACAATTATAAGCCCTATTTATCATTTTTACTTCTTTTAAGGGACATTTATAGATCATTCATTTTGAATTGAAAGCTTTAAAAAGTTCTGGGAAGAATTTTTAAGAGTTCCAACTGCTGTTTAATACGATAAAAGCATTGTTGTTATACTTAGCAGCAAAATATTATACACAACTTTGAGAAGATGTCAAAGAACAAAAAACCTTAAGAGCATTTATTTTTTATTAGATGCCTTAGGACTACACGAATTTAAGTGTTTTTATAAAAAGACTACCATAACAATAAAAGAGGAGTAATTTGATGGTTTATTTACTCGTTATAACCTTTAGAAAGTGTCAAGTCTTCTTTAAAGTGTTTGCTTCAGGCTGTAGTTTTACAAGATGGGCTGTGGATTGGTCAAGCCCCCTCGATTCCTGACCCTGAACAGATTTAGGAACAGAGTACAGCTGGCTCACGTCCAGGCAGCCAAAACTGCTGCTAGGTACTTTTATTATCTTTTTCAAACTCATAATTTACCTCCTACAGAATTGCACATTGAATTTCTCATGCAGCTCAATCAAATAGTACTCTGAAGCTACAGTTTCTGATTGTCTCCTAGCACAATTAGAATAGCCTTTATGAAGTTAAGCAATCAAGTCTCACTTTTAGCAGACTGTATGCATATTCATCTTAAGTTTTGTCCCCAGGACAAGCATCGAGAAAATAACATACTCATGTTATATCAGCTTTATTCTAATTTTAACTTCCAACAGTTCTTTAAACTCCTAAACACCCTATGAAAGTTAATCAAAACTTTGAATAATCATGTCTTTGGAATTCACACTCAAAAGTATTCCTCATTCAGAAGCACTCTATCAACGGCTTCTTCACAAAAGAAGTTTACCTTTGGAAACTCTCTCTTGGATTTATATTTAAATAAAACCGCTCTATCTAGACATATTCCTTTAACCACTTCCCTTTGACACAACTCTCTTCTCACAAAGTAACATGCTCCTAATCAAAAGCCACATTATTTGTAGAACATAGTTATAAGCTAACATACTACTCTTCTCTTAAACAAAGTTTTATAGCTCTCCATTACAGGATTGATAAACTTCCAGTTTGTTTATTCGTTCATTTTAGGATACTTTATTATTATTTTCAACTTTTTTCCTGCTAAAATGTTCCTTAATTTACACTTAGGTAGAAATCCAGTTACAAGACCACTGCTTCTGCACAACATTCTGCCCATATGGTTTAGTTTTTGCTGTATCATAACACTTCTGTTATTTTCATTCTAGATGTAGCATAACCAATATGATCTTTATAAGCATAACTTGGAAGCCTATCAATATTTTATTACCCTAACTAGTTTAAGAGCAATCCCACTTTGCTTCTCCTGGTAAATAAGTTAATGCTCTTCACTTAATACCTCAAACACCATTTTTTCTTTCAGATATGAATGAAGAAAAGCAACTCAGGAGGAGTTTACATATCTTCCTTCTAAGAAAACTCGGAAAAAAACCAATGTGCCACTAAACAAAGCGGATCAGGATAGCCAAAGTCGTAAAAATGATAAAGAAAGAACTGCAATAAACTCATTCAAATCTAGCTGAGGAGAGCACTTACAGCTCAGCAGAAGGGTGAGCTAGAGCTTCTACTGACAGCTGATGGAGAAAGGTCAGGATGAGGTATTGTGAGAGTCAAAATGTGTGTCATGACAACAGACTACAGGTTTCGGGATTTGCCTCCTATTTGAAAAAAAAAAAGTGAAAGAAAAAAAACAAAAGAAATTTTCTTGGACTTTTTTCTCAATGACTACTCACTGATTATTTTGCTACACAGCATAAAAGTACGTACAAAATGGGTGTCTAAATTATACAAGAACAGAAGAAGGAATAGAAGACATGCTAATAAACTAATAAAAAAGGAAAATGAAAAACATTAAGGACAAGGAGTGATAACAAGGTTTTGCTGGATAACAAGGTTTAAGCTGGAGTTTGTGACCTAAGCACTATTTCTCTCTTAGAGCAGGTTATAAACTTATTAAATAACTTTGATAGTTGGATGTGTAACAGATGTAGAACTACAATTAGAAAAGGATTTTACACAACCATTTTTAGGAAAAAATACTGAGAGTACTTTTTAAAAATACATATCACTACATATGGCCATATTATTTTATAGTTCTCACTTATTCAAAAAAAAATTTTTTTTTCCAATTTTCAGACATAATAAGCAAGCATCCCTGGACCAATTTGAACACAAACCAAAAAGCACATACAAGTATATGATCAGCTTTCAAATTGACTAGCTGTAAAATGCTTGATTCTTGGGAAACTCAAGCTTGCAATCACTAGTAGGTAAAAATTTGGAGAGATGAAGGCACAAATGTTTTCAAAATCAGTGTTAATTGTAAAACTAAAACCATCTTTATCCAAAAAATGTCTTATCCTCCTGAAAAAAAAAATCTGTACAAAACTAGTCACTTACTCTTGTGGCACTGTAGAGACAAAACAAACAAAAGAGAAAGATGAAATTGGAAGGCATTCTCCATGAACTTAAGCATCTTAGGCTTAAACCACATATATTAAAAATACAAAATGAATATCAGGCAAGTGGAATTTTTCAGATTTTAGTTTTTTATACAAAAACAGTTAGACCAGACTCAATGCTACCACTTCAGTGAAGTCCACTGAAGAGAACTGGGTAGCTTTTATCAAGAGGATTATAACCTCTGACTTCTGTCAAAATTCACAAAATGAATAATATTACTTCAAAAATAAAACCAGCATCTTTGGGACAGGTCAAAATCAAATTCCTATATACTTCTGCCTTTGAGAAAAAGGCAACTGTTCAGAAACCTTCAAGAAAAATAGGATAGAATATGTACATATACAACTAAAAATGACTTGGACTATCTTTTCATATCAAAATTCATTCTTGCAGATATAAAATGATTATAATAATGTATAAAAAATTAAATATAGCTTTTTGACAATATTCTGGCAACCAACTATGATAATTTTTTGATAAGTCTAAGACAGACAATTCATGGCTCCCACTCAACCATGCTCCCTTTCTGCTGCCCGAAGAATTTCAAACACAAACAATTAAGTTGATATTTTTGCTGTTTGGAGGATTATTTAAAAGTATTATAT
>PTEX01000124.1:487144-499644 GCA_003342815.1 Eudromia elegans | reverse complement strand
ATTTCACAGATTCCAACCACCATTCTTGTGTCTTATACTTTGGCTGCAAAGGAGAGTGTTCCATGTAATTAAACCAGGTGAGATTCCTCCATGACAAGAGATCCTAGTGACATACAGTGACACCAGATATAATCTATAACTCCTCCAAGCACACCTCCTTTGCAGAGGCAACAACAGACATTAAAACTGAAATATGCTACATCCTGCAAGAACCACAGCCCCAATCAAAATCCATCATGTGAATGCCGATACAAGTTAACACCTATCAACTGGATCAAGACAGGTACAGCATTTTTAACTTCTTGGGCTCACTTGGCTGCCATAATAATCCAAGACAAATCTCTCCCTACTATTGTAATTGCTATATTTGTCGATTTTAGACTCAGAATAGTTCTACAGGTGCTGTAATTAATTTTTAAACTATTGCAGACTGAAGCCTATTTTAATGCAGTCATGTTAGATACTGTCTTGTAATTCATTCATCATGAGTTTATAAAAAGTGGAGTTTTTGTTTGTTTAAATAGAAGGTAATAATACTTCTTCAGCTCACATCTTCCTAGAATATATTAACAACCCCTTAGGAAGGGCAAATGGTCTTCCGTACATCCTTTCCAGATACCACCCACACTCAATCAATGCACTGCATTTGTCTACCCACAGTTGATCCATACAGGTCCAGAAAGAAGCTCCTCTGAGCTTGGAGAAAGCAGTGCTGGCAGGCTAGTACGAGCCCAGGGCTCCTCCCAGGCTGCAGGGTCAGGGTAGTAGTGAGTACCACCTGTAAGGAAGATATAACCAGTAAAAGAATATAGCACTTTGAACTGCACTGGCTTAATTCACTATTTATTTTCCTTTTAGGTTGTCCCTCTTTCTGAAAATTCCACAAAGACACAGGTTTTGGGAAGCTATTGTTTAAAGTAATTACAGAAACTGTCTATCTTATGTAGAGAGTGGTATTTCTTTGCAGAGAATCCAACACAAAAATCCTAAAACTCTATTTAGAAGGCTTCTCCATCTTGATACAAGCATTAACTACATCTACTCACCTAATATGAAGATGTTCAAGATTACTAACAACATAATTAAAAAAAACTTTATAGATTCCTAAAACTTTGCAGCAAATCAATTTTTTAAAATTCTAAGTTTTCCAATTTTCAATATGTAACTGTCAACCTTACAAGAAAATTCTTCCAGATCGTGCACCCATAATCCAGTTAAGATAGAAGTACACCAGTTGTCATTTACAAATAATCCTGTTCATTCCTGAAAATGCAGTATCAAAATTGAGGTCTCTAAAAAGATTCAAAAGAAGAAAAACACTGAAATCAAATTTTTTTTTTTTTTGGCAGTCACATCATTTCACATTTGAAATGAAATAAGAAGGATACAACAGGCAGAAACCAACAGACTTCTGGTTTCTGGATACAGAATGTTGATAGCATTCCATCATTTAATAAAAAAATCAATTAATTATATATCACAGATGATTTACGTTAAAGGAATATATCCAAATAAGTGTTGATTTATATACCAAAAATATAGCTTTTATACTAAAACTGCATATAATTCAGTCTGTTACTCATATGGTACGTAAGCATAAAACTGGGAAACATGCATTTAATAAGAACAGCTACCACAGGTCAGACACAGGCTCCTTTCTAGCTCTCTCATCAATAACGCACAAGAGTCCAGTTGTAATTCTTTTCTAAATGGAACAGGATTCTTTCCCTTGACCTTGCAACTACAGGATTCTTAAATTAACCTGAAGCCTAATTTGGATCACGTGTTGCTTTTTGTAGCACAGAAGTGAAGTACAACATTCCTATCACCACACAATTTATGCTCTGACAGCACACACCTTTGCACGCTGGTGACACCAGATCCAAGGCTTTTTTGGAGGACATTCAGTACCCCTTCACTGGTAGATTAGTAAGACTTTCTTGTATCTACAGTTTTGATCAAGCAGTTCTGTTTCATTCCCTTTTCTAGATTTACAGGTCATGCTCTTATTCTAGTTTTCATCAGTGAAACTGGACAGAGTTGTTTAGATGTCTTGTGACACAAATCTTGAAACAAGGACAATAAGTATAACACACCGTCTGTTATTAAAGAAAGCAAAATGTTGTTCTGTGCTGTTTAACTGTCATTCACACCAAGATGCCCCTATTTAATGGCATTAGAAACTTCTGGTCTATATTTAGTAGTAGTTCTTTGAATTCAACATAAATATTTGAAAACTGTGCATTTATTCCAAAACTGACCGTTGTCATCAAAACACTGTATTCTTTGCAACAGAGATCAGCAACATCTCCTTAAGAAAAGGCAACTGCCTTTAAAGAAAAAAAAAAAAAGTTTCTTACAATTAACCTTTGCTGACAAATCATCATTAGACATTAGCAATCTGAGACAACAAGGTCGAGGAATTCTTTTATTACCAATAGTTTAAAAAGAGGCAAGTAAATCTGGAAAAAATACTAGGATTGAAAGGTTAGTTATTTCCCTCTAAAAAATGGAGCTGTAGTAAGTTTAAGAGTAAACCTTTTAAAGCATATTTTGTCAAGCTCTCTAAAATATTTATTGGTTATCTGCTGAAATCTAGATGAACTTTAGTGGATTGGAATTCCTTATCCGATATATACTAATATACTAAATAATAAATATACTAAATTGCCTGGGACCTGCATATTTTTGCAGTAGTTTGAATTCTTTTGATGATGGTATATTGTCTCTTGAAAGCTGGCCAGTTTTCAAAAAAAAAATTAAAATTACTATTGGATATGATGTACTACATCCAACGCAGAGAAGTGCATTTTCAGGTTTCTAACCTTCAGTAGCCACAAATAATTACAGAGTATACTCTGTCTTTTAGAGTACAATACTATTTTAAGAACACAGATAATAGAGAAGATATTTCTAGCACAAGTAAAATTATTATGAAAAAAGTAGCAAGAAAAAGCATCTCCTCTTTTCAGGAAGAAAAAGAAAAGAAAGGAAATGTAGGACTGTTGTAGCCTAGTTAAAAGATGTGTATGAACTTACAACACATTGGCATATAGGATTAAATCACCTTCCCTTCCCTAACCTTTCCTTGCTAATATCTTAAAGATTTGAACTTATTTTAATGATTAGTGAGAGAAGAATTCACAGTTCAAGGAATTAGTAGAACCTAATAATCTTAATTTTATAGACATAGGGAAACTTAGAAGTCTTTATTACAGAAACACAACACAACTGTATTTATTACTTGTTCCTGTCGTGTGGTGAGTCAAAGCAGATTAACCTCGTTTTAAACACCATACTGCCACCTAGTCGACATCCTAACAACTATGGTGCCTTGACTTTTTGTTTTGTTTTTGGCACGGTATTATGTTTATGGAGAAAAATTAAATTGTTCCTTTAAAAAAAGGCTTCTGCCTCAACTATGCTATCAATGAAAGCTCCAGCTTCCTCACACAGTAGGACTACAGCCACACAAAACAAGCAGTAGCCCAAGGGTTAAAAGCACAGAGTCTGTGACTCAATAGTCTGCCAAGTACAGCATTAAAGACTCGGTCATCTGCCATCTGAACCAGCACGTCCTAGAACTCCAGAAACTCATTTGCAACATATCATTTATTTTCTACAAGAAGAGCAGATGCATTCCGATTTGGAAGTTGCCACTTATAGTTGTGAAAAAACTACACCAAGTTGTTACAGGCAAGTATCGTATCTTTCCTTTCTGTTATCTTTTAGAACTAAATTTTGGTCTTCCTAGATCGTAAGTAGAAAAAAAATTCCCCAACTGGTCTAGAATCTATTTAATAATTTTGCATCACTGCAGAGCCTAAGTAGATGCCAGGTCCAGCTATCTTTCACAGTTCAAGGTGCCTTCATTCAGAGCAACATTGGGAATTTAAATCCCTAGAAAGGCTAGGGAAAGAGATCACAAAATGCTTCCCCTTAGTCCTTTGTCATCTTAGCAAACAATACCCATGAAAGGTTAAAGGACACTCTTTAGTTACATCCATCATAGTCACAGGCTGTGAAACAGACTTGGTTAACAGGCAAAACAACATGAAAAAATAATTAGACCCAACATCTTCAAGTAAGGGATCAGTCCACAATTTCCTTAAAAGAATTTACAGTGAACATGTGTAACATACTGAAAAAACCCATAGCCATGAGAAAAATGTAAAGAGTTGCAAAAATTAGTCTTACAATTAAGGCAAGCTGCCTGTTACGGAAGCAGCACTCAGAACCACAAGTGGCAGCATTATCTGCACGACAGTCCATTAAGGGAAATAAATTGGTCTCTCATCTAAATCTAGCCCAAAAGATTAAGGATAGACGCAGAAGGGTGGAAGGAAGCGCAGTTCTTCACTATTTCAGGCACTGCTTAACTCTTTACCCTCTAATTCGGGTAATTTCTCTTTTATAATCAGAATTTACTTGCCTGAGGGTTCTTGGTCTTTCAGTCCAGGAACTTCCCTCCCTCTCAAAAAAAAATGTATTTAACAAAAAGTGCTACTTTTCTCTACAAACCTGACCCCAAGACAACCACCTGACATTGCCTCTAAACACTCGAAGACCCAAACCATAAAGCTTCAAAAGGGAACATTTCGGTCGCATAGAGCCGCCTGCTACGGAAGCGTCATCCAGGGCTTTGACAAGCCACAGGGGACAGCAGAAACAAACCGAGGTCTCGGCTAAATCCAGTCTGCAAGATTAGGACAAGAGGGTGTAATAAACATGGAAAGAACACGGCATCACTGAGAATATGGGTGTTGGCGAAGAGATTCCCATGTCACCCCCAGGAAAGCTAGCCAGCCCTCTCCCACAGACCCGTAACACGGCTCCTCCAGCACCACCTTGGGAACAGCTCCCGAGGGAGAGGCCAGGGGACGCGGAGCAGCCCGTGGTCTCCCAAGGCACCCAGGGCAGCTGGGATCCCTCGCCGGTCTCCCCTCCTTCGCTTAGCGTGGTTAATATGGAATCAGTAACCGCAGTCTTGAGGGATTTTGTTAAACACACAAGGCAGAAACGTTTTGTGAAAGGTGTTCCAATGCCATCATTAAAACAGCACCGAGATAAAACCTTGAAGGTTTGAGAAATCAAAATACCAGGTTTTAAGGTTACACGTAATTATACTTAAGACGGTGTTTTTACGAGTTCCCCTCCACACACACAGCCACTGTATCCCTCACCACACACACCAGAGCGCATCCGGGACGTTGCTGCAAACGCTCAGTAAAAACGCTGCCTCTACCTACACATTCCTTCACGTTTCCCTCCCCAGCTGACGGGCATGAAGAGCGAAACCTCCTCCCCACCGCGGCCAAACGCGCTAACTCCCTCCGCCCTGCAGCCACCTACCCTCAGGCTAGCCCCGGGGCTACCGCGATGGCGGCCACGAGCCGCCCCCTCACAGCTCCCCGGCCCCGCCCCACCCGCCCGCCGCCTTCCCGCCAATTCCAACGGTCGGCGCCAACCGCCGCCCCGCCCGGCCGCCGCAGGGCCGAGGGGCCCGGGAGGCAGGAATATTCTCCAGCCCTTAGAAAGAGGCGCTACGAGTATTCCCCGGCTCCCCCGAAGGAGGGCGGCAGAGGAGCACGCGTGTCTGAAGCGGACACGCATCTTCAAGGCGCATCCCGGTCACCGCAAACCCCAGGTAACGCATCCGACAAGTCTTAGCTCTGCCCTCTAGTGAAACCGCGCTTAAATTCGCATTTAAAGCCAAGAGCATCTCAAAGGCGATCACATTTTTGAAGGTGTATTTGACGCTTTTTTGCATCTTTTCCTCACACGGATCCACTTAAATTCACAAGTGGTTTTATTTTCTAAGATATGAACTTTGCTTGCTTAACACTAAAATTAAACGTAAAATCTGATCAGTGATACTCCTATCAATCCCTTGTACCATATTTCATCCTAAATTAATCATTGGACTTGTCAGACAAATATTTTCATAGGGTTATTCTGTTCATTTTTCCAAGTCTCTAAGAAAAGATGTCATACATAACAATAACGTTATCACACACGAACTGCCCAGATAAACATTGTTTTTCCTCCTGTTTTTGTCTTTATTTCTCCCCGTGTTCGTGGGACACTGTGGCTCGTCTCAGGCTGCGCTGAGTATTTGTTCCTCCCACACACATCCAAAGGCTCTTTCCTCACAGCTCCAAATCCCTCAGTTTTATCTACTGTCGTCGTCTCCTCTTTGCCGTCTCCTCTGCATTACCCACGCACGAGTGCGAGAGGTACCAGCTACGTCCCCATTTCCTCAGGCCTCCTAAACCATCTGGAAAGTGTTTTTTCCTTGGGACATTCAGGCTTGGGCTTAATTCTACAGTTTGAGTTTTTAATAGTGCATCTCTTACAAACTACTACGCACATCTGAAATCTGCAAATACTTGTGCTTAAGTAGGTGTTGTTTTCTCCAAATATATATATATTTTAAGCATAGTGAACTGGATTTTTCTATTTGAGTCCATTTAAACCACACCAGTATTATTCTCACTTAACCACTAGTCAAAATGTACATAAAACAAAGGAGAAAGTCATTTCACTTGTGGAAGATGTGCAGTCCAATTTCATCTGAACACACATAACAAAGGAAATATTTCATGCCAAATGATATCCAAACCTCTCAAATTCAGAAGGATTTTTTTTTTAAAATACGATACTTGAAATAACGTGCTTGGCATTAAAGAGACACACAGAATTAAACTGATTAGAACTATATTCTCCTTAGGCCAAATAATTTTTCATCTACAATTTTTTCTTGGATAGGCTCTTTTGTCCACATAAGGTCACAGAGGAACTTTCTTAAAAAGCCTGATTCTAATACTGTTTGAAGTCTGCAGTTACACAAACAATCCTGAACACTCTCTGTTCTTCCCATTTTAAATGATTTTGGCAAAGTCGGCTACAGCCGCTACTGGAAACGGGGACCACACGACCTTATTTCCAATCTGTTACCAAGTTAGTGCTCATTAACTTTACCATTACTACAATTTTCAAACCCAAGGATTAGAGTGCTGTTGTTTCTAAGTACTGCAAATAGATCTGTACAGAAATATTACAGAAAACAAATCCTCAGGAAATACACACAAGGCTTAAACAGGTGGAGCAGTTACTGAGCAGTAGGTCCTCACTGGTCTTTATGGCTATATTAAGTATTGCTGGATTTCTAATGGAACTATAGAATTGAATATACTATCTGCTCATTAAAAAAACTGGCAGTGGATTTTCACTTTTCACTGCCATTGGCCTTTTATTCACATAGACACTTAGTTGGATGTTCACTTCCCAAATCTTATGTATTTAAAACTTGATCCTGCTCCCACTGAATATAATGGCAAAACTCCCACTGACTTCAAGAGAGACAGATAATAAAACAGGCATAGCATGCTAAGCACAGCTTCATTATTTAAAGATCAGATAATACAAAATTCCTTGTCCAACTTTGCTTTTGCTTCACAAAGTGGAGAGAGAATTAAAACTGAAAAAGCAATGTCCATTAAGGGCACTCTAGAAAGAGCCATCAAAACACATTCAACACATGGTTTCATAAAAAGCAGCTTCAACAATGTATGTTGTTACTTATTACTTATATAGTAACAATCACTCCACCAATTAACTTGCTTGCTGCAAAAACTATTTTTGTAATTCTCCTAAAGTCACTAACCATAATATCTCTACAAGTTTACCACAACTTTTGCTTTAAAATTTCTCCTATTACTTCTATTTTCCTTAATTAACCTAAACCACACATTTAGGATGAAGATCAGAAATACAACAGATAAACCCACAGTGCTAGACATTCAGTATTAAAAACTATACATTTCTAAATATCCTTCTGTAACTAATCCCTTTGGCTGAGCATGCAGGTGTAACTTTAATAATATTCACACCTCAAGCCCAACTCCCTCTTTACCACTATCAGGTTCTGGACCAGCACCCTCACAACATTTTGGGATATTTATTTGTGCACACATTTTATTCACAATTTCCTCACTTCACTGCTGCCATTGAGGCCACACTTCTAAAAGGGTACCATGCAGATCGTCCCAAAGGTACACTTCAAAAGAGTCAAAATAAATTAGAATGGAAACAGGATGAACTTTCCCAGCAATTCAAGGCCAAACTGTTGCATAGAATAAATCCTAGAGATGAAAGGGAAAAAAAGGGAACATTTAGTCAAATGCTTTGGACAAAGCATAGCAAGTATCATGAAAATGGATAACAAAAAGAGTCATAAGTTATATATTAAGGATTTATATTTAATGTGGAATGTGAGCTGAAGTCATCTAATAACTGGCTATTAGGTTTATCTATTTTTGGTTGATTAAAACTTAAAAGGTGCAAAAAGAAATGGCACAATAAGCATAGAAAACCAGCAAGTTCATTGTCTGGAAAATGGGACTGCAGCAATGCAAGTGAATTGTAGAAATATGTCCTATCTTAAAAATAACAATAATAATAAAACCCCCATTATTTAGAAGCTGACATAGGGTCTGTTTTAATTTACTTAGCTGTCTGTGCAAAAATTCAAGTGTATAAAACTCTGGTTTTGAATCAAGAGTGCTTGTCTTTCACTTAGAATATTATCTTCCACAACAGCTTGACCTTCTATGAAACCATTGTTTCTATAAATTCTATAGCCCAAGTATCTTTCAATATAATTCATAGCAATAGCCATGTGCATTTAATGTTACACATAAATCAAATTTTATGGAAAAGCAACAGTCACTGTGGAATGAGTTGCCTTTTTTTCCTATAAAAAAAAAATCTTATGATTTACTTGGCAAAAAAACCCAAGATATTCACTTGAAACATAATACCACCTAGTAAAGTAATATTTTCCAAAGTCCAATTCAGTAAGCATTCTTCTGTAACCGTTTTGAAATAGGCAATCTAGATCTATTAGACTGGGGCATAATTTGAATTGTCACCAGTAATGTGAGATTTACTCCTATTAAGGCCACAGATGACAGTTCAAAACTCCAATCTTTCCACTGAAGTTTAAAGACGGTGCTACAAATGAACACCAGATCAGCATATACTCGCTGACAGCTGTTGGAGATAAAGATGTTTTTCAGTATAGAACCCTAATCTCTAAAGCAACGTTTCTTAGTCTAATCAAATTAACATAACAAGAAAACCTGTAGACTAATAATGCAAGTTTTCTTATACCACTTGAAGTTAAGTTTTCTTCTAAAAAATGTTTTCAATATAAACTAAAATTCAATTTAAAGTACACTGCTATATATAAAATATTTTGGATTAAGTGTCTGCACAGAACTGTCATGCGAGTAACATGATATTCATCAGGAAGGTATTTAATCTACCTCAAATCATACTGCTAGGTAAGAAATATTTGCTGTTATACCAGTATAGGTATTGTAAGTCTCTTCTGTAAAAACTTACCTTATAACTTTGAGAGAATTTGAACACAGTATACTGAAATTAAAAATATTTACTTCAGCAATTTATGCTATTTTAAAACATGGAACCCCATGAAACAAAATTAGTACTTTCCATTTCTATGTATTACTGCCAACCAAGAGTATTAAGGAAAAGATGGTGCAAGTAAATAATAAAACAATACAAATAATTTAAATATCCATGTTCTGTGATAAAAATCATGCTTTGCATTATTTGTGTATTTTCAAGTGACCAGACACACAGGGGCTAACAACACGAAAAAGATGGTGAAGGGAAGGATACTTGTTGCATGCAACTTCAGTGGTAATGCCATACTCCACAAAATGTGGTTGATCCACTCTAAATCTCAATTATATGAATATTCAGAGGTTACAGTAAATTGTAAATTCAACCACCATCTCAACAGCTATTTTAAAGAACTACAAAGTTGTTGTTTTTGCAAGTCTAACACAGTCAGCCTGAAAGGAACACTTAAGGTAAAACAGCCAAATATGCTACATCTTTTAATATAAAATATTTAATAATTATTCCACTTCACATTTTGCTATGATGTTTATACAGGCATATAATGCTAAGGATTGAAGATTTCATATTCCTGCTATGAAAACAACAGCAAACAAGATGTATTACAGCCTTTAATATGCTCTACAAGGGATTTGGTCAAGGTGTGACAGGAGAAATGAAACCTGCCTTCCTATCTTGCCTATGTTTACAAAATCATATTTGATTATACCCTTCATACACATTTTTATGTAAATCTGTAATATGATTAAGACCAATACATCTGGAAGGAATATTGCAAAAGGGATACAGCAAGTGAACTGCACTTTAGAGTTTCATATGCAGACATAAACCTCTTCGGACCACAAAGAACATCTGCCCATAAATACTCCTGACATGTTCTTCCAAATTATTATTGCAATTAGACTGCTTCTTTTTAAAGCGGCATCAATCTTTTTGTTGGGGTCTTCAGCTTAGTAAGATGGGTTTATAAAAAATCTAGTTGTGGAAGAAAATACTAAAACACTTAAAGAAAAAGGCATTTAAATGCAACAAAGAATCTAAAAACATCACAAGAAATAACCCTTGAGATTCATAATTTAGAAATAAGTAATACAACCGATACAAATATTAAACCAAACAGAAAACAAAGAGGACTACTGTCCTGAAAGACATTGCTTTTCTCACAGAGCTCTCCTAATGGAATGGACAGTTGCTACAGAGGCAATATACAACTAGGTAGCCATGGTGCGGCACATAACACGGAAGCAAAAGAAAAAAAATGCTCATTTGAGAGATCAAATACTTACCTTTGAAGAATATCATCCCTTCCTTTGCTTTGAAATAAAGGGAAGACCAGTAGGGAAGGAATTATTTGTTCAGGGTTTGCAAAAGCAGGGGAGGCAGGGGATGAATTTAGTCTCTATTCTCATTTTGCAAAATTAAGACAAACAGTATCAAACATCTCTCTGTAACAGCTAGAAGCTCTGTTCTTCAATCTGTTGCAGAATTGGCCCCAATCAAGAAATCAGTTAAGCCTATACCTACAATTTAGCTCTTTGCGACAAATAACACCCTCTGCAGTGCTTTGCTGAATGCTCAGCATCAGCACTGAACCCCTATAAGTTCAACCACAAGCAACAAGTTTCAACACCTTACTCTTATTTTCTCAGTTTGCATCTGAACTACCTTCCTCAAAAGGACATTTACCCAATATCAAGAATGCAAATTGCAGAAATTAATATCAAAATTAAAACAACTAAACTAAGATAAAGGTAAGTAAAGACAGTTTCTTAATATTTTTAAAAAAGTTTACTACTTTATTTATTTTTGCTAATGAAAAGTCAAAGCTAGCAAGTTTCATCAACTTCAATGGATGATTTTAACCACTATCAAACCACAAGACTTGCGCATACTGACATCTAAAACAACTAAAGAGGCTTTAGAGTCAATTTTATTTTTTCATGGTTGTATTATACAAAATAACCTGGTGTAAGAGATTGGGAGGATAAAAATCAGAGACACTTTGGCTGACTGGATTTGTTACATTAATTTCCTAATATGTGAAGGAGTGGATTATCCCTCTAACAGCAATGGGAAATTAGTTTCTTTATTTCTTCATTAAGACTGTGGGAGGGAAATTAATTTTCTACTCTAGTTTTCAAATTAATTGAATATATCTTTATTAAAGTGATAAATATACACACATACTTTTTGGTTGAAAGAATTCTCTAAATTAATCCTAAATAGACGTTTTCAGAGCAGTTTGGTAGCATGTGATTACTGTTTCATTTTCTGATTTAAATAAAAAGAATACTTCATATTTTTAAGCCTAGTAAATACCTTACCATTTAGGGAAAAAATGAAAACAGCTTTTCCTAGTCTAATTTCTGAAATATTACTTGAATAGCATACTGTTTTGGTCTTCATTTCTTCATACTCTGATTGCATTAATTTGTATCTACATTCTTACAGCACTTAACATGTGCCCTTAAGCATTCATGGCTTCATATAAACAAATACATGCTTCAGAAATTGTCCTTTAATTGCTCTAACAGAATACAACATTTCTTACAAGTATCATCCAGGTAAAATTAGTTTTAAAGTACAAGAAAAACACCCTGTGGTGCCTCGATGTCTCCAACTGCAGGTTGGTACCTAGAGCAATTAAAAGCATCCCAGAAAGTCAGCTAATTCCCTGTGCACTCAAAGCTTTTCCATCTGCTTATACTGTAGATGTATTCCTTATGTAAAATATATTTCCACTATTGAATCACTACATTTTTAAACTCTTTAGTATCTTTAATGTAAAGTCATCTACTATATATGAGTCTATTCCAACAGCATTTACACAGTAGGCTAAAATTCTATCTTACATCTTCCATATTTAAAATGAAGGATAAGCAAAACATTTTTCTGAAGAACCCAGGCACTGAAATGCTAGAATAAACCACTGATGGCAATAGTGAATTTTCCATCTCTGCATATTGTCAGATAGACGCCTTAGCCAAAGCTCTGGGCTAAATGATGAATGATCACAGTGGAATTCAATTTTAGTAAAGAAAAAAAAAAAA
>PTEX01000124.1:472101-486894 GCA_003342815.1 Eudromia elegans | reverse complement strand
AAAAAAAAGAATAAACTCTGACTCAAAGCTACCTTCCAAGTTGAAATTTCTTCTTAGGTCCTCCCTCCTTCTACCATAACTAAAACTGGCACATGAAGAGGAACACAACACACTAATTACTGTTATGTACAATCCAGCTTTCAAATCATGACAAACTATTAAAAAGTTGACAAAATATACAAGCATCCATTAAAAGAACATGTCAAAAATACACACCAAGAAACTTATCCAAAATAATTGATAACTTTTGGATGGCAGGAATCAAACACGTAGGAGTAGCAAGATCAGCAAGCAATATTGCAACAAGGCTGTGGGGGACTGGCCAAACAGCAATTTAAACTGGGTAACAGTGAACAGAAAAATAGCCATGAAATACATGAAAGGGATCTCAAACATTCAGCTCCACTGTACAGAAGTAAACTATTTTTCTTAATAGGAAAATGAGGTGCTGCTTGTGTGAGGTAAACACAACACTATACAAAAATGCATAATCATGGGTCTCATGTGTCACCATAAAAGAACGGGGATCTTGTGGCAATAACTAATCTTAAACTGGTTGAATTTTTAACAGTGGAGCACAGTCTTTTTTAGCTCTCATCAACATAGGCAAGTTCAGATACCTACTTGAATTATTATGTCACTTTCTTTAATAGACTAGTTGTGCCCTGAGAAACACGAAATGAGTGTAGAAGCCTTCTTTTTCTACCCTGCAGAACAACTCCTGTTACATAGTTAAATCGTAGCTGCACTTGTATACTGTAAAAAAATGTAAACTCTAAGATTTCTTGAGGTAAAAGAAGATGATTCTAAGGGAAAAAAAGACAAAAACACACGTACATAAACAAATAACATCGAGCAACGTGAAAAGCCACATACAAAGTGCAAAAAAAGGTTCTCAAACATAAGCAATCAGTGGAAAAAGCTTACTTACATTTTCTAGCATAAAAGTTTTCCATACTTAAAAGGCAAAAGTATTTTCCATTCATTACCAGGAATCAAGAAATCCAAATACAAACTTATTTTCTACATAAACATCACAGATAAAGAAAAACTCTGCCTCACCATCAATGGAGACATAAACTTGTGAAAACTCCTCAGTCACCTTCTTTTCATGCACTCTGCCTCCAGTACAAGTTAATTGAATTCAGGTGAATACTAATAATGAGATTATTCCCTACCAGATGAAACAGATTACAAGTAAATAAGTTAACAATGGAGAAAAATTACAGCTGATCTCCTTGCTGATTAATAGAAAGTTCTTGATTAGCTGGTTTACAGTCAATCTCCTTACTAGCTATTAGAAAAGTCTTATTTGCTTGGTTAGATAAATAACATCTTAATTACAGATAAGCAGAGCATAGGTATTAATAAGCAAAGTATATATTGAACAAAAGCTAGCTCTAAAAATTACATTCTCACAGTATGATTCAATATATTTGTTTAACCCCTTTCACTAGAGTAGTTCTTTGCTTTGAAAATTGCTGGCAATTGCAAAATGCAGAAAGGAAGAAGCAGAACAAATTCTTCACAGGTTTTGATAATTTAATTCGTAGTTTCAGTGAGTCCATCCAATATTTTAGCTATGATATTAACCATAATTTGCAAAGACAAAGTGTGATACGTAATAATACATGGAGAGAAAAAAAAACCTCTCTTCCTTAGAAAAGGAAATCTGTGACCCAGAAAAGACTAAAAGAGTAGAGAAAAGAACCTATTTCAATGGTGTAACTTTTATGGAAACTTCACATTTGAATGCTACTATCAATGCTGCTGACTCTTTAAATTGCCTCATATTTATGGAGCAGAGCCAGAGCTCAGCAATTTTCTCAATATTTTAACAAAATTACCTTTAGTAAAAAGGTATAAAGCTACAGCACATTCAGACAGAAGTTAAAAAACATGAGAATATATGTATTTTGTATAAAGAACAAATTTATACTATATGATTCACGAAATGAAATACAGCAGTACAAAGAGCCAGATGCACATGGTTTCAAAGCCACTAGAGGGGGGTATTCCCAGTCATAACATCATGTACTTTCCACTACTGAAATACAAAAAGCAGCTCTATCCACAACTTGTCATTTCAATAGCAGCTGAGAAAGATTCTACGACAAACTGAAAAATAATTAGGAGAAATTTAGTAACCCAAAGTTTATGGTAACATATATTTGTATATTGGGGTGAGAGAAAATGTATTACTTTTTATAATTTTGTATCAGTCAGAAGAAAAATCTTGCTAGCACACAGTCTGGGAATTACATGCACTACTGTCCCACATTTCCCCTAATGAGAAATCAGGATTTTACCGTTTTCTTATATGATAAATATTCTACTATTTATTGAATAATTATTGCACAAACATCACAAATTGATATCACTCTCTTTTCGTGAGAAAGTATACAGGTCTGACTCAAACCTTTAGCAATATCCTAAGCAAATATCATTGAAAGGACTGAGGTTAAAAAACACAGGTGCATAAACATACTAGGGAGGGCAAATACAACAGGCTACCTCCTTTGTAAAACAGAGGCAATAACAATAAAACCCATGCACTCTTGTCCTAACATTACAACTTACAAAATAAACCACGATTTTTTTCCTTTTCTCTCCTGTAAACACTTAATGTATAATCACGCTCAGTGCACACTGGGAGTCGTCTCCTCCTCCGATGCCGGTCAGCTGCATCCAGAGCTCACTCGTGCCTCGAGAACAGCGGGACCATCACCTCGGGGCTGAAACCATCTTCGCCTTCCTCTCTCGCTGACGACTTGCGGTGGTGGCCTCACAGGACGGTGGCTTGCTTTTTGCCCAGGTAAGTGACTCCATGCTTCCCACAAAGTCATAAAGAATGTCCCATACTGCTCTCTTCCTGTGCGGTATCATTGTCTTAATTCTGCACTGTTGCAACTACATACACCCTATTACAAAGTTTTGTGTTGAGATCCCCACCAGCTAAAAAGCATGAGAGCCACCACAGCCCACAAATTATATTTTAATCATGCATCCCTTAACAGTAGGGTGTTGGTGCCCTAAAGCAAATATTTAACTACAGTCATTTCTCCAAACAGTTCTCCTGCTTCACACACCGAGAGCTCTTGTTTTCCTGTCGGGGCTATCTGATAACTTCCACTGGCATCATCCACTCTTTCCTCCATCTGCACACACACAAACCACTCCACCGCTTAGATAAATAACGCAATCCGGAGTCATTACAGGAGATATTGCTAGCGCAAACACAAACCACTTAGTCCTGGGATTTCCTCCTAGACATTCCTGGGTCTCAAGAGTGTTTTGGTGTGCAACCTTTAGTACAATCCCCGAATACTCCACCGCATTTAACAAAGAGTTCTGGTCATAGTAAACTGGAGCACTTTCTTAACCTTCCTCCAGAGGCGTTTCAAGTTCCTCTCGTCTTCACCACGCTTCACATGGCCTTTGAGGAAAGCCCCTCAGACGACCCCAGTGCCCAGAACCTCACCTGGGTCCTTTTTTGTCTGGCTATAAGCACCCCATGGAGCCGAGGCGCCCCGGGCCGCCGTAGAGGAACAGTCAGCCGCAGGCCAGCACCTCGCGCGAGGAGCCACGGCTACCTCGCCCGGCCGGGGCTTCACCCACCTCGGAGCAGCGGCACAGCGGCCGGGGCCCCGCTTGGCCCTCTGCCCCGCAGCGCCCTCGGGGGCGGCCCCGGCCACAGTCCCGGCGCAGCCCGACCCGCGGGGGCGGCCCGCGCGGCCGCCGCGCCCTCTCCCGGAAGCGCCGCGGAGGAGCCGGGCCGCGGCCGCGCCGAGACGCTGCCCGCAACAGGTAGGGCCGGGGAAGGGGGCTGCCCGCGCGCGGCCCTTGGGGGCGGCTCGGCCACCGCGTTGGGAGCGGGCACCCGGAGAGAGGGCGCAGGGCGGTGCTGCCGCCGGGGCCGGGGAAGGGGGGCCGGGTTGCACGGCACCACGTTTACGAACCGCTGCCGCCAGCAAAAGGGTGTCCGGCTAAAGCTGTGGGCTGTAGCCGAGGAGATCCTTCTCCTCAGTACGAGCCAGCAGACAGCCCGGTGTAAATAAATGGCGTGCACCGCTGCTGCTGAGGCCGTTTCCATGAGAGGCTACTGCCCCGCCGAGAAAGGCCCCGGTGACTTCTGGCACGGGTGTTGTGCAAGGAAGACTTAAGGGACACGCCGGACCAGTTCGGACGGCTTCTTTTTCTTCCTGGGAACTATGAGGCTAACTTGCATGTAGGCACCTGCGTTAGATGACCTCACGTGTAAGACTCACTCAGGGTTCATCACCGCACTTCGGTGGCTTGTTTTGCTTTTGCTTCTTTCCGTAACTCAACCCTAGTTTCTGTCTGACAGATACCACACCATGGTTGTGGGCTGGGTGCTGCTGTGTCAGCTCCATGTGATGGTGTTTGCGTTTCCTCATTGCACAGAGAGATTAAACAACCCCAAGCACGACTTGGAAGAAGGTAACTTACTTTTAACATTCACTTACGTACTTGCTAAAATAAAACTGTAGCTAATTTGCTTTTACAGGGAAATCTTTTTATAGGTGTGTAAATACTTGGGATTTTTTAACCTCATAAAAAGTTACTTTAAATTGTTTTACTCTGAGTTTAGATACCTTTTGCTGAAATGACTGATGAATGACGTGGCTGTCAATTTTAAATATTTATCAGATGAAGTAGTAAGTGGAGACTGGCAAGACTGACCTTTCCCTGTGTCTCTGGGTGCTTGCTCCTGATAAGAGCAGAATCCTCCAAGCACTCTGTCTAAAATAAAAGTTTGAAATCTGTATTCAGACAGTGCTACTTTGGTAATACTTGAGTACATCGCAACTGTGCTTGTATATCTAAAGTGAACTTGCATTTGAAAGGATTTATTTGCTTGTTTTCTGGTATTCACGAAATATATAAACCATAAATGTCCTTACAGCACCTTGAAAGGTAAGCATAGTGCTATTACTGCAATTCTCCACTTTGGGAGAGGAATGCAGGTAAAACCACATAAAGCCCCCAAGAAGGAATGAAGCCAAATGATGCTGAGCAATGTGCTATTTTCAAGCATCATGGCTTCATAACTAATTTGCCAGTTAGCTGTTATATATTATTATTATATATTCTGTATACTGTTAACCATACATATTCAAGTTACATTGCAGTTTTCAAAAGACAGCAAAATATTTTGAGATACCACTGCAAAACCTAAGAGTAACTACTAGGGTAAAAATGCCTGAATGATGCGATCATCTAGACTTATAAACTAACAAGAGTACAGAACCAATTTGTAGTTGAATAACTTCATTCTGCACCTCATCTCTTTATTTAGCTGTCTGGCTTGGTATGTAACAACACCGTTTCTGCATTACACTTGCAGAAATAATCCTCCAGTCATCTTGCTTAACCAAGTTTCTTGGGAGTACAGATTAGGCCTTCACAGAAAGCCAAGCCAGAAAACTAGTTCTGTCATATAAAGATGATTTCTTTACAAAAAGCTATAGCAAGAACAGGCTAAAACTTGACTATGGGAAATGCCTGGCCACAAACTGCATTCCTGTATTCTAAGATCTTCTGTAATTTCACTAACCTTCTGAAGTCTTGCCTCACAATTTACTTCATCCTCTTTATGGACCTTGTAACAAGCACAAAAAAAAGAAATAAATAAATGTCTTCAGAGATGTCTACCATCAGGAACTTTCCGATCATGCATGGGCTGACTTAAAACAAGTGAATATGGCAATAGGACAGCCTTTACATAAAACTTCCTTCAGTTACTGAACACTGTCACAGCTGAGAGAGAAAGAGAACAAATGCAAAACGACTGGGACATCACTGTCATTATTTTCAATTCAAATTCTGCTGAACAATATTTGGAACTCACAGATACCAGATTATGTGAAAGGAATATATATTGAAGACTTTAAAAAGAACAGATTTTGGAAACAACATGTCAATGTTTTGCTTTGTCTGGATTTGAAAAGATTTGTGTTTTGATATCCACATCCCAGAAGGGGTAATACAGAAAACCTGAACTCCCAACAGCTGTCACGAGAACCAAATTCTTCTGGCCATTATAAGAAATGGCTGGAATGCTTTACAAGAAAGGAAAGTATGTCTGTTTCGTATTGCATAGTCAGAATGCTTAGCAGCAAAGGCAATATATTCTGTGGACATTTCTTTATACTATATATGGTATATGCTAGGGGATGCTAGGGGAATAAATGAACGTAATGCACTTCTTTGGGATATTCACCATTTAAAAAATAACAGATTTAGTTTTCCTAACTTGCTTTAAGTCAATTTGATTTTTTTCTTAGTGTTCATACCAGAAAAGGATGCCAAATTATTCATTGGAAGACATCTCCTAAATAACAGATTTGATTTTGAAGCATTCACACCAGATAACTTGGAAAGGGAATGCTTTGAAGAGCTGTGCAATTATGAAGAAGCCAGAGAAGTTTTTGAAGACTCCGATAAAACGGTAATTGTTCAAACTGAGTTCAGTATCCTGAAGGTTACTGAATAAACAATTACTGTATTCTAATACCACACCCCTTCAGAAAACAGCTCTTAAAACAAGATGTTTATTTTGTAGTAAAAGTAGAGGCCCCTAATAGCTGGTGTTACTGTGCTAGATACAGAACTCTTATTAAACACTTTGGATAAGGACCATAATTTGGTAATTGTAAATATAAAACTCCAAAACCACCACTTATGGATACACATACGTGCACTCTTAGAATTTCAGTGGGTGTTTTTGGTAACTCCTTAGAACCTTCTCACCATGCAGTTTCTGCCTGTGTCAGGTTCATTAATTGGCTAATCTTGTGCCTGGGTTGTGCCAAAGCAGACAGCAGTAGGTAGTAGCTTCAGGTTTTGCAAAGCGATCCCTTAGCATCGTGTGCTGCCTTTGTATGGCTGGAAGAAACCTGGTATGAAAGAGAGGAAAAGACACAGGAAATCTTCTGTGAAATTCCAATTTTATACAAACCTGAATGTATGAGGAAAAACAAGTGATAAGATATACAAATCCACCAGTGAGAGTTGCCTCTCTCTGTGGCATGGTTAATTTTTGCCTATACTAACATATCAAAAAAACCCCATATATATATATATATAAGCCTGGCAGCTGTGTATCTCATATAAATGTGATTCTATTATTTCTATAGATGGAGTTTTGGAAAGACTACTCAACTAAAGGCCCTAAAATAAAAACAGGTAAGTGTGTTTTTTTTTATTATTGTCGTTCTTTCCTTACATTGCAATATCTTGTTTTAGTTATCATAGTTCATCTTAAAAATAGCACCATGCATTCAGTCAACAAAACCAAATATCAATTTTTTACAGAATTTCATAGTGAACTGCATTGAATGTGAATGGTGCAGTTTGAGAGTATTGCATGGGCACGGTAACTCCTCACTGCAGACTAAGACATCACTACCTTATTGAACAGCAAAATTAGTATTTCACACACTATATACCATGCAGTATGTAAATGGAAAGAACACCATGTTATTCATCTAAAAATAACCAATGTTTTACTTTCAGATGATGATACACTACAAAGGATTAATGTTACAGGACTTCTCATTGGTCTCGTTACTGCTGGAGTAATGCTGGTCATTATTGGATTGCTTATTTTCTACTGCTGCAAAAGTAGATGCAAATCAAGGCAACCACCAGGGTAAGGAATTTCACTATTAAAATGAACCTTCACTGCTTAAGAATCCAATTTAAAAATTACTATGGGCTGGTCTAACTGTGCTTGGAAGAGCCAATACAAGTCTCTAGTTCTAATCTGTCTTTTCTGGAGGCAAAGTTAGGTCAGTACTAGCAAGAAAATTAATCCCACAAAAACATAAAACAGCACTTGTGTGGCTGTCGGAACCTTCTGTTTTGTATCATCTGGGCTCTAAGATTTTTTAGAAAAAAGTGGAATCCTTTTGACGGTTTGAGGCCTGCAATGGAAAGTGTAGTGTTTTGTTTGCTCTTCAAGTATGTGTGTGCAGTATACTCTACTTCAGAAGATCTAAAATGAAGTACTTCAGGAAACGTTGCTCTAGCAGTTCTCTAGTCTTGCTTGCTCCTTCAACCTAAATCTGAAAAGAACATAAGTGGTATCGTGCTGCTTCTCCCCATAAATTCTCCATTACTGAATTGTGTTTTGCAGAGTATTTGTCTTGTGGGTTTTTAAGATCACTTATAGCCACTTACAACGCTGTCAACTTTGTTTAGGTACTTGGAGCATGTAAGGAACAGAAGACACTCATCTAGCATCTTCAGAAGACATGAGGAGTTTTCCTTAAATCCACTTCCTCACAGAACTGATGATTCAGGACTACCAACTTACGAGCAAGCAGTTGCGGCAGGTGGACAACCAGACGTGCCACCACCTCCTTACCCAGGGCGCACAAGAGGGGCAAAAGTGTTTAGAAAGTCTATGTCGCTTCCAATCCCATAGCCACAAACCTCCTTCTGGAGGAGAACTACTGAACTACTGAATACTTTTTAAAAGTGCATTACCTTGCATATTGCAAGACAGGTTACAAAAATGTGAAAGTTATACAGACTTCAGCACTGCTAGGAGGAAGTGAAAAATCCCATTTGGGAAAAGACATGGTCTATTGCAAAGATTACTGTGCTAAGGAGAAAAGGTGTAAAAAGCAGGCCTTGTACTGCCACCTTTTTCCATGTACACTTTGAGTGTACCCACTGTACTATTGATATTTTATTAATAGTTTCATTTTTGTTTCTTTAGAAGGAACACTATTTTTAATTGTTTTTAATCAACACTATTTCTTTCTTGCTGTTAATACCTTAAACCACTAGGAAAAAACTACTTGGTCATTTCATATATTCCCTTCATTAGTATGTGGATTTTGTTTGCAGTCTAGTAATATATTTAAATATGAAAATGATTTCTTGGGTTTATCTTTGAAGAGCTTTGAAGATCATTTTGGATGGAAAGGCAGTATATGACCATTTACCTATACTATTTGCCCATTTAATATTTACCCTTTTCAAGCTTTTGATACACTAAGATAGCATTTAGTGCTGGATAAATCCAGTATGGTGGGTAGCTACCAGGCAGGGAGGAGACAAGAGTTTATTTCACTTGTCTCTTGTTAATACCATACTTGTTATACTTTATATCACCCAGATTCCTCAGCTATCTTCTTTCTGCTAATATTAAAAACAAATATGTGGTTAATGGACTGAAAAGCCAAACCTACCTACAGCAGTACTCTGCATAAGCCCACACTGCCCTGCTAAGATAACAAACTGATAGCTTTAAGCAGAATAGGACAGGCTAGTAGATAAATACTCGGAATGCACAGAGCTACAGTTAAGAACTTCAGACTGTTCCTGGTGAATTTTAATCAACAGTTGCTAGACCTTCAATTATAGCTATCCTTTTAAGTCTTATTAAAGTAAGAGTTCCCAACTTTGTATGGCCTACAAAAACATTACTGTCCCTTGACCTCCTGCTCAGATAGGACTGTGGTGCTAAAAAGCCTCCTCTGGCCCTGGTAGCCATGGTGGAGGGTGCCCCAGGCAACATGCCATGCTCTGTGGTTTCTGCAGTAAGGCAGCTACCTTTAGACACAAACCAGGTGTGGCTGACGGCACTTCTAATGCAAAAGACATTACATAGACGTAATCACTTGACTTTAACATGCTATACGTTATGGTACTATTGAAGTAGATTATGATTAATATGAGGCTTTTAATCTTTTAATGCTTTTGTGGAGATGAAAATTCTCTAATCTTGGAGGATAAAAAGTTATATTAGAAATGCTACATTGTGCAAGTATTATCCTTTGAAAAATACATATAGCTTAGCTGACATTAGAGGACACAGCACTGATTTCTTATTCCTAAATCTGCATCATCAGATTTGGCTTTTGACAGGTCCTTTAAACCACTTTGCACTTTCCTTCCTGTCGGCAGATGGGAGAATCTCTTCTTGGGGAGACTGGGAGCTTGGTCCGTTTTTGTGTTGCTTCTAAAAGTATTTTGAAGTTCTTCAAGGCTGCTACAGTACAAGACTGGAGTGAGTTAAATGCATTTGTGTGAAACCACACCATTGATAACTGCATTTTGGTGGTAGAACACTTCTCTATTTTTGTTTACAGAACTCAAGTTTTAACGAGCAGATATGTGCTACAGAGCTCACATTTTTTTCCTCCTTGGGACTGAAAAAAATGGTAATTTAATGGGAATCATAGAGTTCTCACAGAAAGGAATATTAGTGTTTCTGAGCATTCAGGATTATTACAATAATGTACACATCTAGAAAAAATCACAGCTTAAAGTATATAAATGGTACATAATTTTTTAAAATCACTTTAAGTGTGATTCTTCCTACTTTGACCTTTCTAGGAATCATCTGCAATCATTTGATGCAATACTGATATTGACAAAAAAATCCTGTAGCTGTTTAGCAGAAAGGTTGTAGCTCTATGGGCAGGAAACTGCTCCTGCTGTGAGGTATACCCAAACCACTTCAGGTGTGTTCAAAGAATCTGCACTTTAGACTCTGAAGATACTCAAATAATCTACTGACAAACTCAAACACTGATGACATGTAACATGGCAATCTGCAGGACATTTTCATCATTATATACAACTGTAGAACAAGACTAAAGATCCAGTTAACTTAATCATAACTTATTCTTTCTTGTTACAGAAAATAAATTCCTTTGACACACAATTTTTCTGGTGGGGTTTGTTAAATTTTATAGAAATGACTCCAGGCTTAAAAAACACTTGCTCTTCATCTTCTCTTCAACAAAAGGGAAGGGAAAAGGTGAACTCTGCTGTTTTGTGAGTTTTACATGCTCTTTTGTTTCAAAATGTAGTTGCTAATAGAATATAACTGAAAGTAATCTTTAAGTCTCCCCCAATGTGGGGAATTGGTCATTTTTGAGGGAAAAGAGCCCCAGCATTTAATGTAATTCATATGCAGACTTAAAAACATTTGTATTTTGACTAGTAGGAAAGACAATTGAGTTTAAGTTAATTAATTGCTATGACAGGTGAAAACAAAGCAGTGACTCTGCTTAATTAGCAATCTTGTGATTGGATTACATGCTCATTTATAGCTTGCCTTTTATCTGTTTAAGTTTTTCTATCTACAAGTCTGATCTGCCAAAAGAAGTTTTATCACAGGAATACCTCTCTATACTCCAATGCCATGGGGTATAGAGAATAGGAAAGAATCCTTAGGTTTGCAAATGTTTGAAACAAATGACTTATTCTAGCTGTACCTTAAACATATCTAATTTCATTGTTATCATTTAGGAGTTTAATCACTGTCATTTTCAAAGTTGAGACGCTGCCCTTCAAAAATTTCAAACATATCTTCCAAAATAGTAGCTGAATAAAAAGCATAGTGTCTTCTGACTACTTTGAGCCATTCCCAAATTGCATAAACAGCTATTAAGATTAAAAACTAACATATTACATTTGTCCTTCTACCTATCTGACATAGCCTTTTCAATGCACTTGTCACTGGATATTTTAATCCTGCCTTTCTTAAGGCAATACTTAAAGCACTGCCAGCCTCCAATTTCCAACAAATATTTGCAGAAGTTAAAGTGCTAATTCAGCCTATAATAGAAAGTTAAAAGCAAACTGACAACCCTTTTTAAAGTGTTTTATAAAGATGGATATAGCAAACTCTTGCTTTATAGCACCAATGGAGAAAGGTCATGGTTTATTCTCTTTTAATGTTGCCAGTTTCTGCTCTCCACAACATTTTCCTACTTTACTGCTCTATTTCACTTAAGCATCTGATGTATGCAAACTTGAACACTAAGCCATGCTTTGTCCACAGTAGGAAGACAAGAGTCAAATTTGGGGTTTGTTTTTTATTTTTTTTTTTCCTCCTGCCAGCCACATGAGCCAAGCTAGCTAGTCAAACCCTCCTCAAAGGGGAGCAGAATCTTCTTGTTATATGAACATCAAATAAAACGTTTTTATCAGTCAGCCTAACTGAGATTTGGAATGCAGCTGAGTGCTTCATTCTCATTAAGTATCTTGGGAAATAGGATCCAAGTTCTTTGAAAAAGCCTCATATGTCATCTGTTTACAATATTAGATTTTCTAACAGCAGTCCCCAGGTGCAGAAAATAGGATGTCCTTATCAATAAAGCTTACATCACTCTTACAGCAGATATACTGATGAAAAACAAGCTAGCTAAAACTCAAGATTAATCAAGTTCCTCACCTAACTTTTAATCTCAGTATCTGTTTAATAAAAAGTCAACCTATTAAGTTTAAAACTTCAGAGACAACTATGCTTATCTGAATTTGACAAATTACCTAATTAATTTGACAAAATACTAAAGTGTCAGCAATAGGCTATTTCCAGTTGGAAACAGTAGGTCTTACACACCAAATAAGTAAGCAATACTATTTACATTTGTTTCATTTGGTTTGCAGTAGACTCTAGGTCAGAGCAAGTCCCCAGATTTCTTACCATGGGGATGCTTTTATCATCTAATATTTTCTCTTTCACATAACTTCACAATGGCAACTGATTGCTAATATAAAAAACAACAAAATGGTATCAAACGTATTTCAAGCTATTCTTTACGCAGATTTTGTCCATGTTGAAAATATACACTTACAATACCTCCCTTCTGCTTTTCATTGAACTTTTCCTTCAATTTTTCTTCCTTATTTTTCTACCTACTATTTGTTACTAAACTATTTCCTTATTATTCCTTATTCTGTGCCTATTCATAACCTTCTATCACACACTCACCTGGGTTTTTTTTATTTTTTATTTATATAGCTCCCAATCACTTGGTCCTTTTCCACTTTCCAAAAGCCACTCACTTGGTGCACTTCATTGCACATTTCTCACACTTACCTTGCTAATTCTGACACTCAGTAGATCCCTCGGTGAATCAATTCAGTGCTCTAGGAAGTGCAGAATTTTCTGTGGAGTTTCATCACCTTAAGCATCAGTGTTGGTGTCTTAAGAGTGCAGAACCACATTGCCAGAGGCAGGGTTTGGCACAGTAAAGTAAACATTTCCGTCTCAGTTCGGTTCTCCCCTGCAATGTCATAAGCGCCATAATTTAGTAGATATGTGTGGAAAAACAGAATAAAATCCCAGAGATTTGTAAAGACTTTTCTTCATTTGACTGTGAATTTACCTAATCTTTACACCTATCTGTGCGCTAATTAAGTGAATGTAAAGAAATGCAAATAAAGCATCTGCTCTGGGACACTGAGATCAGATGTAGCCTTTAAAATGCAGCCCTTCCCTCCCTAGTTACACGTTTGTGAATATCTAGCTTTATGTTTAAAGAGGCTATATGCCAAATTAAATGCAGAATCAAAGGCAACTACAGCTTTCTGCTGTGGTCCAAATCCTAATTAAAACAATAACAAAGTTAGTGATAAATAATAGGCCTAGCCAAGACTCTTCACATTACTACATAACATCCAGTTTACTTAGCTATTTGTATTTGGCTTAACTATTTTTAATTGTCATTAACCATTACTGCTTATAGTAGATACCACAGTCTGGCACACACAAAGGTGTTAATCCATATTGAGTAAACCAGGATCTGCCAACAAGCAGTGCTCAAAAAGAAGTTGCAGTCATTTTTTTCATGCTGCTTAGAATTTGGTAGTTTATCAATCCCAGTTCAGCTTCAGCCTTAACTTCAAACTTCATCAGAAATACTCAAATTACTTAAATGTTTTTCTCTCTAAAACATTAACATTTGACTGAATATCCAAACAAAGTCTCTGAACCATAGTTTTTAGTGAATATTTCAGATTCATTCCCTCAGTATAAGACTAGTTGTATATCTGCCTTGGTATATCTGACTCCCTTCCTATAAATCTGAGCAGGAGTTTGTGGTTTCTTATGCAAAATCATTTATAGTAATATCTAGCTATTAACATTTTAGCATTTTCTCTTTAGCGAATTAATCTTGTCATTATTTTAGAGAACTTGTATGAGGCGGATGACAGTTTTACGGTTTATTCACATGCTGTTCTAAGTTTCTGAGAAGCTTTTATGTTATCCTAGCTTTAACACGCATGTTTGATAACCAAACATTACATCCACATAGGAAAAGCACTGCGCGGCATTTAGGTCCACGCATGGCTCTTTCCCCAAGCTTACTTGAAGGGAACAATGAAGTGTAACTATCACATTATGATGGAGATTAGCTGAGATCTTGCAGGGAAATCAAAGAAAACCTCCAGGCCCTCCCCGATGGAAAAGCCGCTTTCAACAACACCAGCAGCGCAAGTGCTCAGGCATTAGCGCCAAACCGCAGCCATTCTCCGTCAAGAGGCCTCGTTCACATGTAAAACGGCAGCCCGCGCGCTGCCCAGGGAAGGAGGGTCCCTCCGCCCCCGCTGCACACACATTCCGGCTGCGACACAGGCGCTAGCCCTCGCGAGCCCAAGGGAAACTCCCTCGGCCGGTTTCGGGCTTCGCGGCGCATCTCCCTCCTCCTCCTCGTCCTCCTCCCTCCGCCTTGGCCTCGCCGTGACTTCCCGCCCTCTCTTTGATGCTGACGACTTGCGCGCTCACCTCACCCCACCCGCTCTGTTTCTTCCTCCAGTTGACCTTGCCGCTCCTTGAACCAGGGCCGCCTGGAGCGGGGAAGGAGCCCCTCGGAGGCGGCACAGCCGCCGCCGCCACAAGCCGCCACTGGCCCCGTACCTGCAAGGCGGCCAAACGGCCGCAACGGCGCCGCCGCCATTTAACGGCGCCGCGGGGTGGGGTGGGGCGGGGCGCGCGTGACGCGGCGGCGCCGCGGGGCG